>CM042684.1:99110756-99710756 GCA_023614405.1 Avena insularis | reverse complement strand
TCCGATCTTATGCCGTAGTATTAAATAGTGCATCCGGTGTTTCTTCTAGTATTTCGCTTCTTCACGGATTAGGCCGATGGGTTGATGCGAGTGTTGACCCGATCTCCGCTGAGTCTTCGACAGTGTTTCCCAGGCCAGCATCTCCCCCTTTCTACCTATTTTGTATTTATAGTCTTTATTTCCTCCTATTGATCTATTTCTATCTGTCTCATGATGCTTTAGTGTTCCGTACCAGATATATTCCGTGCAGCCTTTATATTGCGTTGGACACCTCTTATTACCTGTTATTTGGTAGACATATGGTCTTGCGAGTCGTAGTCGCTTGCTCAGGTGCGATCCCGTGTCGTGAAGTACCACACACTTGTTGGAATGTTGTCATATGCTTTATGGTGGAGAGGATCATGACTTTAAATACAACTATTAAATTGCTAGGATAACTAATGAAAGAGTCACCGGTGGGCAATATATGCTATTTGGTTTTTCATGTCCACTTGTGTCCCGTAGGCCCCGAGTACTTGATACCTGTTCCTTGACTATTCGCACTATCCACATACGGGAGAGTCTATGAATCCCCCCTAGCTAGAGCTTGATTCATTTCTTATTTCTTGGGGCCACAAACTAGTTTGGGGTTTTATTACTATCCTGTACTTATGCCATGCTTTACTGATTTATTTACGATTGTGCATGCAGCACCTGTACTGTTTTGGAACGTGGAATGTTTTTGTGGTATCGACAAGCCCAGTCACACTTTTGGGTTCCCAGTCATTTACAGCCATTGTCACAAACCCTGGGTCCGTCTCGGAGCTGGCCAACTTCGTTGCGGGTAGCTTAGTGGGGTGGCCCCTGGAATATTTTATAAATCCTGTGATTGCTTTGTCGTGAAAGCCTCGTTGGGTTTTGATTTGGTTTTTCTGAGGTTGATCGTGTGTGTGTTGCTATTTGTGCACCCCTGCAGGGTAAATCTTTCTGAAAGCCGTGTCTGTGGTTATGGACGACTTGGAGCATAGTATCTCGATCATAGACAAGCATAACTAAAGTAGTACTATAAATTTGACTTAAAATGTGACTAGTAATCAGCCTCACTACAATGGAATGGATAAGAAAAGTGCCAACAACTGGTGGAACTGGGGTGTATTGTGTCATGTTAGACCTGCCTAGTAAGTATCTCAACTCCAATGGAATGAAATAAAAGTGCCAACAACTGCTGGGTTTGGGATGTCACATGCTAATTGTATCTGACTAGTAAGTACTGCAACTACAACTGGATGGTTAACTAAAACTGCCCACTACTTATGCTATCAGGATGACTCATGCTATCTATATCTGACTAGTAAGTGCTGCAACTATAATAGAATGAATAAAACTGCTAAATGTGTGAGTTCCTCGGTTTAACTTCCTCGTTTGGTCTCGAGGGGGAAATGCCAGGATGGGTATGATTGGTGTTAGTGTCAGGTTGGTCCCGAATAGGTCTCTCTTATCTCTCTCTAGTAGCCGACAGTTGCATCGAGTCTCTATAGGTTGTTTATGCATGCTACGCTGCCTCTTCAGTCCACCATACCTATGTAGGCGAGAGCCGCCGAATTCTAGCCTTGTCGTGTACTGGCCTCAGTACTGACCCTCCTCTTTTTCCTTTGCCCTTTGTCGGCACCCCTTTTGTTTTAGCAGGTATAAGTTCGACGTCGTTAGCAGGGTTACCCTTCCGACTTGGCCTGGGGAGGGTTATGGACGCCATTGGTTATTCTTCACAGCTCTTAGCTCAATTTGCTTCTTATCCGTACTCGGATGCTGTATCGTTTTCAAGGTGATTTGGATCTTTGTACTATATATATCTGTATTCTTGACTCAGTGAGTCATTAGTATATATATCTGTTATGTGGGCTTCATCATGGACTATTGTGTAATGATATTACTTCGTTTTCCACCCGCACGCAAGTGCCTGGTGGGCATCCTTGAATCGTTTCTATGCGGGTTTGGCGGGAAGCGCTAAAACTTGCATAGGGTCGATTCGAGGGTGTTACAACGTGACACTGGCATATGGCCCACGGAACTCGTGACGCTCGCAAAAGGGGAGCACACGGTGCTGCTAGTTTGTCCAGAGCAAGCGGACAGTAAGCATGGCCAATCATGTCGCAGAACAGCCTACTCATGCATTGCTCTTACGAATAACCATCCCAATCGTCCAAGCGCCCCTATCGAACGGTATGTAATAATCGTCATGCAAGACAACTGTGTTAGGGCATGCCTTCTACAAGACTCGGTCTAACGGCCACCATTGGGGGATAAGGTTAGGGCTCTCCTAAGGTTAGGATAAATGTGGTTTATGAAAATAACACACATGCAATGACTCTAGTTGTGGTTTATGAAAAGAACACACATGCAATGACTCTAGTTTTGGTTTATGAAAAGAACACACATGCAATGACACCAGTGGATCTAGTTGTGGTTTATGAAAATAACACACATGCAATGACTCTGGTGGATCCATATGGTTCATGAAAATAACACACATGCAATGACTCTGGTGGATCCATATGTGGTTTATGAAAAGAACACAAATACAACGACTCTAGTTGTTGTTTATGAAAAGAACACACATGCAATGACTCGAGTTGTGGTTTATGAAAAGAACAAATATGCAATGACTCTGGTGGATCCATATGTGGTTTGTGAAAATAACACACATTCAATGACTCTAGTTGTGGTTCATGACAATAACACACATGCAATGACACTGGTGGATCCATGTGGTTCATCAAAAGAACACACATGCAATGACTCTAGTGGATCCATATGTGGTTTATGAAAAGAACACACATGCAATGACTCTGGTGGATCCATATGTGGTTTAGGAAAAAGAACACACATGCAATGAACACAAGTATATCCATATGTGGTTTGTGAAAAGAACGCACATGAAATGACTCTAGTTGCGGTTTATGCAAAGAACACACATGCAATGACACTAGGGGATCCATATGTCGTTAATTAAAAGAACACACATAAAATGACACTGGTGGATCCATATGTGGTTTGTGAAAAGAACACACATGCAATAACTCTGGTGGATCCATATGTGGTTTAGGAAAAGAACACACATGCAATGAACTCTAGTCGATCCATATGTGGTTTGTGAAAAGAACACACATGCAATGACTCTAGTGGATCCATGTGGTTTATGAGAAGAACACACATGCAATGAACTCTAGTGGATCCATGTGGTTTATGAAAAGAACACACATGCCATGACTCTATTTGTGGTTTATGAAAAGAACACACATTCAATGACTCTAGCTGTGGTTTATGAAAAGAACATACATGCAATGCCGTGGATCCATATGTGGTTTGTGAAAAGAACACACATTCAATGACTCTAGTTGTGGTTCATGAAAAGAACACACATGCAATGACACTGGTGGATCCATGTGGTTCATGAAAAGCACACACATACAATGACTCTAGTGGATCCATATGTGGTTTATGAAAAGAACACACATGCAATGACTCTGTTGGATCCATATGTGGTTTAGGAAAAGAACACACATGCAATGAACTCTAGTGGATCCATATGTGGTTTGTGAAAAGAACACACATGGAATGACTCTAGTTGTGGTTTATGAAAAGAGCACACATTTCATAACTATAGTTGTGGTTTATGAAAAGAACACACATGCAATGACACTGGTGGATCCATGTGGTTATGAAAAGAACACACATGCAGTGACTCTGGTGGATCCATGTGGTTTATGAAAAGAACAGACATGCAATGACTCTAGTGGATACATATGTCATTTGTGAAAAGAATACACATGCAATGACTCTAGTGGATCCATGTGGTTTATGAAAAGATCATATATGCAATGACTCTAGTTGTGGTTAATGAAAAGAACACAAATGCAATGACAGTAGAGAATCCATATGTGGTTTATAAAAAGAACACACATGAAATGACACTAGTGGATCCATATGTGGTTTGTGAAAAGAACAAACATTCAATGACACTTGTGGATCCATGTGGTTTATGAAAAGAACAGACATGTAATGACTCTCGTGGATCCATATGTGGTTTGTGAAAATAACACACATGCAATGACTCTAATTGATCCATGTGGTATGTGAATAGAATAGACATGCAATGTCTCTGGTAGATCCATATGTGGTTTATGGAAAGAACTGACATCCAATGACTCTGGTGGATCCATATGTGGTTTGTGAAAATAACACACATGTAATGACTCTAGTGGATCCATGTGATTTATGAAAAGAACAGACATGTAATGACTCTAGCTGTGGTTAATGAAAAGAACACACATGCAATGACAC
Organism: Avena insularis; assembly: GCA_023614405.1. NCBI lineage: Eukaryota > Viridiplantae > Streptophyta > Magnoliopsida > Poales > Poaceae > Avena > Avena insularis. The sequence continues at coordinate 99,706,436 of CM042684.1, read as the reverse complement.
TAGGGGATCCATATGTGGTTTATGAAAAGAACACACATGCCACGACTCTAGTTGTGGTTTATGAAAATAACACACATTCAATGACTCTAGCTGTGGTTGATGAAAAGAACAAACATTGAATGACTCTGGTGGATCCATTTGTGGTTTGTGAAAATAACACACATTCAATGACTCTAGTTGTGGTTCATGAAAAGAACACACATGCAATGACACTGGTGGATCCATGTGGTTCATGGAAATAACACACATGCAATGACTTTGGTGGATCCATATATGGTTTATGAAAAGAACACACATGCAATGATTCTGTTGGATCCATATGTGGTTTAGGAAAAGAACACACATGCAAGGAACTCTAGTGGATCCATATGTGGTTTGTGAAAAGAACACACATGCAATGACTCTAGTTGTGGTTTATGAAAAGAACACACATTTAATGAATATAGATGTGGTTTATGAAAAGAACACACATGCAATGACACTAGTGGATCCATGTGGTTTATGAAAAGAACACACATGCAATGACTCTAGTGTATCCATGTGGTTTATGAAAAGAACACACATGCAATGACTAGTGGATCCATATGTCATTTGTGAAAAGAACACACATGCAATGACTCTAGTGGATCCATGACTCTAGTGGATCCATGTGGTTTATGAAAAGAACAGACATGCAATGACTCTAGCTGTGGTTAATGAAAAGAACACACATGCAATGACACTAGGGGATCCATATGTGGTTTATGAAAAGAACACACATGCAATGACACTAGTGGATCCATATGTGGTTTTTGAAAAGAACAAACATTCAATGACACTTGTGGATCCATGTGGTTTATGAAAACAACATACATGCAATGACTCTCGTGGATCCATAAGTGGTTTGTGAAAATAACACACATGCAATCACTACAAGAAAAGTTGGCTTTTACAATAGACAATTTTCATGGGTGAAGGACCGTATTTCGTGGATAAAAAGTCTTCTACGACGGATGCCCATCGTGGTAAAAGCCTCATCACAAAAGAATCTACCACAGTTTTTTCCTGACCGTGGCGGATCGCACCCTTCAGCCAGGAAAGCTTGTCCCGTCGTAGATCTGTGCACCAGCCGCGTTGACTGCTGACATCATGCAAAATGCCACGTGGCAAACACCATTAACAACCAGTTACCGCTGTTATCAGCCACGGAAACCATGGTAGAAGCTAGGCCCAGCCAAGGCCTGCTCACAATTAAGTGGGCCGGCCCATCAAGAGAGCCCAGTAAGATTACTGCTCTTTACTGTTTCGTCCGACACTGTTTGAAATGGGCCCAAAGATGTGTCCAGTAGCAGCCCACGAATGTCAGGCTTGTTACTGTTTCGGTCTACAAAAGCCCACAGTTTTCGAACACTGTGCGACCCATTAAGAGTCTGTGAGAAGTAGGCCAGATACTGTTAAAGCCCACTTTCAGCCCGTCACTGTTCTCACAGCTCGTCATGGGCCGCCTACGAATGACCCACTTTTGAGAAGGTCCGATACTGTTTTGGCCTTTTACTATTCTGGCTCGTTACTGTTCTGGCCGTCTACTATTCATGTCCATCACTGTTGTGGCCCTTTACTATTCAGGCCCGTTATTGTGCTTATTACCGTTGTTCTGGCCTACTACCATTTCAGCTTCATCGCTCGCATGTTTGCTTTTCCGGTCCATTACGGCTCGCTCACATCTTTGGGTTGCTCTTTGTTACGACCGCTGGTGTTTTGGCCTGCTAATGTTTTGGCATGTTACTGTTCTGGCCTGCTACTGTTTTGGCCTGCTACTGTTTTGGCCTGTTACTGTTTTGGCCTATTACTATTTTTGGCCTGTTACTGTTCTGGTTTGTTACTATTTTGGCCTGTTACTGTTTTGGTCTTTTACTGCTTTGGTCTGCTACTGTTCTACCCAGTTGCCATTACTGTTTTGGTAATTCTGAAGGCCATGCAAATATCATAAAAGGAGTATAATTAGCGATCATCTTTTACTGTTCATGGAAGGCGCAATAAAAGAAGGGCAAATAACAAAACCCTATACAGTTACCTGATCGACCTAGCTGACGCAGTTATGGTACCGCCATTCGTGGATGGCATCAACTAAATGCCTACATGGCTTATGCGAGTTATCTAGATATTACATCAGCTGCAAACTTCTTAAAAATATTACATAATATGAACAAAAGGGAAAGAAAATTCAGCATTTCAGTTGCCAATCAAATTGATAGTAGAGTCCTCAATTTGCTTTCTCAATCCATCAACTGCATCTCCCTTCGAGTGTGACAGCTACATTGGAAAACCACCTTGAGACATGACCTTGTAGTCCCCTCTTTGGTGGCGATAGCAAAAATTGTAGTCTGAAACTAACTATTAACAAGTTAATACATCAAAGAAGACAAACTACTCATAGCTAAGAATGAACCAAATAGGAATTATAACTGCATAATACGAACATGTAGAGCAGAAATGCAAACCATGAATTAACTATATAGTAAAGGATAGTTATGTCGTTGCCTAGGACGAACCAGAACCAAATACGAGATATAATGGTGTGGCTTGTGAACCTGTAGAACAGGACAAACAAACATTAGACAAGTATGCAAACAATGAAATGAGCAGTCAAACAAAGTGTTTCTTAGAATTTCACTATAAACTCGCCAGGTCATTTAAGGAAATATATATGAAGTAGTGGTATCTCCTAGAATGCAAGAGTCGTTGGGTGACTCGGAATTTGCAGTGAGCTACACAATGGCATGAAGTTACTGTCGTAGCTAAGCATGAACCACATAGAAATTATAACTACAGCATACCAGAACTTGTGAGCAGGAATGGAAAACACAATGAACTATATAGTAGAGAATAATTATGCCATTGATTAGGGCGAACCAGCACAAGATACAGAAAATATATAATGGCATCGTTGGTGGAAATGTAGGCTGTGCAAACCAACATGTCTAGTCTTGCCTTTTTGAGCTCTACGTAAAGAAAAAGAAAATAGTCAGTGTTGCAGCTTTTGAAGAACCAGATGGCAACAACAAAATTATAATCGAACTAGTACGAAGAGTTTGAACGCGTACTATAGGATAGTAGAACGATGCCAGGGAGGAAATAATAGCAGGAACTTAGCTCAGGAATAACCAGATAGAGTCAGTAACTGTGGAGCAGGGAATCCACACTAATATTTTCCACTAACATTACATTTTGCAAGAACTACACAATAGCAGGCAATTACTGGTGTACGGAGCATCTAAGAAAAGAACATGTGCATGACAATATAACAGACATGTGCATAACTTGAAATTTGTAGAGCAGCAAATGCAAACCAACATGTCTAATGACATTGTATGTACTAGCACGAAGAACATGCGTGCCCAGTGACTTGCATGTACTACCACGATTACAAAAATGCAGTTCACTCTGACAGGCTTAAACCTGTTATACCGCTGACAAAACAAAAATGGGTTGGAGATTTGGTTAGCTTGGTCGGAGAGGCGTCTAAGCATCATCAGTACCATGTGAGTGACGTCCAGGTCATCGAGGGTGCTGCGGTTGCGGTGGCTATTGGTGTCGGGGAAGCAGATCTTGGGCGGTCGATGCCAGTGCAGTCAACAGCAAGAACCGTGTAGCTGGTCTGGAGCAGTGGACATGGAACTTGTTGAACTAGATCCCGTCTGGTGGACAACGGTGAAGCTGCTCCGGTACGGTTGGGTAGCTTTTGGCTGCGAGGAAGCAGAGCATGGGCGGTCGACAACGCCATAGGCGCGGTCAGCAAGACCACAGCTCTAGTGGAGTGGCAGAGAGACCCGATGAACTAGATCCGATGGGGTGAGCATCGATGAAGCGGCTCCGATAGCCGTGGAATTGCCGCCAGGCGGTGCGCGTAGTGGTCGTGGAGGTGAGGGCGTGGGAGAGAAGCCTGGGATTTTGGGAGGGCCAACTGGAAAAACCGCGCGAATCAGGACTATGGAGGTGAACAGAAAAATAATTACGATCGTGCCCCCAAGCTACTGACTTTAGCGTGCCCATAGCGCGTCTGAACAATGGGTAGAATGGGAATTTTAAAGTCAAAAGTTTTTGAAACGGAGGAGCGCGAAATGCTTCAAAGTCGGTGTGTTATTTTGCCGCTCGACAGAGATTTTGAATTTGGCTACCGGCCAAATAATAATAATAGAAATGTGGTACTCCCCGGTGGGAGATTTCGGCTCAAAGTTTTTGAAACAGTGGGGCGGGAAATGCTTCAAAGTCAATGTTTGATTTTGCCACTCGACAAAGATTTTGAATTTGGCTACCGGCCAAATAATAATGAATAGTAAAGTGTACTCCCCGCTGGGAGATTTGGCCTCAAAGTTTTTAAAACAGTGGAGCGGGAAATGTTTCAAAGTCGGTTTTTGATTTTACTGCTCGATAGAGTTTTTGAATTTGGTTACTGGTGATGGCCCAAAATATATCGAGCTCGTTGGGGAACCCCAAGAGGAAGGTATGATGAGCACAACAGCAAGTTTTCCCTCAGTACAAAACCAAGGTTATCAATCCAGTAGGAGCAAGGAAACACCCCAAAGGTGTTGCTAGCTGAACTTTGGCGATGAAGCACTACCGTGCCAAGAAGAACGTGGAGACCTGCACAACACAACCACGTAACCCACCCTCTAACTTGCGATGAGGTTGTCAATCTCACGGTTTTGCTGAAAACAAAGGATTAAACGTGTCGAATTGAAGAAAGTAATAGTTTGCGTAAAGTAAACAAAGCAAAGAAGGTTGTAGATTGAAAGTAAAAGAAAGGACTGGGGTCCATAGTTCACTAGAGGTGGCTCTCCTTAAGATAGATAACATGCTGGGTGAACAAATTACAGCGGGGCAATTGACAAACATCGAGAAAGCAATACATGCATATACTAATCATGTTGAATCCTTTGAGACTTCATTGGGCATTACAACATTATACATAGACCGCCATACAACTACATCTATGACTAATAATCCACCTTCAGGTTATCATCCGAATCCCCTCCAGTATTAAGTTGCAAGAAACGGATAATTGCATTACGAATTGCGTGTAATGTAAACAATACGATTGTTATATGAACAAAGGATTGTTGTTTTCTCCCTAGTAGCAACAGCACATCTAGTACCTTAGAGATTTCTGTAACTTCTCCAGATTATCAGAGGCATAAATACTAACTCTTGGAGTTGCTAGCATCTACTTGGCCAAGATAGCTACTAACAACGAAAAGCATGCAAGATCACAAATAACAAAGACATGATAGAATCAATAATCAATCTGAAATAGCATCTCAATATCCATCGGATCCCGGCAAACACAACATACAGAATTACAAATGGATGATCTTGATCATGAACGGAGCTCACAAGATCTAAACATGAAAGCACAAGGGAGGAGAACCAGCCATCGAGCTACTACATGGACCCGTAGTCTAGAGATGAACTACTCACGCATCACACCGGAGGCTTGCATGATGATGAAGAAGGCTTCCAGGGTGAATTTCCCTCTCCGGCAGGGTGCCAGGAAGAGCTTTAGATCCCTCCCGATCTAGGGATGGAGATGACGGCGGCTATAGACTCTTTCGTGGATTTTTGATCAGGTACTGAGGGTTTCCGTATCAGAGGCAATATATAGGTGGAAGGAGAGGCCGAGGGGATGCCTGGGGTGGCTAGACCACCTTCGGCCGAACTGGCCGCCAGGCCAGGTGGTGTGGCCAGGCCCCAGCCCCTCTCCGTCTCGTATAATGGCTCCAGGTGTCCCCCGGTAAAATAATGACTTTGGCTTTTGTCCCGTCCAATTCCGAGAATATTCATTTTCTGACTTCCTGGAACCAAAAACAGCAGAAAATAGGCAGCTGGCACTGTGGCTCTTGTTAATAGTTAGTCCAAGAAATCATATGAAAAGTACTCCAAAGTGTGGACAAAACACAAGAAAGTAGATAAAACCAAGCATGGAACATCAAAAATTATAGATACATTTGCAATGTATCAACTGGCCAAATAATAATTAATAGAAAAGTGGTACACCCCGGTGGGAGATTCCGGCTCAAAGTTTTCGAAACGGTGGGGCGGGAAATGCTTCAAAGTTAGTGTTTGATTTTAACGCTCGTTAGAGATTTTGAATTTGGCTACAGGCCAGATAATAATTAATAGTAAAGTGGTACGCCCCGGTGGGAGATTTGGCCTCAAAGTTTTTGAAAAACTAGGGCGGGAAATGCTTCAAAGTCGGTGTTTGATTTTGCTGCTCGACAGAGATTTTGAATTTGGCTACCGGCCAAATAATAATTAATAGAAAAGTGGTACTCCCCGATGGGAGATTTGGCCTCAAAGTTTTTGAAACAGTGGGACGGAAATGCTTCAAAGTCAGTGTTTGATTTTGCCGCTCGACAGAGATTTTGAATTTGGCTACTGGCCAAATAATAATAATAGAAAAATGGTACTCCCCGGTGGGAGATTTGCCCTCAAAGTTTTTGGAACGGTGGGGTGGGAAAAGCGTCAAAGTTGGTTTTTGACTTTGCCGCTCCATAGAGATTTTGAATTTGACTACCGGCCAAATAATAATTAATAGAAAAGTGGTTCTCCCCGGTTGGATATTTGGCCTCAAAGTTTTTGAAACGATGGGGCGGGAAATGCTTCAAAGTCAGTGTTTGATTTCGCCGCTCGACAGTGATTTTGAATTTGGCTGCCGGCCAAATACTAATAACAGAAAAATGGTACTCCCCAGTGGGAGATTTTGCCACAATGTTTTTGAAACGGTGGGGCGGGAAATGCTCCAAGGCAGTGTGTGATTTTGCCGCTCAATTGAGATTTTGAATTTGGCTACCGGCCAAGTAATAATAGAAAAAAGCCAGTAGACCGTACGCTATATGTCCAGGAATTCAAGTCCTAGAGTCACATCAACTAATCATCCATGAGCATAATAATTGTGCAGACTGATATTTTGAATTTGGCTAGCGTCCAGGCAACATTTGGATAAAAGGTGTACTCCCTGTTCAAAAATTGAAGGCCGAGAGTGACATTAACTTATCATCCATAATGAAAATTGGATAACTCTGATTCAAACAGGGTTGGCTGCAGGTTTTGCCGCTCGACTGAGATTTTTTAATTTCGTTAATGGTACTCCCTCGGTACGAATTTAAGGCTGATTCACATCAACTGATCATCAAAATACTTACCATATTGGCAAAGAAATTGGATACATAATCTCTGAATCAAACGGGGTAGGCGGTAGGATTTGTCGATGGACTCAGATTTTGAATTTGGCGGTTGTCCAAGGAAGAAAAAACCTTTGTGAGGTTCATGAATCCAAGACTGAGAGAGTGAGGTTGGGGCACAGGATTTTTGTGCATCGAGCATACGGTAAACAGATAAAAGCATGATGCGAAACAAATACTCCCTCAGTTTTTGTTACATGGCCCCAAACACAACCCGGGCTCTGTAGCAGGAACCATTTCACAGGACCATTGTACTCACCTTTCATTGTCAGGGTTCATCTTCAATTTAGACAAGTCTCTTCATCTATGGGCTCTCGAGAATTCTACTGATCTCGTAACATCTTCAACTCCACATCACATGCTAATGCTTTCTGTCTCATATCATCGATTGCTCGTCTATGCACTTCCTGTTCAGCCTGCAGTGCTACAATTTCTTCCTGACTAGACAAATACGGCGACTTGGACTTGGACTTGGACTTGCACTGCCACGACCCATCATTACGCAGGAACATGCTTTTATGATGACCTTCACCTTTTATTACCATTTTAAATGTTTCCAGACATTCTTCTTGGGTTTGTTCTAGACCATCTTTCCCAGGTTTCGCCATGTCCTCATTCAATTTAATCTGTAAGGATATCAGTTGGTAAACATGGGTGAGAGAAGAAATATAATACATAGAAACATGCAGAGAACACATTTAACCTGTCTAAGAACAAATCTTACAAGTTGGCATGGCTGATTACGCATCATATATATTATAGTAAAAGTATAGCTATCTGATCATACTAATAAGAATTTTATCACTAGCATGTAATAACAGGACTATGCCAACATGGCATCTGGCTGCTTCTTCATCATTATGTGCATGATATACACAAGATAACTCTTCGTACAGCTGAAAACTGAAACTCACACTAGTTGGAAATCATCTAGTACTTAAATTAAAAAGAAAACTGGGAAGAAGTTCAGGCAGTGTTGCACATTTAACTATACATATAAATCACTGCAGGTGTGTCATCACAAAATATCAATCGAACAGAAAACTTACAATAACACTCTCAGCGGAGGGATTGAGCCCTTCTTTTTTGGCTCGTCTAGCATGCCTAGAATTTTTGCTTCAGATTTACCGCACCTTTCTGCAAAGTGGGCGGAACACATTATCAAAATATAAGAAGCACACAGTCTGTAGAAAGTTAAAAAGTAATTATTCTTACTATTGCGCTCAGGTGGCCAACCAATGCATGATATCTAGTTCGGATTGTTAAGCATTGTGCGACACAGTTTCTCTTGTGTCTTTAGCGTTCATCTGCAAAAGGAGACTAGTGATATAGATGTGCAAATAGGAATTTTGAATGTGATATGGTATCAACCTTCACAAACCATAATCTTTGGATCAAACCAGTGGTCGAGAAGATCTATCCAGTGTTGGTCAGTCATAGTGTGTTCCATAGGAGTCATTCTTTGAATATTCTTTCTTGCCTTACCATCAAAGTATTTACTCTTTAGCCTATGGCGCTGCTGGCGCAAAGAACAGGAGAACATGTCCATGAGAACATACTCTACATCCTCATTTTCCTGATCGAAGTTGAATTTTGTCTGTCGGCAAGAATGGAACATTTGATGTGTTATGTTACTTAGAATAGAACCAAGAGCATGCTTGAATGCATGGGACAGAGCACCATTACTTACATGTAACTTCTTCAGTAATGAATTGTAATGGTCAGGGGTCTGTTGGTGGAGCTTGAACGATGTGAAGTGTTAATATCATTCCTGACAAAAACGCCTATTCCGGATGCTAGAAAAGCAGCTTCTTCTGCATCTTCTGGCCTTCGCTTGCCAGGCACAATAGAATTGATGCAATATCTAGATTACGTTCCGGAAATTTTAGCTTCAAGCTTTTTTCCTACCGTTGGCCCCCTTTTCTTAAATATTCGTGTAGCTGCCAATTCAACCATTACATCAAGCTTGCATAGTATATATAAGGAAGCATGCATCAATAATCCTTGGAACACATACCTTGTTTGGCGACGGGCTGATCAACAGGTTGGTGATCATTACTAGCTTGTTGGTGTTGTGCCAGCAGTGTTGGGCAAGTAGAGGTCAAAACTGGTTCAGCTGTCAATTGTTGCTGGGTATCTTGATTGGCAATTGGTGATTGTGGAATGTGTGGGATGGTATTTGCTGTGTCTACTACTGTTGGAACCTGTGGTGTGCCGCCAAGACGACACTTTTTAGCCGTATGTGAGTTTCCTGGTTTTCATTTATTGTATTTCACGGCGTGTGTTTCTGTTCCACCGGTAGCATTAGCAGGACTGCTTGTCGACGCTTCGTGTTTGGTACCTGAACGTGTCTTACAAGAACCAGCTGATTCCTAACACACATAAACAATACTTCAATCTGTTATAGTTCTATATGTAATGAGATGCACATGGAACAGAAGAATAGTAAGGAAAAATGTATATGATGCATGAACTAGGCAGAGCGCATTGCAAAATATTTGGTGGGATTGAAATACAAAACATGGAAAATGCAACAGATATCACAATTAAAAAATAGAGCAAGCACCTAATGCTGGCGGACTAGCAGGGAGGTACTCGACGGGTCCAACTTCCTGAGTCAGGTATCCGTCGAAATATTGTTCATCAACAGAAACTAATGCTGAATCAGACACTTGCCAATCATAGTTTTTCTCCCTATTGGTACCTGGAAGGGTCTTAGGTGAACTAGTTGATTCCTGACACACATAAGTATACATTAATCTATCAAAGTCCTATGTAAAATGAGACGCGGATAGAATAGAAGAATAGTTAGGCAAGATATGTTGAACATATATGATGCATGAACTAAGCAGATGGCACTGCACAACATTTGGTGGGAATTGAGGTACGAAACATGGAAGATGAAACTTGGGCAATGGACAAGCAGGCGGATTAGGGTGGGGGTTCTCGACCGGTCCATCTTCCTGAGTCAGGTCTCCCTCTGGGTTTTGTTGATCTTGAGGATAAAATTTTGCGTCAGAATCCTGGACTTCATGATTGGTGGTGGTAGCTACGAGAGATCTAACTCTCTATGGGCCGAGCGACCTTGCATATTTGGAATTCATTAATAATCTATCTTCCCTAATCTTCCGTTCTTCCTCATCAGGCGGCCGCAAATCACCTTACATGCATCAACAAAAAGTATATCTTATGAGATTTAAGAGCGAGGTGTGTGTAGAATAGGAAGTTAGTATAGTGCTAGCAAGCAGTTGAAAGCTCTGAAGGAACAATGACAGAAATATGCTTAATTGCTTATATGATGCCTCGATAAGAAATGTCGGAGTACAAGATAAAAAACTCAGTGTGAGAATGAAGTGAAACAAGCGATGAACTACTTTCAAACATCAAATGCGTAAAGAGCATATGAAGTGTATGGCGGCAACCTTTGTGACCGCGATTACGCGATTTCCTTCCCGTGCCTTTGCCGGACTTATGGTGAGCTACGACTTCGTCGTTTGCCCTTGAGCAGGTTTGCCTCCCCATCTCTCCGGCGTCGTGGACAAGGTCGAGGAAGCAGATCCGGTGCCGTGGAGTTGGGGAAGTGGATGCAACGAAGCTGAGACGGTGTTGCTGAGCCGGCTCCAGCGCCGTGGACCTCGTGTACAGAGGAGCTGATCTAGTACGGGCCAGCGTCGGGAGCTGGTAAAACGTCTTTGCGGTCTCTATGGTGGCATGCCAGTGGAGAGGCTGTGAAGGGGAGATGGGACAGAAGGAGCACGACCATGGTCGTGCAAGGTGATCTCGAGGGATTCAGCCCAAAGGGCGCGGGTGGTACTAGTATGTTTGAAACTTTGAATTGTGTGGCGCGTGGGAATTTACAAGAGAAACCATTTTGAGGAATGGCCTTTGGCACGTTGTTTATGGACCGAAGGGCGAGATTAAAATTTAGTACCATTTGAATTTTGGACGCAGGAGCCCATTGTGGCGGGTGTTTCTGGCGCACTCCTTGGTGGAAGAGGTTATTTCGGCTTGTGGTTTGTTGTTCAATTGTTTTTTTGTACTCAATCTACTACTGCAGTCTAAAAGTTTGACTTTAGGGCCACACAAGTATATAGTGCACGAATTTATTCACGGTAATGGGCACGAACTACCTTTCATGGTAATGTGTTAATTTTCGGCAAAACGTGTTTCTACAGATCTAAACAAAAGTGCAAAATAAGGCTTTTCCATTTTCCAAATGGCTAGAATGAGACTGGGATACATTGTCCAGATGAAGCAATTAGGTACAGTACAGTTTCATACAACATGCCAATGAAAATATCAGGCTGACAACACAATGAAAGTCATCCTCATTATTCGAAATAACAATCTATTCGCATGGCAGCTCTTTCATCACCCTCCGAAAATCATCTGCCTGCAAAGATGCACGGAGAATCTCTGCTCGTGCTTTGACCTGTTCCAAAACCGTCACATTGATCTCATTGACATCTGCATCAGCCAAATTGGGAACACGATTTTCAGCGACTAACTTCTGAAGATCAGCGGCAGCATCAAGGCCATCTTCAATAGTAGAAATCCATCCTGTGTTCAATTCTCTAATCTGTCGAGTGGCTATGTCCAAATCCTTTTGGAGAAGCCTAATCTTAGCTTCGGCCATGCACCATACTTCGGTTTGGTTCGTAGAAATGGCTGTATCACTGGCACGCTGAATATCAGTGATGCGAACCTCCTTGGCAGGGACATGATCATGCACTTGCTTCTGCAAATTGCAATGCAGCAAATCAATCAGTAAATAACACGCAAGATGCAACAAATAGCCATGTTTAGGGTACTTGACCATGACATGTTTCTATACTAGTTGTGTTGTGCCGAGCAGGGCTAGATCCGCATGTCCAAAACTCTTCAGGATTCCTTGGCAAGACAGGGCATGTTTCGACAGTACATCATCTTCCATGCCTTAAAAAATATATATACTTGTATGACAAGATAGGGCAAGCAAAGGCTGAACTACTCTCAAAAATAAATGCATAAAGACATCGCGCGTATATGCAAAATGGAGGCAAACCATTGTCTGGGGAGGATTGTTGGGGGTTATCATTGGACTGGAGAGACTTCGTACTAGTGCGAGATAACCAATTTGGCTTGACGACTAGCAGTTGCCTTCTTTTCACTTTGAACCGATCCCACGGTACTGCAACTAGCATGTATTAGAAATAATTGGTAACGAGAAGGCACAACAAGGAAGCGATGAACTACATTCGGAAGTAGTAGTAGTAAAGCGCAAGGAAAGTGGGAATAGTAAGTGTGCAGCAACCTTTGTATCGGTTGTACAGACTTCTAACCATCGCCCTGGTGAGGGGTCCGCGTGGCGTATGCATCTGTCGGTTGGGGTGGTGGGGAAGCTGACACTCTGAGTGGGGGAAGAAGATGCGACGAAGCAACGACGGTAGCGTGGATGATGGCGTCGCTGAGTAGACTCCGGCGACCTAGAAGTCGGCTAAGGAGGGATGGCATAGAGGATGATGTGAGTATGGATTGTGGAGTCGGCGCGCCAGCGAGCGCGAGGCCCCGTCAGTATGGAGGTAGCTAGCGTTTGCCGAGAACTGAGAAGTGAAGGAAGGGTTAAATTTTGGGAAAGGTAGAAGGGAGGGTCCCGCCAATAATCCTCTAAAATTTTGAACTAGAAGATCCCGCCAATATCAAGCGAAAATTTAGTGTTGAATCGCGCTTGGCTCACCTCCCGAGTAGTATTAAAAGGAACGCTCGAAAAGCAGCACGCATCGAATGCGATGGGACGGTGGCATGTGCATCTTGTGAAGAAAAGTCGGAGTCTAGTACGATGGCGTATAGATGAAAAAGAAAATTAGGATGGTGCTGGCTGCCAGCCATGGCCCTCATAAAAAAGAAATAAATATTTCAAACTCGTGTAAATACATCAAATAATTGATCCAACGGTCAGCATTCACAGTTATTTGTATGAATAGGGCCCATATACTGTAGTGAGCGAAACAGCTGAGTGAACTTGGGTTTCTTAGCTAAACGGTGCGCATATGCATATGCCAACTCATTTGAACTAATTTAGGCAGACAGACCTAGGAATCACAAGGAAAACATGCTTGCTCCGCAATGTCCGGAAACATGGTGCGCTTGTCAGATTCCGAGCCAAATTTTTTTGATTTTCTTTACTAGTACGAAACTTCCTCGTAATCACTTAGAAAAGTGAAAAATGTTCAGTCATAATTGTCTAAACTCCCACGGTCAACATTGTTTACTACGCCAAGACGCACCCATCTACCCGATGTGAGAACCGTATCATAAACTATAGCTAGGGTATCGATATATATGGCCATGACCTTATTGGTCCTTCGGACTGAAACCCAAGAATGTTCATACATTGTAGGCTACTAGTTAATTGCACGTTCCATGCACGTGAGACTCAGATAATAGACATGTGGCATATCATCATTATATAAAATTATAATAGGTAAATCACAAAAAAATATAAATTTGATCAACATATATAAAGTATGGGTGTATATTTGGTTCTTGTACTTTGTATCATCATGTAGAAGTTAAAGATTATTAGCTACCTAACACTTGGAATTTTTGGTGACATGGTCTAGAGAAACGAGGGAGAGGATTCTAGGAGTATGATGGAGAATTGTGTTTTCAGGTTTGTGCATAGCATTCATTCTGGTGAAGACTATCTCTAGAATCTTCTAAATGCTCGAATGGAAAAGAAGATCTAACGGTTGGAAATATTGGGATTCATGAGTATTGATCCAATCGTCATCATTCAAAGTTATTCATATCTTACCACTATTAGTAAATTGCACATGCCCTGCACGTGAGACTCAGATAATAGACGCCTAACATATCATCATTATATAAAAGTATCTCTACTATTATAATTGCGCAGTTTTGAATTGGATCCATAGCACTAATCCTAACCGTTGGGCTGTTAGATCCAATGGTTCGAAGCAGCTAGATTCGTGTTAAATAGTACCTAGAGCAAACTCCACCATTCTAGAACCATCATTTCACCACCCCCAAAAATTCATAGCACAGTAGGTTGTATTCTCAATACGTGTAGATAGTTATTATGCATTTTGGGGTGGTGACATGATGGTTCTAGAACATGGTGGAGTTTTCTCTTGGTTTGTACTATATATTCAAGTCGAAACCAGTTGCTCTGAACCATTAGATCTAATAGCCCAACGGTCAAGATTCGTGCTATGGATCCAATTCAAAACTGCTCCACTATAGTAGTAGAGAGAATACAGCCTACCGTGCTATGAAATTTTGGGGGTGGTGGTATGATGGTTCTAGAACATGCATGGTGGAGTTTGCTCTAGGTACTATTCAACACGAATCCAGCTTCTCTGAACCATTATTGGATCTAACGGACCAACGGTTAGGATTGGTGCTATGGATCCAATTCAAAACTGCTCCATTATAGTAGTAGAGATAGAGATATCTTACCACTATATAGTGTACAAATAACTTTGAATATTGACCATTGGATCAAGACTCATGAATTTGAACATTTCGAGCTCTTGGATCTTCTTTTCCGTTCTAGCATCTAGAAGATTCTATTGATAGTCTTCTAGATGCTACAATGGAAAAGAAGATCCAATGGCTGAAAATGTTGGGATTCACGAGTCTTGATCCAACGGTCAATATTCAAAGTTATTCATACACTATATAGTGATAATATAATATTATAATAGGAAAAGCAAAAAATATAAATTTGATCAACATCTATAAAGTATGGGTGTATATATTTGGTTCTTGTACTTTGTATGTCATGTAGAAGTCAGCGATTCTTAGCTATCTAAAACTTTAAAATTTTGGTAACATGGACTATAGAAACGAGGCAGAAGATTCTAGAATGATGGAGAAGTTTGTTTTGAGTTTTGTGCATAGCATTCATTGTGATGAAGACTATTAATATAATCTTCTAGATGCTAGAATAATGGAAAAGAATATCCAACAGCTAGAAATATTGGGATTCGCGAGTCTTGATCCAATGGTCAATATTCAAAGTTGATCGTATATTGTTTACCAATTGCAAGATATGCACATCTACTTGCTTGTAGTACTACCAAATATGGGAAATTTACCATAAACTATGATGTCGATATGTCCACGACCTTGTGAGGTTGCTCGGCCTGAAACTTGTTCATCAAAAACAAGATGATTATTAATCTAGTAGATGGCTTGAATTTCGAGGGAAAAACGGTTGCTGGAAGTAGATCGGTGTGCCGTACCAAGTCACACGTGCGCAGCGCCATGCTGTGGACGAGGAAGAGACAAGCCGGATTGTGCACCCGTGGTTGTAGAGAAGAGATCGATGGAGGATGGATGGTGAGAGCTAGTAGAGGAGAGAGAAAACACAACTTGTTTTGCGTGCATATTACTACTAGTAGGTCCATATATTTACTACTAGTGGAGTGTACCTCCTGTCAGCAGCTCATCATAGCTTTGCTCTGACATCGCAACGCCTTCTGATTCCTCCTCCCGCTGCTCTTGTGCTGCCTCCTTTTTTTTAGAAGGAGCCACCTCCCTTTTCGAGTAGTACTAGTACAGAAGTGGAGTAGTACTTTGCTTTATACAGAGAAAAATATTTCCATCGCTTAGAAAATTGGAGTTGTTAATTTTCCTAGTATTTGGGAACTCCCATTGGCAGAGCTGTTTACCAACACGAAGATGCGCACATCTACTTTCTTGTATTACTACTACAAAATTCCCATAAACATGGATATGTCCGTGACCTTGCTTGGTCGCTCGTCCTGAAACCTGTTCATACTTATACATGGTAGGCTATTTTTGTGAAACGGCTTTTTTCAAAAGTTGTGAAAAACTCATGTTTATTATTTTTCATGGCAGGTAGTACAAGCAAAAGGACGCCATGCATGAGTCCCCTTGTTTTTTTGGCCTATATCTCTCTCTTTTTTCAAAGCAGGGTTAACTTTGCTGGAATGCAAAGTCTAGAAATAAGTTGAATCTTTGAAAACTCTCGGTCGTGTTCTCCATATATTGGCTGTCTGGTGGGCAACTTCAAAAGATTTTTGTGGAATTTAAAGAGAAATTAGCAGCTCACATGTGGTTTGAAATAATTTGACATAATTTTGACAAACTCCTTCCGATCCATATTTCATGTTCATAGATTCAACTAGATTCAAATGTATCCAGTCATGTTTCTGTGCTAGATGCATATACCCGAATCTAGACAAATCTGAGAACATTAATTTGAGACAAATCAGATAAGAGACATCTGACATATCATCACTATATAAAATTATAATAGGTAAAGCAGAAAAATATAAATTTGATCAATATATATAAAGTATGGGTGTATATTTGGTTCTTCTACTTTGTATCGTCATGTGTAGAAGTAAAATATTATAAGCTACCTAACACTTGAAATTTTTGGTAGTAACATTGGTCTAGAGAAACGAGTGATAATATTCTAGTATGATGGAGAAGTGTGTTTTTAGGTTTGTGCATAGCATTAATTATGTTGAAGACTATTAATAGAATCTTCTAGATGCTATAATGGAAAAGAAGATCCAACGGCTAGAATTGTCGTTTGGATTCGCGAGTCTCGATCCAACGGTCAATATTCAAAGTTATTTGTATTGGTACACTATATAGTACTTGGTAAGATAAGATTGTACGAATAACTTTGAATGCTGACCGTTGGATCTCAATACTCACGAATCCCAATATTTCCAACCATTGGATCTTCTTTTCCATTATAGCATCAAGAAGATTGTATAGATAGTCTTCAATATAATGAATGCTATGCATAAACCTCAAAACACACTTCTCCATCATACTAGAATCTTCTCCCTCGTTTCTCTAGACCATATTACCAAAAAAATCAAGTGTTTTGGGTAGCTAATAATCTTTGACTTCTACATGATGATACAAAGTACAAGAACCAAATATACACCCATACTTTATGTATGCTGATTGAATTTATAATTTTTTGTGCTTTACCTATTATAATTTTATATAATGATGATATGTCATACGTCTATTATCCGAGTCTCACGTGCAGGGCACTCCTCTTGCTGCTTTCGCACTGCCTACCTTTTGGAGTAGCAGTACAGAATGAGGTGGAGTACTTTGCTTTATAGAAAAAATATTTCCATCACTTAGTAGAGTTGTTACTTTTCCTAGTATTTGGAAACTCGCATTAGCAAAGTTGTTTACCAATGCCAAGATGCACACATCTATTTTCTTGTAGTACTACCAAATTACTATAAACTATGATGTGGATATGTCCATGACCTTGCTTGGTCACTCGTCCTGAAACTTTTTCATACTTATACATGGTAGGCCATTTTTGTGAAGCGATTTTCTTCAACAGTTGTGAAAACTCATGTTTATTATTTTTCATGGCAGGAAATACAAGAAAAAGGACGCCATGCATGAGTCCCCCTGTTTTTGTTGCCTATTTCTCTCTCTTTTTCCAAAGCAAGGTCAACTTTGCTGGCATGCAAAGTCTAGAAAGAAGTTGAATCTTTGAAAACTTCCGGTCGTGTTCTTGATATATTGGCTATCTGGTGGGCAACTTCAAAAGATTTTTATGAAATTTAAAGAGCAATTGGCAGCTCACATGTGGTTCGATATAATTTGACCTAATTTCGACAGACTCCCTCTGATCCATATTAATGTTCATAGATTCATCTAGATTCAAATGTATCTAGTGATATTTCTATGCTTGATACATATATCCGAATCTAGAAAAATCTGAGAATATTAATTTGAATCGGATATAGTAGTGTAATTTAATTGGGTTAATTTATCTATGAACCTTGAAAACTCAAAGAACCTAGGAATTGCAAGTAAAACCTGGATGGTCTGCTATGTCCAGAAACATCGCGTGCTTCTTGCATTCAGTGCCATATTCTTCTGATTTTCTTCACTTCTAGTACAAAACATCCCCATAATCAGTTAGAAAAGTGAAAAATGTTTTTCCTAATTGTTCGAAACTCCCACAGGCAACATTGTTTACTAGGCCAAGACGCACCCATCTACCCGATGTCAGAACCCTATGTAAAAGTGTAGCTAGGGTATACATCGATATAGAAGGCCATGACCTTTTTGGTCGTTGGTGTTGAAAACCAAGAATTAATAATGTTACATCATGGTGGGCTATAATGTGAATCCGCTTTTCCTAAGGTTGTGGAATCTCATGTTTATCATTTTTCTTGGCAATTAATAATACTAGTAGCAAAAGTACCCCAATCGTAATGAAGTCTCATATTTTTGTTTTATGCTTTATTTTGTTTGAATATTTTCCATAAGCTATCAAATATGTCGGTATGCAAATACTAATCAGTAATGGCATTTTTCAAAAATATTGTTGGCCCATGATATATTGGCTGCCTGGGTACCTTCAAAAGAATTTTGGATATTTTCAAGAGTAATAGTCTATCACGCTCACATGTATTCAAATTTGACCTAATTTCATTTAATCAACTTGGAGTCATGCATTTAAGTGCACGTGGAGCTTTAGCTTGGAAGTTTGAAAAATACTTAAACTTGGGAACTGTAAGAAAGAATTGTCCACTTTGTACGAAAACTTGGTGGGGCCATTCTTTCTTATTTTTCTACTAGTAAAAGTATTTGAAAAACTCACACTTCCGGTATTGCCTACTATATCATGTACTACTATGTATGAACTTTCTTGGGCTTCAAGCTAAATGACCAAGGTCATGGACATACCCTGTCTTCATCAAGATAATGACCGTGTGACCATATTTTGGAATATCTAGGTCAGTGCATGATAGCATGCATGGTAAAGAAGTAAAAGTATTTTTTGGAAGGAAGTGCGATCAATATGGCTTAGAGTTCATAGCATGTGCCATTTATTTACTATAGTACATAAAGTGGTTGGATAAATTACATGTTATATTTTTCAAGCTTAATTTTCTAGCTAATTTCACCCACTCAGACGACTTTCCGTCGATTTGTCGAATTAGGTCTAAATTAATATTCTACAAGTGCGTGAGAGCTAGTTCAATAGTATAACAGAGTGTTAGGTATAACAAAGTGACACGTCATCTATTGTCAGCTTTATACCAGCATGTACAATACCTAACATTTGAACTATAGAACAACCAGCATTACATGCAGCAACCTCATAAAAAGCAAGAAGATTAAACAAGAGTAAAATGAAAACAAAATCTATGCCCGCTTGAAAAATCCTAAAACTTGGGAATTGTAAGAAAGCATGATACACTTAGTCTGAAAATTGGGGCAGTGACATTCTTTATTTCTTTTTTGGAACCTGGATACCGTAGGTCCTGAAGGAGCGAGTCACTCCAATTAGCGCACTAGGGTTTGTAGTCATCACAATATGGTCTGAGGACCTTTTTGTAATTATTATTTTTACTTTTGAGACTTTTTTATTGGTGTAGATAATTATTAATCCAATAGATGGCTTGAATTTCGAGAAAAAACGGTTGCTGGAAGTAGATCGTTGTGTCGTACAAACTCACATGTGCGTAGCGCCAGGCTGTGGACGAGGAAGAGACAAGCCAGACTATGCACCCGCGGCTGCAGAGAAGAGATCGATGGAGGATGGATGGTGGGAGCCAGCGAAGGAGAGAAAAAACACAACTTGTTTTGCGTGCATATTACTAGTAGTAGGTCCATATACTTACTACTAGTAGAGTGTACCTCGTGTCAGCAGCCCATCATAGCTTTGCTCTGATATCGCACCGCCTTCCGATTCCTCCTCCCGCTGCTCTCGCGCTGCCTCCTATTTTTTGGAGAAGGAGCCGCCTCCCTTTTCGAGTAGTACTAGTATGGAAATGGAGTAGTAGTTTTCTTTAAACAGAGAAAAATATTTCCATCGCTTAGAAAATTGGAGTTGTTACTTTTCCTATTATTTGGGAAATCTCATTGGCAAAGCTGTTTACCAACGCCAAGATGCGCACATCTACTTTCTTGTAGTACTACTACAAAATTCCCATAAACATGGATATGTTCGTGACCTTGCTTGGTCGCTCGTCCTGAAACCTATTCATACTTATACTACATGGTAGGCCATTTTTGTGAAGCGGCTTTTTTCAAAAGTTGTGAAAAACTCATGTTTATTATTTTTCATGGTAGGTAGTACAAGCAAAAGGACGCCATGCATGAGTCCCCCTATTTCTTCGCCTATATCTCTCTCTTTTTTCAAAGCAGGGTCAACTTTGCCGGCATGCAAAGTCTAGAAAGAAGTTGAATCTTTGAAAACTCTCAGTCGTGATCTCCATATATTGGCTGTCTGGTGGGCAACTTCAAAAGATTTTTTTGGAATTTAAAGAGAAATTGGCAGCTCACATGTGGTTCAAAATAATTTGACATAATTTCGACAGACTCCCTCCAATCCATATTTAATGTTCATAGATTCATCTAGATTCAAATGTATCTACTCATGTTTCTATGCTAGATGCATATACCCGAATCTAGACAAATCTGAGAACATTAATTTGAATCGGAGACAGTAGTGTAATTTAAGTGGGTTAATTTATCTACGAACCTTGAAAACTCAAAGAACCTAGGAGTCACAAGTAAAACATGGGTGGTTCGCTATGTCCGGAAACATGGGAACCTCAAAACACTTCTCTATCATTATAGAATCTTCTTGCTCGTTTCTCCAGACCATGTTAAGAAATTTTGAAGTTTTAGATTAGCTAATAATCATTCACTCTTCATGATATACAAAGTACGAGAACCAAATATACACCCATATATTATAGATGTTGATCAAATTTATATTTTTTCTGCTTTAGCTATTATAGTTTTATATAGTGATGATATGTCAGACGTCTATTATCTGAGTCTCACGTGCAGGGCACGTGCAACTTACTAGTTTACTACTAGCACTACATGAATTTGTTGGATAAATTACATGTTATATTTTTGAAGCTTAATTTTATACTCCCTCCAACCAAAATTAGTTGACTTAGTTTTATCTAGATTCGGATGTATCTAACACTAAAACAAGTCTAGATACATGAATCTAGACAAATCTAAGTCAACTAATTTGGGTCGGAGGGAGTAGATAATTTCACCCGAAAGTGCATCCTGCTTCAATCAACACGTTCGGTGGAATTAAAAGGTTACATCAAAAAATAGAAAATTACATCCAAGTCCATACAATTGGCACAAAGGCCCCTAAAAATTAGCTTGGAAAGGCAGTTGGGTCCGGCTCAATTTCAACCGAGCAGCTGAGCCATACTCTACTACCGTTGCTTCACACACGAAACACAGCGCGCACCTGCGTGTTGATCATGATCGAAGGGACGAGATTGCTCGGAACGAGTAGAGGAGCACACTGCCCCCATACTGAGTCGACTCCCCCAGCCGCACCTTCGCTGGCCGCAGATTCCTCACGCTCGAGCTCGAATTTGAGCATGTCCTGATGGTGAGCAAGGGACATCATAGGATCAATAGGCTCAAGGGGACCCAGGATGGCATCGTCAACCACGGCCAGGGCGACCTGGCGCCCACCCGAGTTGTCTGCCCCGGTCGCATGCTCTCTTGCTGTAGGTTCCTCGCGCGCGAGCTCGAAGTCGAGCATATCCTGATCGTAAGCAAGGGCTAGCATAGGATCGATAGGCTCAAGGTGACCCAGGACAGCGTCGGCCACGACCACGGTAACCTGGCGCCCACCCGAGTTGTCTGCCCTGGTCGCATTATTGCTGGTTGTAGGTTCTCGGTGGAAGGATTAGCCGCTTTCTTGCACGGGCTTAACACGGTGCCACTTGATGCCAGCCGCTGCAGATGCAGCTCACACGGCCGAAAGGGAGGCCCACCGGGATTGGTGCTTTGTTGTAGAGGTCCACTTTTGTTCGCCTGCCGTGTTGACGCCTCCGTGACGCGGCCAACACAGGATCGTTAGCCTCGAGGGGGCCCAAAATCGCGTCGTCAGCTGGCAGGGCCAACGCATGTTTACCGCGGGCGACCAGGCGCTCTACAGAGGCGGCTCCAACAACGGTTCCAACGGCGGCATCTTCCCGCCGGATGAACTGTTTCAGGGCCTAGCCTCGAGCCGAAGTAGACCTCTGAGGACGACGTAGCTAATCCACCGGGATTCGTTCAAGTATTAGTGAGGTTAACATGCCTTTGGTGGAAGAAAGAAATTTCGCCGGAGAGTAGAATGAAGGAGAAAGTATAGTACTAGTAGTACTACTAGTGGTGCTACTCATTTTTGACCCAGCATTTCTCTAAGGAGTACTTTCTTTTAGATGCTCCAAGGAGTATGCAGAGCGACTGCTTGGCGGCGTATGAGTTTTTTCGCAGTTGGTGGTTATCCGGGGCATTAACTCACAAGATAAATGTCATATCGGTACCTGTAGCGGCCGTACATTCAGCTGGCTACAGTCTAATGAGATAGTTGGAGTAGTAGTACTATACACTCTCGAAACAGAGGTGGCGAGCAGCTGGCAGCTCGAGCAACGAGTCTGGTAAATTCTTGGAGTATGTATGTACTCTAGTATATAGTAGTAATAAGTTGCACATGCCTGACCATACAGTGACACAAGGTACAAGAATCAATTATACACCCTATACTTTATGTACGTGGCTCAAAATTATAATTTTTTTTCAGTGATACAAACACAATCTCTTTAATCATTATAGTAGGTTGATTTCTACATGACACAAGGTACAAGAACCAATTATACACCCTATACTTTATGGACATGGCTCAAAATTATAATTATTTTTCAGTGATACCAACACCTCATCCTTAATTGCCGTGGCACATAAGCATTTTCTATGCATGTAATAAGGTCTTTGACAATGGGGTAGTCTCTTAGCGCGGCATACTAGGCCAAATGCTTTTGTGGCATGTCAATTACTAGTAGTAGCTAAGATACACCCCTTGCACGTAATCATAGGCAAAAAGAGTTGATTGCCCAATAAAATGCATGCATGAGAGAAAAACATTAAATTAAGATACAACCTCTAAAATACAATGCATTGGAGAGGCTGTCTACGTATTAGGTATTTATAACTCCTATGATAAGCTACACCCCATTGTGAAAGGCCTAAGATTAGCCCCATTGGGGGTATCATAGGTAGTATCATGCATGTCATGTTGGCAAAATTCTGACGTGGCATACTAATTAATGATGAAAGAGATTGTCACTACTAGGAAACAACCTATAGATAGACAAGATGTTCAGTGGCGCATATGCCAAACTATGCGCCACAGGAAACATCAGTGGCGCACCAGAAAGCATGCGCCACAGAAGATTGGATGTTCTGTGGCGCATTGTCCAGAACATGCGCCACCGAAGATTGGTGGGACCCGCCGGCTGGGGTGTCATGATCAAGTTCTGTGGTGCATTCTGAAATATGCACCACAGAAGAGGCAACTTATGTGGCGCATATTTTCTCATGCGCCACAGAACATGGAGGGGGGGCCCACCATGGAATCTAATTCACCCAAGTTCTGTGGCGCATGTTGACATATGCGCCACAGATGTGTTTCACTTCTGTGGCACATAAGTCCAACATGCGCCACAGAACTTGGAGGTGCGCCCCACATAGGGAATCTTATTCACCCACTTCTGTGGTGCATATGGACTTATGCGCCACAGAAGTTTCAGCATCTGTGGCGCATTTCCTCCATATGCGCCACAGATGAGGGTGTCCAGATCCATGTTAAAAAGGTGACAAGACCTAGCTTTCTTATCTTTCTATCCACCACCACCCATTTCACATCTCTACCTCCTCCCAACTCGCCTTCCTCCTCCCTCACACCCCATCTTGCCCATAGTTTCTCCATTTTCTTGTATCTAAACCTACTTTAATCCATAGATTGGTAAGTGGAAGCTTCGCTCCAACTTCTAGATCTAAAAGTTCCTTACTTTTCTCTCTCACATCTCTATTTGTTTACTAATTTCCTCTCCACCAACTTGCATTGTAGATCTATTTGTCCACACTGTCTCATCGCGCGGTCTCGTCTCGCTATTATTATGTCTACTATAGGTGAGTACTTGGCCATCATGAACATGTAGGTGAAGCTTGTCGCGCGGGCAGTGTGTGTTTGCGATCCATGGCGAGACGATGCTTGTGTGTGGTGCATGAATGTTTGCAATGGGAGGAAGTTTTTTGTTGTTTGCTTGTTATTGTCGGGCCCGGCCGGTGTGGTTGCATGGATGTTTGCCGAAATGTTGATTCATTTCCATTTCGGCAAATTTTTGCACTACCCATATGTCCTAATTTTAGGAAAGGTCATGCCGAATTTTTTCTGGCTAGCATTCATGCATGTGTGTGTTCATATGGTGTGGTTCTCACCTATACTCTCTGTTTTGACCGCTCAGGCAACCATGGTCCTCACGATGAGCGAAGGTCGAATTGCTAGGTACAAGAAAGGCACGAAGGAGGACATGATTCTGAACAACAAGACTAGGATAAGATGTCCATGTCGAACATGCAAACTACAGCGCTGGATCGACCCTGAATCTGGACAATTGGAGGGTCACCTGCTTAGGTGCGGTTTCATGCGCGACCTCAATGAGGCGCCGACAGGACATGGTGGTGGTCACGAAGACGTGGGCGGGCGAGAAGACGAAGAGTCTACCGGGCATGATAATCATGGCGAAGGAGATGCCAGCGGGCATGATCATCATGACGAAGGAGATGCCGGCGGGCATGATCAGCATGGAGAAGGAGATGACGATGGGCATGATCATGAAGAAGGAGAAGACGTGAACACACAGACGCTGCTAACTTTGATCTTGCAGGACCCTCATGTTCAAGAACTGCTCCTCAAGGAGACGAGCAACGACAAAGCTGCAGCCAGAGAGAAAGCCAAGCTGGACCAAATGGAGGTAGACAGGATGACTCCATTGTATCCTGGGTGTCGCCCCGAGGATACACGTTTGAGTGTAACGCTCAAGGCTTTAGAGATGAAGGCCGAACACAAATGGACCGATGTGAGCTTCAACGCGAACATGGAATACTGGCACGATCGACTTCCAAAGGGGAACACATTGCCAACAAGTATTGAGGAGGCCAAGAAAATCGTGTGCTCTCTGAACCTACCACACATTAAATACCACGCTTGCATCAATGATTGCGCACTTTATCGGAACGAGTACGCGGATAGAACCACTTGTCCGGTGTGTGGCCAAGGACGGTGCAAGAGAGGGAACAAGAAATTTCCTCAAAACGTGGTATGGTACTTTCCTATCACCCCTTGTCTGTAGCGATATTTCGTAGATCCTAAGGAAGCAAAGCTCATGCAATGGCACGCGGAAAGAGAGAAACCCGAAGATGATCCAGAGAAGGGCAAGATCCTGACACACCCTTTAGACGCTAGCCAGTGCAACACATTAGACATCGAGTTCGAAGAGTTCGGGGGCGATGCAAGTAACGTCAGGCTGGGTATGAGCACCGATGGACTCAATCCTTTTGGAAACCAGAGTAGCACGCATAGCACCTGGCCCGTGTTTGTATGGCCATACAACCTCCCCCCATGGCTATGCACGAAGCAAAGGTATGTACACATGAGCATTCTTATTCAGGGGCCGAAACAACCAGGTATCGATATGCATCTGTATCTCGGGCTATTGAGAGAGGAGTTAGCCAGCTTGTGGGAGACGTCGGCCCGTACGTGGGACGCCTACACTAAAGAATATTTCCATCTGAAAGCCGCGTTGCTCACGACCGTGCAGGACTATCCTGGTTACGCATACGTATCGGCCCAGGTGAACCACGGACACAATGCATGCGTCACCGCATCTCCATCTACCAAGGGATCCCGGGTCTTCGAAAACCGTGTTCCAAGGTACTCAAAAGTGGCTCCGCATGGATCACCCATGGAGAAAACGTGGTGACCTCTTCAATGGTAAGGACGAGCTCGAAAGATCCCCGCGTCCGAGGAGCGGCGAAGAAATCGAGGAGCTTTTGAATAATTGGGTAGATTGCCCTGCGTCTGGAAAAAAACGACCGAGGTCAAAGCCACTGCTGGGTCTATGGAAAGCAAGGTCTGTTTTCTGGGACCTGCCGTATTGGAAGGCCCTTCACACTCCCCATATCCTCGATGTAATGCACATCATGAAGAACGTTACCGATAGTCTGCTTGGCACTCTACTGAACATGCCGGAGAGGACCAAGGATGGGCTGAAAGCAAGAAAGGACCTTAAATTGCTTGGCATAAAGAAAGATCTTCAGTACCCTGATAGTGATGATGATGATCATCATCATCATCAGGAAGGGACTCAAGGTCGCCACAAAAGAGTTAAGAAGAATGAGGTGGTGCTTCGCACTGCCTGCTTCACTCTGAGTCTGGAGGAGCTCGAGTAGTTTTTCAAGTGCCTCTTAGGAGTGAAAGTTCCTCACGGTTACTCGGGGAAGATAAGCAGATATCTGGACGTGGCGAAGAAGAGGTTCAGCGTTATGAAGTCTCACGACTGTCACGTGCTGATGACGCAGATACTCCCCGTTGCGATCCGTGGGATAATGGACGAGCATGTCCGTGAGACGTTGTTTGGCCTCTGTAACTTTTTCGACGTCATATCTAGGAAGTCGATCGGTGTGAAGCAGCTCGACAGGCTACAGGAAGAGATCGTGATGATACTATGCGAGCTTGAGATTTACTTCCCGCCCGCATTCTTCGACATCATGGTGCATCTGCTTGTACATGTCGTGGACGACATCATCCAGCTCGGCCAACATTCCTGCATAGCACGATGCCGTTTGAAAGGCTAAACAGTGTCATCAAAGTATTCGTTCGCAACAGGTCTCGTCTAGATGGAAGCATAGCCAAGGGCTTTCTGATCTAGAGTGCATCTCCTTCTGCCAGAATTATCTAACCACTAAGAATGAGGATGTTGGAATACCCACAAAGAAGTACCTCGGCAGGCTCGATGGATATGGTCACCGCGAGGGCTGCGGCTCACTACATGTAGGCATTGATGATCGATGCACTGATTTTGAAAGGGCACACCGAGTCGCGCTACAACACATTGAAGTGGTCGGCCCTTGGGTCGAAGAGCACAGAATCTTAATCGAGCAGGAGTACGTCGACCAGGGCCGGCCGAGGAAGAAGGGAGACGTAACCAGAGAGCACAACTCCAGCTTCACGGGTTGGTTCAAGAAAAGGCAACTAGACAATCCCCCACAGACGCCTTCTACGGAAGATTAAAAACTCATATTCTCCTTGTCGCAGGGCCCAGGGCACAACCTAAGGACCTATCAGTCATACGACATAAATGGTTACAGATTCTACACCGAGGAAAAGGACAAGAATAGTGAATATCAAAACTCAAGAGTGACTATGTTATCCTTTGCTGATGACGAGACTACTGTGATGGAAAGATTCTACAGAAGGATCGAAGAGATATGGGAGCTCGACTACTTTGGAGAGATCGTACCGATATTCCGTGTTAGATGGGCCAAGAACGTGGAAAAAGAAGGCCGCTATTTCACCACAATGGTTATACCAGATGCCAAATCAACAAAGAACGCCTCCGCAAAAAATGAGCCTTGGGTACTCGCTAGCCAAGTTGATCAATGCTTTTTTATTACCGATCCGTCAAAGCCCAACCGTGTTATAGTTAGGAGGGGCAAGAGGGGCATCATCGGAATGGAAGGAGCCGCCAACGAGCAAAACTTCCACAAAAACGGCGACCCGAAGA
Organism: Avena insularis; assembly: GCA_023614405.1. Taxonomy (NCBI): domain Eukaryota; kingdom Viridiplantae; phylum Streptophyta; class Magnoliopsida; order Poales; family Poaceae; genus Avena; species Avena insularis. Next base: position 99,678,577 of record CM042684.1, on the reverse strand, counting down.
TCGAAGAGGAATTCAACAAGTACTTCGACATGCCTACTACTACTAAAGTAAGAAGGGAGACCACACTACCTACTAAAGGTTGTCCATTCACAACAAGAAATCTCAAAGTGCACGAGCTAAAATATTCAACCGCGATGAAAAAGGGGAAGAATATTGTGAAGAGAGACTAGCAATTGTGTGACTTTTTGGTGTATTAATTTGTGTGGTGTATTAGTTTTTGGTGACAAGCGAACACACAAATATATATGTATGAATAAATATGCATATGTGTTCTTGCTTTTTTAATAAATATGCTATATATGTATATATTCTTGCTTTTTTTGAATAAATATGCGTATGTGAATAAATATGCATATATGTATATGTTCTTACTTTTTTTAATAAATATGCATATGTATGTAATTAAAAATATTTAAAAAAAAGAAAAACAATGTGTGATTCAGCCAGGATTCGAACCTGGCTGCCCCATGTGAGAGCAAGCGAGCAAGACCACTAGGACAAGTATCAGATCTTGTCAAACAACGACGCCACACTTTTTTGTACTATGTCAAGAAGTTCTGTGTCCCATTCATTCAGAATGCGCCATAGATGTTCCAACTTTTGTGGCGCATTCTGTGGGAATGCGCCATAGAACTTTCACACTTAGCCACGAAATGGATCGGCCTCTCCCCCCCTAATCCCCCCTACTTTATCACTAAGCCAAAATTCTCTCTTGATCCCCCTTTCTCTCTGTCGTCGCAAACCCCAGCATCGCCCTAGCCACCGCCGCGCCACCCGGTGAACTAGTGGAGGAGGAGTCGACTGACGAACTAGTGGAGGAGGAGCCGCCGCGCCCGCCCGACGAACCAGTGGAGGAGGAGCCGCCGCACCGTAGCCCGCCACCCTCGTAGTCGTCGACCACCGCAGTAGGAGCACGCACGGTTCGTCCCCCCACCCCCACCCTCCCTCTGAACCCTAGTTCTCACTGACAGACACTATATTTTCTTGAGCATGAAATCTAAAGTAGTACAAGCAGGGATTCAATACTGTATTTCCACTGTTTATTTAGTACTAGTAGATAATTCAGGCTAGGAAAATCATGTTCAATGCTCTTCCAAGTACAGAGTGCAAGCAAACATCTCACATACTATGTTACAACTGTTTATTTGGACCAACATTCAGTCTAGAAAAGGGACTCTCAATTCTTCCTTTGCCTGAAGTATAAACAGACATTACATGGCAATATTCCCCCTTCCTAGCATCAGCTCATTATCTCAAGGTGCATTGCGGGCCAACTTTGACAACATATTTGCAGATTTCTGCAGATGCGGGAAAAAAGGGTTTAAGTGCGTAGAATTACTAGTTACATTCAGATGAACCAGCTGCATGATAACATAATAATCATCAGAATTGGAACTGTATCTATGTCTCCTTTTTTCGGTATAGTTATATATCTAAGATGCACCGGTAGTCATATAATAAGGCGATTGCAATAATTTTGGCAGGAACTAGCAGCACTTCAAGCCATTAAAAAGAATGGTTCTAAGACGCATGGAGATTTTATCTTTGTTAAATTTTAGCAATTTCAGGCCTGGCTCAGGGATTTTTTAGAAATTTAACCTTTGCGGCTACTATGAGTGGAAACAAGTGACTTATAATGCATACCAATGGAGAAAATATTATTTCAAAAATATCCTGTCTCCACTATTTTTGGTACTATATTTGGTACTATGGTGCTTAGTTGTAACAACAGCAACTCTAAGCACCCATATGTTTAGCAGTACCATATGTTTAGCAGTACCAAAAATATTACATTGAAACTATAAGAATGTTACAAAGGGATAAAAATGACCCTTGTTTTGCCTTTTTATGCAACGCAATATTTGTAAATCAATACCTGAAAATGTTGCTGATCTGGGTCATTTCACTGTCAAATGAAAAGGAGCTGAAGCAATGTTTACTGATCTGCGTTATTTCACTATCAAATCAATACCTGAAAATGTTTTACATGTAAATCTGTTTTGCCTCTGAATATGTCCCAGGTTTTTTTATTTACATGTAAATCTGTTTTGCCTCTAGATGTATAAATATTATGGATCCATGATCTGGACTAGATCTACTTTGATTACAGGTTGAGGTAAGTTTCTGGTTCTCCTTTGTGTCCTGGCCAACAAGTTGATGACCCTTATTTGGACTATGGTGATGATGTACATGTGGTCCTATTATTTCTATTTACAAAATATGGTGTTGTCTGATTCAATGGGGTTGTGGATGGGGGCTGTGAATGTGGGTGGATGGGGGCTGTGAATGGGGTTGTTTTCTTGTGTGTGAATGTTGCAGGGATTTCATTTGAGTTGCCCATTTCTTCCGAAGTGTCGATTCACTTCCGTTTCGGTTGAGAAATGGGCACTCCTAGGTCAAAAAATTAGCAAAGGTCATGCCGAATTTTTTGGCCGAGATTTGGGCTAACTTTTTGCCTCTTTTAAATAGAGTAGTGCAAACATGTCGGGCAACAAGGAGTCTGGCCCTTCTAAGCACATGATCAGCGTCGAAGAACAAGCTAGACAGGCCAACCAGTCATTCTGGTAGGGGTCCCAACAGGAGGAGGAGGAGGAGGAGGCGATGAGGATGACACCACCACCGGAGGAGGAGGCGACCGTCGCCAGAGCTGCTGGGGCCAATGAGGGCAGAGATCCTGATTACGAGGGGGACGAAGATAACTACGATGGAACTAGTGAAGGCGGCGGCGAAGAGGATGACACCACCGATGGCGGCGCCCGCACGGATGGCGGCGAGCACACGGATGGCGGTAGCGGCAACCCGGACGCTTCTCAGAAGAAGAAGAAGAAGGAATAGAAGGAGCGGAAGGTGCCAGTGGTCGCCACCGTCTGCGATGAGTTCATTGAGGTCACAGAAAGTGGCCAACCCGTTGCGCCAGAGGCGATTGATAAAGGGTACGGCCTGCAACTCGGGTGCATCGTCCAGGAAAGCATGTCGATCAACACGAAGTACATCAGACATGCTGACCATGCAGCTTTGGTCGATACCCTCCTTAAGAAGCTTCACAAGCGATACAGATTCCCAGAGCAGTTTAGAAACCTCGAGAGAAAGAACCCAATGAACAAACTAGCCCTCACGAAGATGAGCAACGCCTTGAGCAGCTGGAAAACCAGGGTGAAGAATAGCATTGACAAAGGTGAAAGCTGGGAGGTTATTAGTAAGAAAAATCCGATGCTCGACGAAGAGGAGTTTAGGATATTTAAGGTGGATATAGCTACCGTTGATGCTATAAAATGGACTCAATGGGGAAGGAGTATGCGGGAACAGAACATAGGTAACCACCACCTTGGAAGCGGCGGTTACAGGGGGAAACAGGCCATTTGGGACAAGGAGGACGCCGAGCTTGAACGCCTTGGTAAAGACAACCCTTGGCTTAAAATCACGGACTTGCAGCTTAGGCAATTTGTTCGGGCCCGCTACTACCTAGACAAGGAAATAGGGGAGTTCATCACCGACGATCCGGAGGTGAAGGAATTCGAGAAGAAACTGGCAAGGAATTTATCGCTAATGTCAAGTCTATTGCGTTCTATTTAAGATATGAAGCCAAGAATCTAAATGGGTTCACCTTTCCTTGTCTCTGCAGGAGGAGGAACTGAACGCTACTGCCACAGAGTCGTCCCAGGATTCGACGGAGCCGTGGGACACGGTTTTGAATAGGGCGACCAATGCTTACAAGAAGAGGGACAAGGGGTTGCCACCGTCCTCAGCTGGCCATGTGTCCGGCTTCGGTACGAGCATGAAGTTCAAGGAGTTCTACAAAGAGGACGCCAAGAAAAGAAGGGAGAGGAAGAACCAGGGTAAAGCCGCTGTTGCAGAGCTGAAGATGAAGGTGCAGACACTGGAGGAGAAGGCGGTGGACCAGAAAATGGTGGACAAGTTAGTGGAAGAGAAGCTCCACTCGATGATCCCCCCTGAGTTTTTCAAGGGGCTTACTGCTTGGAATGCGGGAGGTCGACAGGGGCCGATACATCTACCCAGCTTAAGCGGCAGCAACTCGGGCATCAATGTTACCGTGTCGCCGGACCTGGTGACCCCGCCGGCCGTCAACGTCGGGACGCAGCGCCTCGTTTTGGTCACACCGACGCCCCCTCCCGCCAAATATACCAATAAGGCGCAGCCGACGGCGGTGGTGCTTCATGAGGTACCCGGGCGGGAGATTGCAGATGATGATAGGCCGGCCACCGGCATCGGCCGTGTCTCTACATTAGCGGAGATCCACGCCATCACCAAGGTAACTAATTAGTTAGTGCACGTCATCTCCTTTATGCCTTTGATGCATGACTGTTGCCATCTCATGACGCCCAACAACATGTTTTTGCCCCAGGACACTTCTTGCGTACTCCTGCTTAAAGATGTCGGTGGTGAGTTGAAGGATGTTGCCAAGGGCACTCTTATACAACTGGCGAGCCGCACGATGCACAACAATCCAATGGACGATGACGTGATGAGGGTCAGGTTGGCTCAGGTGTTGCCAGGGTGCCACGACATGGACCCCCTATCAACCTCAGGGAGCCGACGAACACAAGACCCTTGGGGAATGCTACAACTGGCCCTTGACATGGCCGAAGACCCAGATTCGTCTTGCGGGGGAGCACCGGCACCACCTCTCGACCGATCATCGCCCGGCCACCAACTCGGAAGCTAGTAGCCGCCGTTGTCGCCACAACCAGCCGTCACCATCAACTCTTGGCAACGTGTGCACCACCACATGGCAAAAACATTATGCCGCAACCGCCGTCGCCCCCGCTACCACCACCACATGATGGCACCCATGAAGATGATGATGAATTGGTCAACGTTGACGACTTCATCAACACCGGCACCACCAAAGGATTGTATATGCCTTCTGTGGATGAAGAACCCTTCGCAGCTCGCGACGACCATCAAGCTGGTCGGCCCGATACATGCACGCAGTGCCTGGTCTTCCATGGTCTTTCTCAAGAGACGCCTCCGGCCGCCGATCCACCATAAGAGAAACCGGGAATGGTTTTCAGCCACAACACACTCCAAAAGGCGATTGATGAGCAGATGGCAGTGGCTGACACTGTTGTGAAGAAGAAGCACTACAGGAAGAGAGGTAATAATAATAATAAGAAGGGTGCGAGCCACCTGAAGGAAATATGACCTGAGAGGCAATAATAAAGTTGTTATTATGTATTCCTTGTATATGATAGATGTTTATTTTGCATGCTATAATTGTATTGACAGGAAACATCAATACATGTGTGTTTAATAAACAAAAAGGGTTCCTAGTTATGCCTCTCTTATAGACTAGCTTGTTGATTAACAAGATGATCAAGGTTTCCTGATCATGGACATTGGATGTTGTTAATAACAAGGTCACAGCATTTGTGAAATGATGTGATGAACATCATCCGAAGTATAGCACTACGATCAAGTCATTATGTTTATATTGCTATAACATCATACGAAGTAATCTTTATCCTTAGACCATGAGATCATGTTAATTTCTAACACCGGAAGAGTATCTTGATAACATCAAACGTCACACCGTAACAGGGTGACTATAAAGATGGGTTCAGTACTACGAAGGTGTTATGTTGAGGCTCATGGATCAAGAGTGGAATTTGTCAATCCAGATGTCGAATAGATATACTCTGGGCCCTCTTAGTGATATCACATTAGGATAGCTTGCAAGCAAGTGATGTGATCACTAGAATGTTATATCACAGGAACGAGAAAAGAGTGCATGTCGGTAACAAGATCAAACTAGGTATGGAGATACCGATGATCGAATCTCGGACATGTAATATATCGAGAGACAAAGGGATTTAGTTACAAGCGTTAAAGGTTCTCACGATCACAGGAGTGATCGTTGAATGTGTAGGAGTCAGTATGGATCTCCAGGTCCCGCTGCTGATTATTGATCGGAGAAGGGTCTTGATCATGTCTGCATTATTCGTGAACCGTAGGGTGGCACACTTAAGAGTTACTGGACACCATTTTGGAGCACATATGTTTGAAGAAAAGAATTGCAAAGCGCAGGAATTGTTTCAATAGAAACCGGAAATTGTTTCGGGTGAAATTGTAGAAGGTGGTTCTGCATGTGATATTGAAATATTGCAAGGGGCTATATGTGAATGTTTGTTAATTAAAGTAATTAAGAAAATTCTGAATAAATTTAATAAAAAAAGTTTTATTAAATGAGAGAGCATTAAATTTGGAGAAATTTAATGCATTTAAAGTGGAGACTTTAAAATTGAATGTGAAGAGGCATTTTAATGTGGAGGGGTTACCACCACATGAATGGGGGAGGTGAGGGGTCACCCCCCCATGCGCCGGCCATCAAGAGAGGGGGCACCCTCCCTCCTCCTATAAAAGGCCACCCATTCCCTCCTTCATCCACACACCTCCTTGTGAAGGATCTCACTCCCCCTCTAGAATTATTCCCCCATGGTCTCGGATTAGCGAGATACATGTTCCCGGTGGCATTTCATCTAGAAGGAGTTGCTGCTTCCGCTGGATCGCTGGAGCGAGGAGGTGGAGGTTGTCCGGTGGCTTGAACGTGTGTGCGAGTGCGGATGCGCTGCTGAGTTGCGGCGCTCGGACTTCCTCACGATCTTGAGATCGGCAAGTGTACGACTACATCAACCATGAGTTCCTACTCGTTAACAAAGCTCGTTGTCTTCGAGGGTAAGTTCTCCATGGATGTATGTCCACCCTATGCTCTGTATCTAGTAGATAGATCTTGGCGTATAGTTCTCATCGTAGGAAATTTTTTGTTTTCTATGTTGTGGACCCAACAGTGGTATCAGAGCCTGATCTATGCGTAGGTGCTTTCCACGGGTAGTACACATATGTTTATATGTGGGCGATGATGATCATGTTATTGCATATTCTATGTACTTTGGATATTGGTGGCATAGTGGGATGAAGCATCCCGGACCAACCTTACATGTCATCGTACATGAGAACGGTTCCACGACTGACATGCAACTAGTTTTGCATAAGTGGGTAGCGGGTGTCTGTCTCTCCTACTATAGTCAATCTCTGATTTACAACGAGTTGCTAATAACTTGGTTATCCTCGTTGTGGTTCATGTTCGTAGGTAAGACTGGTTCTATCTCTGAAAGCCCTAAGCCACGTAAAACTTGCAATTGATAAATTAGAGGCGTCTAGTTTAGATCGTTGTGGGCTAGTGTGTTGATATGGTATTATTGTTAGTAGATGTATGATAGATACTTTTACAACTCACTTAACGTGTAAGTTCCATAGACCTTGGCCTTACACACAAAGGAATGATAGGGATCATACCACGATGCAAATGATAGAGATCAAATGCATGGACCATATCACCTCACATCACACATTAGCATCTTATATTGCTAGTTTGGCGCTTTTGGTAGCATTGTAAGATGATCCCTCATTTAGATATCAAGATAAAATGTGTTCTTCCTTAAGTATGCACCATTTGGTGGATCGTGTTTTGAGGCATCACGTGATGATCGGGTGTTCTCGACTCTACGCTTTCATACAACGGGTGTAAGACAGTTTTACACACGCAAATACTAAGGTTCTTACTTGATGAGCCTAGCATGTACAGACATGGCCTCGGAACACGGACCGAAAGGTTAAGCATGAGTCATATAGTTGATATGATGCCCATATAGATGCTCGCCTTTGAAGCTACACCGACTCACGTGATGATCGGACTTGGTATAGTGGATTTGGTTCATGTAATCACCAAAAGGACACGAGGGATGTCATTTTTGAGTGGGAGTTCATTAGTAATTTGGATTAGTTGAACTCAATCTATCATAAACTTAGTCTAAATATATTTTACAAATTCTGTTGTAGATGGCACCACCTGCTTTTAATTTCAATGTGTTCATGGAGAAAGAAACTTGCGAATGGTAGCAACTTCACCAACTAGGCTATGAATTTGAGGATTATCCTCATCTTTGCACAAAAGCAATATGTGCTAGAGGCGCCGGCCCCCACCAGCTCCTGATGCCTGACAAGGAAAAGAACGTCTATATAACTCGTCGGAGGACCACAACTTAGTTCATTGCGGCATCTTGTATGGGCTAGAGCGAACTTGAAAACGTTTCGAAAATGGCAATGCCTTTGATACCATGGGAGAATTGAAAATGATTTTCGATACCCATGCTGCCGTAGAGAGTTATAATGCTTCTGAAAAGTTCTTTAGATGCATGATGGAAGAGAATAGCTCCGTTAGTGAGCATGTACTCAAAATGTCTGGGTATGCCGATAAGCCTGTGTCCTTGGGAATAACGATTCCCATTGACTTAGGCATACATCATGTTCTCCAAACTCTGCCACCTAGCTACAAGAGCTTCGTGATGAACTATAATATGCAGGGCATGAAGAAGTCTCTTCCCGAGCTTTTGTCAATGCTTAAGACTGCAGAAGTGGAGATTAGGAAAGAACATCAAGTGTTGATGATCAATAAGACCACCGGTTTCAAGAAGGACAAGGAAGGCAAGCAGAAGGGAAAGAAGGGTGGCAAATCTGTTGCCGTGCCTGAAAAGAAACCCTGAGCTAGCCCTAAGTCTGACACCGAGTGCTACTATTGCAAGCGGACTGGCCATTGGAAGTGCAACTGCCTCAAGTATTTGGCGGACAAGAAGGCCGGCAAGGCAAACAAAGGTATATGTGATATACATGTTATTGATGTGTACTTGACTAGTACTCGCAGTAGCACCTGGGTATTTGATACAGGATCGGTTGCTAATATATGTAACTCGGTTCAGGGGCTGCGGAACAACCGACAACTAGCAAGGGATGAGGTCACGATGCGGGTCGGCAATGGATCAAGAGTTGATGTGATCGCCGTCGGAACGTTGCCTCTCCATATGCCGTCAGGATTAGTTATAAACCTAAATAATTGTTATTTGGTGCCTGCACTGAGCATGAACATTGTATCTGGATCGCGTTTGATGCAAAGTGGTTATTCGTTTAAGTCTGAAAACAATGGTTGTTCGATTTATATGAATAATATCTTTTATGGTCATGCACCTGTGGTGAATGGTTTATTTCTGTTGGATCTCGATAGTAGTGTTACGCATATTCATAATGTTGATGCAAAAAGGATTAAACTTGATAATGATATATCTACATATATGTGGCAATGCCGTCTAGGTCATATTGGCGTTAAACACATGAAGAAACTCCATTCTGATGGACTTTTGGAATCACTTGATTTTGAATCATTTGATACATGTGAGCCATGCCTTATGCGCAAGATGACTAGAACGCCGTTTTCCGGTTCAATGGAACGGGCGATAGATTTATTGGAAATCATACATACTGATGTGTGTGGACCAATGAGTGTGTCGACGCGAGGTGGATATCGTTATTTTGTTACTTTCACGGATGATTTGAGTAGATACGGGTATATCTATTTGATGAAACATAAGTCTGAAACCTTTGAAAGGTTCAAAGAATTTCAGAATCAAGTGGAAAATCATCATAACAGAAAGATCAAATTTCTGCGGTCCGACCGTGGAGGAGAGTATCTTAGTTACGAGTTTAGCACACATATGAAAGACTGTGGAATAGTTTCACAACTCACGCCTGCCGGAACACCACAACGTAATGGTGTGTCAGAACATCGTAATCGTACTTTATTGGATATGGTTCGATCTATGATGTCTCTGACTAACTTGCCACTGTCATTTTGGGGTTATGCACTAGAAACCGCTGCATTCATTTTAAATAGGGCACCATCTAAATCCGTTGAAAAGACACCGTATGAATTATGGTTTGGAAACAAACCTAAGCTGTCATTTCTTAAAGTTTGGGGATAAGATGTTTATGTGAAGAAACTTCAACCGGATAAACTCGAACCCAAAGCGGAAAAATGCGTCTTCATAGGATACCCTAAGGAAACTATTGGGTATACCTTCTATCACAGATCCGAGGGCAAGGTCTTTGTTGCCAAGAATGGATCCTTTCTTGAGAAGTAGTTTCTCGCGAAAGGTGTGAGTAGTCAGAAGGTAGAACTCGAAGAGGTTATTGAACCTTCTCTTCATGAAATGGCGAGTAGCACAGCTCCAGAAATGGTTTCGGAGTTGACTTCACCTAATGAAGAGAGAGCTAATGATATTGATCATGAAACTCCGAAAGAGGACACTGCCGAACCTCGCAGGTCAAGCAGGACAAGTACAACTCCTGAACTGTACGGCAATCCTGTTATGAATTTCATGATTGATGAAATAAATGACCCTGCAACGTATGAAGAAGTGATGATGAGCCCTGATTCCAACTTGAAGCCATGAAATCCGAGATGGAATCCATGTACGAAAACCAGGTTTGGACCTTGGTGGACTTACCTCACGATCGAAAGGCCGTTGAGAATAAATGGATTTTCAAAAGAAAAATGATGCTGATGGTAATGTAACCATCTATAAGGCTCGACTTGTCACAAAGGGGTTTCGACAAATTCAAGGAGTTGACTACGATGAGACATTCTCTCCCGTAGCGATGCTTAAGTCGGTTATGATTATGTTAGCAATTGCTGCATATTTCGATTATGAAATATGGCAGATGGATGTCAAAACTGCGTTCCTCAATGGTAATATTGAAGAAGAGTTGTATATAATACAACCTAAGGGTTTTGTCGATCCTAAGGATGCTGAAAAGGTGTGCAAACTTCAGCGATCCATCTATGGACTGAAGCAAGCATCCCGGAGTTGGAATCTCCGCTTTGATGAGGTGATCAAAGAGTTTGGATTTGTCCAAACTTATGGAGAGGCTTGTATTTACAACAAAGTGAGTGGGAGCAATGTGGAATTTCTGATATTATATGTGGATGACATATTATTGATTGGAAATGATATAGATCTTTTAAACAATGTTAAAAGTTATCTAAACAGCAAATTTTCGATGAAGGACCTTGGTGAAGCTTCATATATATTAGGCATTAAAATCTATAGAGATAGATCAAGACGCCTAATTGGGCTATCATGAGTACATACCTTGATAAGATATTAAAGAAGTTTAATATGGATGGAAGTAAGAAGGGTACTTACCTATGTTGCAAGGCAAGACATTGAGTAAGACTCAAAGTCCGACTCTGGCGGAAGAAAGAGAGATGATGGATAAGATCCCTATGCCTCGCCATAGGCTCTATTATGTATGCCATGCTATGTACAAGACCGGATGTGGCACATGCTATTAGTTTGACTAGTAGGTACCAATCTGATCCAGTTGAAACCTTTGGATAGCGGTAAAGAACATCCTCAAGTACTTGAGAAGAACTAAGGATATGTTTCTCATATACGCAGGTGAAGAAGAGCTAGTCGCTAAGTGTTATGTCAATGCTAGTTTTGACACCGATCCGGATGACTCTAAGTCTCAATCCGGATATGTATTTCTCTTGAATGGAGCAGCAGTTAGTTGGAGGAGTTCCAAACAACCTATGGTGGCTGGATCAACAACGGGGGCGGAATATGTTCTTTGCTTGTAAGCGGCTGGCGATTTGGATGAAAAAGTTCATTACGGAACTGGGTGTGGTTCCCAGTGCGTTGGACCCGATGGTGATCTATTGTGACAACAATGGAGCCATAGCCAACACAAAGGAACCAAGGGCTCACAAGAATTCCAAGCATATTAAGCGTCGGTTTCACTCCATCCGCGAGCATGTCAAGGATGGAGATATAAAGATTTGTAAAGTGCACACGGCCCTGAATGTAGCAGATTCGTTGAGTAAAGTACTCCCTAGGGCAAAAGATGATCAACACCAGAACTCCATGGGTGTTAGATTTATCACTATATAAACTAGATTATTGTCTCTAGTGCAAGTGGGAGACTGAAGGAAATATGCCCTGAGAGGCAATAATAAAGTTGTTATTATGTATTCCTTGTATATGATAGATGTTTATTTTGCATGCTATAATTGTATTGATAGGAAACATAAATACATGTGTGTTTAATAAACAAAAAGGGTTCCTAGTTATGCCTCTCTTATAGACTAGCTTGTTGATTAACAAGATGATCAAGGTTTCCTGATCATGGACATTGGATGTTGTTAATAACAAGGTCACAGCATTTGTGAAATGATGTGATGAACATCATCCGAAGTATAGCACTACGATCAAGTCATTATGTTTATATTGCTATAACATCATACGAAGTAATCTTTATCCTTAGACCATGAGATCATGTTAATTTCTAACACCGGAAGAGTATCTTGATAACATCAAACGTCACACCGTAACAGGGTGACTATAAAGATGGGTTCAGTACTACGAAGGTGTTATGTTGAGGCTCATGGATCAAGAGTGGAATTTTTCAATCTAGATGACGGATAGATATACTCTTCCCCTCTCGGTGATATCACATTAGGATAGCTTGCAAGCAAGTGATGTGATCACTAGAATGTTATATCACGGGAACGAGAAAAGAGTGCATGTCGGTAACGAGATCAAACTAGGTATGGAGATACCGATGATAGAATCTTGGACATGTAATATATCAAGAGACAAAGGGATTTAGTTACAAGCGTTAAAGGTTCTCACGATCACAGGAGTCATCGTTGAATGTGTAGGAGTCGATGCGGATCTCCGTGTCCTTGTTGATTATTGATCGGAGAAGGGTCTCGATCATGTCTGCATTATTCGCGAACCATAGGGTGGCACACTTAAGAGTTACCGGACACCATTTTGGAGCACATATGTTTCATACGAAAGAATTGCAAAGCGTAGGAATTGTTTCAATAGAAACCGGAAATTGTTTCGGGTGAAATTGCAGAAGGTGGTTCTGCATGTGATATTGAAATATTGCAAGGGGCTATATGTGAATGTTTGTTAATTAAAGTAATTAACAAAATTCTGAATAAATTTAATAAAAAAAGTTTTATTAAATGAGAGAGCATTAAATTTGGAGAAATTTAATGCATTTAAAGTGGAGACTTTAAAATTGAATGTGAAGAGGCATTTTAATGTGGAGGGGTTACCACCACATGAATGGGGGAGGTGAGGGGTCACCCCCCATGCGCCGGCCATGCAGAGAGGGGGCACCCCCCTCCTCCTATAAAAGGCCACTCATTCCCTCCTTCATCCACACACCTCCTTGTGAAGGATCTCTCTCCCCCTCTAGAATTATTCCCCCATGGTATCGGATTAGCGAGATACATGTTCCCGGTGGCATTTTGTCTGGAAGGAGTTGTTGCTTCCGCTGGATCACTGGAGCGAGGAGGTGGAGGTTGTCCGGTGTCTTGAACGTGTGTGCGAGTGCGGATCTGTTGCTAAATTCTGGCCGGACTTCCTCATGATCTTGAGATCGGCAAGTGTACGACTACATCAACCACGAGTTCCTACTCGTTAACAAAGCTCGTTGTCTTCGAGGGTAAGTTCTCCATGGATGTATGTCCACCCGTTGCTCTGTATCTAGTAGATAGATCTTGGCGTATAGTTCTCATCGTAGGAATTTTTTTGTTTTCTATGCTGCGGACCCAACACCAGCCTCTTCCGAAGAGGATCCGGGGTCAGGACACCATCGTCGTACCATCCACACAATTTATCTTGCCCCAAGTGCATGTAGCTGGTGATCCGATATTGACTCCGGATATGATCCACATTGCGGTTGGAGCCATGTTAACTTTGCACGAGGGTGTCAAGACACTAGAGGCCCTCCTTCTTAAAGACGAAGATCCAAATTACCCGGTTTTCACGGCCAAGGTGCCATTGGACGTGGGCTTCGTTGATGAACCCCCCACGGATATATTCTTCATAGCGTTCGAGGACATATTCAAGCTGTTTATCACGAAACGGCTGGACTATACCTTGGTATTTATACGCCTATCAAATCCGCTCACGATCAAGAGAGAAAGTACCCCAGAAATCGCGATAGTGGATCCCTACTACATGCGGGACAGCCAGTTGGTCGAAGGATCAGAGACACGTACCAAGGAGACGGCGTACCTCGAGAAGTTCATGGTGGACAACAAGAGGAAGGGCACACTTCTTTTGCCTTTCTTTCTCGAGTAAGTACACACACTCGCTCATCGTCACCGTAACTTATGCATTTCTTATAGATTTCTTTCCTTTGATCTTTTTCCAACATTTCATTCCAATTGTGTTGCGTAGAGACATATACTGCACACTCATCATCCTTGCCCCGAGGTATTCGCTAGCCACGTATTTCGACTCGGGGAGTTTGACGAAGAAGAAAGACTACACCAGAATAAGGGGTGTTCTCAATGAGGCTCTCGAGGGCTACACCAAGAAGGGATGCACCTTCATAGATAGGGGGAATGTATCAAGGATGGCAAACATGTGTTCAAGCACGTGCTCGACTTCCCCTACGTCAACCAGTCGACTGCTGGTGCCAAGGAGGCCTTCTACGTCCTCCATCACCTTAAAGGCTATGTTCGGGATTGCCATAACCTAACGCTGCCATCTAGTCTCCGAGGATGGGCCGAAACTTTGGGGAAAATCGATGATGCTGATCTTAGAGAAGACTTCCATCACATTCAGATGAAGTTGTCACAAATCATCATTGAAGATGTCAACACAAGGGGCGGTGTCCTACAACAGGCCAGAGGGTTGAGTAAGAGGGAGATCGAAGAATGCCTCCGTAAGCAGGGTGACACAAGGACGTGGATGACGAAAGAGGGCTATCTACCATTCCCGAAGCCGAGCCAGAAGAGGAAGTCTTCATCATGATCGATGTGTGCCTCTAGCATGATCCAGTGTGTGTATATTCTTGATGGACGCCTGCTGTATTAGTGTGTGTGTGTCATAAACTTTACTATCTCGTGGTCGAAATGGTCATTGTTGTTAGACTTAAACTACCTTGTGGTCGTGTTGTCGTTGAACTTATTGCTTCTATGATGATCTAACTTTTAGTTTTATGGATCCTTTGTTTTATATTCTATGAACATGCATATATATATGGATGTGAACCCTTTATTCATTCTTTTCTTTGTATTTTTACAAATATGCCTTGTCGTCTATAGAGATGGCGACGAGGTGGTATGTGGTGTACATGGGTAGGGTTCCAGGAGTCTACGAGGAGTGGGAGGATTGCCACAAACAAGTGAACAAGTTCAGCGGCAACATCTACAAAGGATACACGACTAGAGTGGAGGTGATAGCCAAGTGGAGGAACCACTTGTGGAAGAAGAACCGGATGAAGATATTGGTCGGGCTAATGCTCTTGCTCACCATTATCATAGTTGTATTCTATTTGATCCTAGTGTAGGCGGCGGTGGCCACATCATATTTGTAATGTGAGATGATATGAACTTTGTATTCGGCGCTTGTGTAAAAATTTGGCACTTGACACTATATATGTATCTCGATCAGGCTCTAAGTGTTTGTATTATATATATATGTCGGTTTTCATGCATCTACTACTTGTGCAATGTATTTTATACTCATCTGGATAAATACTGTATAAATCCTGTATAAATACCTGATTATACACCAGGAAAGTATTTTACTTCGAATAAATGTTACACAATCAGTGGCGCATATAATTATATAGTTAGTGGCGCATGGCATATCTGTGGCGCATACACGTAAATGCGCCACAAAAGTTCTTCCTGTGGCGCATATGAAGGAATGCGCCAAATCTGAAACTCGTATGGCGCATATCCATATGCGCCACAGGAAGTAGTTATCAGTGGCGAGGTAACAGTGGCGACAAAGATATGCGCCACAGAAGTCCCCTTTTCATGCGCCACAGATAGGTTGTTTCCTAGTAGTGTGTGTTGGTATCATAGGAAATGGTAAGGAAATCGGTAATCGTTAACTGCTCGGTCAGCTAGGGAGCAGCGACTAGTCAGAATTCAGGTGATTAACTGATTTAATCGGTGGACTATTAATCGGTGCAACCTACACAAATTAGCACCTAAAACACGTGTATATAAGAAAGAAATCGTATATGGACCTCTATATACCCAACCCTACTTCTCTAGAGCCAAAATTCCCATTATAACATATATGCTTCTCCTCTCTTACCTAATCATCACGGTCACGAGTGACTCGGCATACACCAGCTGGCACCATGTGCCCTCCTTCCATTTATCCTCCTCTAAGGTTGATCTTCTCCCACAACCTACCCGGGTACTGGTTGGTGATGGCAGGAATTGAGCTCTTGGAGGCGGGAATCGAGCACGAGCTTTAGAAAACCTACTTAATTGGGGTGGGCTAGCGGCTGGACGAGTAATATGCATTGAAAATTTTGCAACTTTTTTGACCAAGTGTAGTAGTTAATCGGTAATATATCTATTAATCAGTCTATGAGAGCTATTACTCGGGCTAAAGGATTAACACAACCAGTTAGTGGTAATCGACATGGTTAGGTCCCGAGTAGCGATTAATCAACCTATTAATCGCTGATTCGGAGGATTTTTTGAATAGTGATCATAGGTAGATACAGTATCATAGAACGTAGAACTAGAAAAGCTAATCTCAAATAAATCTTGTATATAGTTTTACATTGAGATTTTAGAAAATAATAAATATAATAAGACTATGATACTATTACATGATACTATGCATTGCGGAGATGGTATCATATAGTAGTATCATAGACATGATACTACTATATGATACTCCCCATTGTGACCAGTCTAATGCATGATACAGTATGTACCACCTGATACCCCCATTAGGGCTAGTCTCATAATCTCATCCCAAACAAAGGTATAGTAGTACTAGTACCTCCATCCCGGAGTAGTACTAGAGTACAATATTTAGTCTTCCACGTAGCCCTAGGTCGTCAAAGCGACGTGTACACCGGGTCAGAGGGAGATAATTAATCGGGAAACATGGTGCTTCCCTAGTTTTCTTCATGCAGGTCTCTTGCCAAAGAGATAAGGTATCGGTTCATGGCCGTTGAATTTGGATGGACGAACGATATTGCCTAGAGTGAGATGAGAAGTCTAGTACTGCTAGTATTTAACTATTGTACCAGTTTCTCTCGCTCGCTCTCATTAACCCTCTCAGATCTGCACTCCTCCCTCTACTGTCTCGCTCGGTCTCAAAATCACTCTTAGATCCACCGTAGTTAAAGAAGACGGCTCTATGGCGGACGAGTGGTTTGAAGTTATGATTGACATGAGTGCAATGAGGCAGACCTTCAGCTGCAGGCTATGTTCTCAAATTGTTTGTCGTCCCGCGTAAATGGTTATTACTACTTCTTTCTTCATGATGTTTTCCACACTGGTTCGATACAACTCTTGTTTTTGGGCTAAATCTCTTTTCCTTGCACGAGCAGTGCTTTGGCACGGCCGCGACGCCCATTGCATGCGCACAATGTGGTGGAAAATTGTCCGATGGCCAGTGCCCAGGATGTGAATACGGAGCCGTCTTCGAACCAACCACTACCATGGATCAGATGTCCTCGGGAATGAAGCACAAGTGCAGCAACAAAGGTTGCGACATGGCTGGCAGCTTCCTCGAGTTCATCGAACACCAAACGGCGTGCCCGCACGGGCAGAGGACGACATAGGTTCTTGACAAAAAAGAACCGTATGATATTCGGGTGTTTATGTGTGTGCTGATTCCGTCTAGAGTATGGTTTAGTTTCTGTCGTGGTTGTGTTGTACCTATACTAGTTATGTTATATAAATAAATTGAATCATCATCGCATCCACATAGTTTCTCTCTTTTACCGATAGCAAGGGGAAGTACCACCAGTCTGTGCATCTACATAGTTGCTCTCTTTTAGCTAAAAAGCTTGCAAATCCGTAGAACTTGGCTGGCCCTCCATAGCGTATGCAAATATCGGTGCCCAAACTACTTCTCATCCATCTGGCACCGGTGCCTACGCTACACAGACGATGCCACAAAAAAACCAAGAATATGTTAAAATATTTGTCTTCCGTGTCGAGCTCAACAACCCTTCCTCTATTTAAGGCAGAGACAACAGCCATCCCTCTCGTCACGTGGGAGTAGTAACTTGCATGTATTGGTGACATGACATGATAATTAATGATGAAAAATAGGGAGGTATTACCATAACATCACACATTTATATGAGTCTAGAACCTAATTAATTAGGTCTTGCTGACACCACACACATGTTATCACCCACTATGAAGACAATAATATATGCAAGTTACTAGTATATTTAGGCTGTTCATGGTGGGGAGTAACTTAACATGTATATGTTACTAGTATAATTTACTACCTCCATTTTCACAAAATAAAATAAAATAAGTTACTACCTCCATAGTGGAAAGTAACATAGGTGTGGTATCATTCAAAGTCTCATTTATTGCAATGTAGACTCATTTTGTCTTGAAATTCTGCCACAAGCACACTGTGTAGTGAGGAGAGAGAAACAATGATTTTGTTCTTATGGCCGGGGCATACTAGTATGGTCGACCGCAAGGTTTCTTACGGGATGTTTGGTTTAGTGGCTATCCAGTGGATGACAAGGGATATCCATTTTTTTGTGGTTATCCAAGGTTTGGTTTAGAGGGTGGAGGGGATATGGATAACCACTTTTGGCTTAAAATGGTGGTTGAGCATATCCCACAAAAATAGATGGATGAGCTCAACCACTTTTGGATAGCTCCTCCGATGTGTTTTCATGTTTGTAGATTTTGACTAGCTATCCCTAACCACTTTTTCCCCACTTTAGACAAACAAAAAAAATGTCTACCCCTAACCAGCTGGTTGGGGATATCCTCATCCCCTAAATGGCATCCTCTAAACCAAACAACCCTTAGCTTAAGACCGAGTGCTACAATGTTTAAATTCCACTAAGGTCGACCAAAGGTGTCTTATATCCGACCTTATTTTCACATTGGAGATGCCCTTATGGTAACATAGCTAGTTACCCCAAGGCTCTCTCTCATCATTTAATTGCATGCCATGTCATCTAAATGCTTAGTTGGCAATACATGTAGGACTATGTAGTACTACCCAAATTACTCCCACTAGCACTATGACGAACCTAAATAGAACCATGAAGAGAGGATGAGCCAGGGATGACGTTGGGGAGTGACGAGGTAGGGCGGGCCCGCCTTTTGTTCGAGTAGTCCACTATTAGGGTCCATTTGATTCCAAGGATTTTCATAGGAATTTTGTAGGATTAAATCCTATAGGAAATTTTCCTATGACGATTGTTTGATTTGTAGGATTGATTCCCATAGGATTTTTTCCTAAGGATTCCTTTGTACGGTACTAGTTTTCATAGGAAATCAAACATTCACCCATACCTCTTTTTTAGATTCCTACTATGGTGGAATAAAACACACTTTGGTGCACATGAATTCCTATAGGATTGGAGTGAACATGACAATGCAATCCTACATTTTTCCTATTCCAAAGATTTTCCTATCCTACAAATCAAACATGCCCTCACCCATTTCCCCTGGTCTCTTCTCCCTCATCTAGGCCAACACCATGGACTAGCCCCCGCCCCCTCCCGTCCCCCTTCCCTCCCCCCACCCCCCAAAAAAAATCCCCAAATGGCGGCGTCGCTGGAACTAGAGCGCTCCTCACAGGAGCGCATCATCGAGTCTGCCCTCCATGTCTTCCGTGTCTGCCGCGTCTCCACAGCCACAACCTACTTCTCCGTCTTTGATCTGCAGTTAGTTAAGACGGCGATGCCGTACACAATGACACTGAAGATCTTCTTCTCGAGGACGTACGAGCTCAGGAGGATGTATGGCTCCATCCTAGCCCCTCTGGAGGAAGACGATGTCGCGACCACACCCTGCAAAGAGGAAGTGTTGAATCTCAGCCTGCCTCCCAGCAAGCTGCGAAGAGCGAGCAAGGTCGTGGAAACTATGCGCAAGGTTTTTGGCCGTGTATGGCTGCTGAAGAACCTACAACTCACGGCGGAGGAGTGGGACATCATCATGTCGTACGATATTCTATACCAGATCTGGCTTGACGCGTGTATGTGGGTCGACGGGTTCCACTTCGACCTAACACTCAGCCTGAATCTCCGGCTCATCGTCAACTTGCCGGTGCTTCAAGACAGTTGGTACCTGGTTGAGCAGGAGGATGGCCACTGTAGCATATGCATGTAGGCGCTGTCGAAGCGCACAACAGGGCCTCTCCAGGGATGCAACCATCTGTACCACTGCAAGTGCATCTTCACTTGGTTTGATACCAACGCCAGCTCCCCTATCTGCCGAGACAATGTGCTCTCCCATCTCTACTGACACGAGGTGCATATGCCCCCTTCTGTATGAAATTGGTCCTATGGTTGATAATTAATTAATGTACTGAACCAATGTTTCTACTGCACGCCAAGTGAACCTGTTCTATATATGTTTGCACTTGTCGAATTAAGCTAATCCAATTTAGGCAGGGAAAACAATTAGTCTAGGATTACAATCCAACATGAATTTGTGATTATGTCTCATACATTTTACAAAGAGAAAACCAATACGAATCACTGTTCATCATATCACTGCATAATATGAAACAACAGTCTAATCATCATCACCATCATCGCTTTCGACACCGTCGCATTCTAGATCCACATATTCCCACTTGGTTGGATCTTCTTCCCCTTGCCATTCATCATACATGTCCTGAGATTCATCAAGTAGAACCAGTTTATTCCTGTCTTTGTCGACTACACTAACCTCGACTACACTAACCTCGATAATGAAATCTACCTGGCAATCAAATTTTCATCGACATCAGCCAGTTCAGTTACCATACAACCACTGGGATCATCTTGGTGGGCAACATATGTGGTGACTGGCTCGTCATACTCATTCACATCATAGGTGCTCCTTGCCTCAAACTTTTGCACATATTGCCATTCCTTATTATCTCCGTCATCCATGAAAATTACCTTGGAAGCTTGAGTTACCAAAATATAAGGTTCCTCCTTGTACCACACGACAGTAGTATCGATCGATATGAAATTCCCATCATTTCTGGGTCCTCTTTTCTTGTTCAGATATTGGTCAGACCAATAACACTTGAATAGAACCACAGATCGACCACCAGTCTTGTCGTTATAATTCAACTCAATAACCTCTTTTATGCGACAATAATGATCATAGTCATCTGACTTCATTTTGGCTGTCAAGTTCTCTCCACTGGTCGTGATGCCACTATTTTGTGTCTTCAGATTTTTCTCACGCTCATAAGTGCTGTAGTGGATACCATCGTCATTGCAAGCTAAAGCTGTCTGCACCCTCTTTGCCAGACCACGTGATAGGGCATAGAGACCATCACTAACATCGCTCGGATTCTCTTGACGTAGCTTCGTGATCTGCGGTTATACAAAAATAATCAAGAGGTCATCTCATGTGCACAATTTGTATGCAATTCAAAGTTCAATTGACCATCTTACATGATTCCTAAACAATTCCTGAAACCCACCTCCACATACTGGTGCAGCAAAATCCTCTCTTTTGGTTGCTTTAAATAACCTACAAAAACAATACTCAAGTAAGACATCTGAACATATCTTGATACAAGTTTCATTTCATATATGTGAGGATATGTATGAATAGTGCTTACGCAACAAATTTTTCAGCCTCATCAGCGTTATTAAGCACATACCAAGTAAGTTGGTCATATTCGTACTGCATTAATGTTCTATGTTCCTTCTTTCCTACTAGGCGAACACTATGGTTAAAAATAGATTTTTCAACTTCTTCAATTCTACCACCCATACTGGATCTTGTTTCACGATCAAGAATGTATCTTGAGCAAAATGCAAATGCTTCAGTAGCAATGTATGCCTCTGCAATGCAAGCCTCTGCTCTAGTCTTGTTCCTGACAGTACCCTTGAAAGTGCAAAGTCGATGTTCTATAGGGTACATCCATTTGTACTGTGCGGGACCTATATAAAGTGCATCTTCAGTCAGATGAACAGCCAAATGCACCATCACATCAAAGAAGGCTGGTGGATATATCAGCTCAAGCTTGCATAGTATTTCTGCTATGTTCGTGTGAAGACGTGCTACAACTCTTTTGTGTAGAGTTTTGCTATAGTTTTCCGTAAAGAACTTTCCCAACTCTACAAGCACGTTGTACAAATCCTTGTTCACTAAACCTTTAACGCCAAGAGCTAAAAGCCTTTGTAGTAGGATGTGGCAATCGTGAGTTTTCAACCCTTGGAGCTTGTTCCCCTCTGCATTGATACAATTTGCAATGTTGGAAGTAAATCCAGATGGGAACTTCACACCTCGGAGGAAGTCACAAAATAGTACCCTTTTATTCATCGGCAAGGTAAATTCTGCACCTCGAAATTTGTAATGTTTTTCACCGTCCTTATCAACCATATCTTGAGGATGTAGCTTCAAGTTGTTGTTAACATTGAGTTTTTCGCAGTCAAGACTAGCATTATAGCTATGTTTTGTCTTAGATGGAATATTGAGTAATGTGCCTATAATGCTGTCATATATATTTTTCTCCATGTGCATGACATCAATATTATGTCGAAGTGTCTTACCAGCCCAATACGGCAAGTCCCATAGAGTGGATATGCGCTTATAAAATATTCTCAGTTCCTTTTCCTTCCCTTGGAAATCTGCTGCTACTTTTTCCGCTCTCTTCCTTTTGGATGCTGCTCCTACTATCGGTGCATCTTCTGTATTCTTTCTTTTACCTCGTTTGGCAGCTAGTTGTTTTCCTGGTTTGACATTTCTGACCTTTTGTAAATGCGCCTGCAACTCAGCTGCGGTGAACTTTTGTGGTGCAGTGCCATATTCACTCCTCTTTCCATAGAACTGCAATTTTTTCAAGTTTTTTCGCAATTTGTGGCCTTGACGAAGAAAAACCTGGTGGCCAAGGAAACCAGTCTTATTTTGTAGCCTCACTATTACCTGTTTTGTCTCATAGTGAACACATGCGTTAGAACCTGCTGTCACTCTGCATGACATAGTGCCAAGAGCTACAAAATCATGGGTGCAGAATAACACAGCAACACGCATAGGGAACTTGGCATCTTCATGGTTGCTGGCAAGGATATCAGGAGTCATGACACCCTTCCATAGTTCCTGCAAGTCTCGTATAAGAGGCTGCATGAATAGATCAAAATCCTTCCTAGATGATTTGGGACCTGGGATGAGTAAAGCCAGCAAGCAGTTCGACTGATCAGTGCATGCCCAGGGAGGCAGGTTGTAAATTGTAACAAGTACTGGCCACATGCTGTACGGGTTACCCATGTTGCCAAATGGGTTAAATCCATCTATAGCTAGGCCAAGTCTTAGGTTCCTTGGATCCGCTGCAAATCCTGGATGGGCCTTATAAAAGTTCTTCCATTCATCGCCATCAGCTGGATGTCTAAGTAAGTAATCAACTGGCTTGAGAATCTCTTTGTGCCATCTTGTTTCCTTAGATGTTTGTTCTGACTGAAACAACCTCTTCAATCTATCTATAATTGAAAAATATCTCAGAACCTTACAAGGATCTTTCTTCTTTTTATCACCATTTTTCCATCTTGATTCGTTACATACTGGGCATTCATCAAGGTTTTCATAATCCTCCCAGAATAATACACAGTTATTTGGACAAAAATGGATCTTCTCATATTATAGTCCAAGTACCTTGATGTACTATTTCATCTCATAAAAGGATTTTGGAAGTCCTTCCCTAGGGATTGACTCGCTGTACACCTTAATCACTGAATGAAAAGCTTTGTTGGTAATCTTGTTGAACAACTTCTCCTTTAGTAATTTAATTACCAGTTCGAATCTTGAGATACCAGAATCAAGGTCCACTTAACACTTGGCATCTTCTATCAGGTCAGAGAAAAGTGATCTTTTAAGAGAAGGAGTGCCTTTTTTGCTTGAAGTGGGGTATAGGTCCCTTAACAAACCAGAAAGGTCCTCATCCTCGATCTGATGAGCTTCAGGCGGATCAGCATCAGCTACAGGATCAAGAATAGGTTGATCATATGGTTCACCATGTTTAGTCCACCTAATATATGTGGGTTGCATCCCATTAATGAAAGTATGGTCTGCGACTCTGCTCTAACTCAGCTTTTTATAATTAAGACATTGTCGGCATGGGAAAACACATCTGAGTTGTCGTTATGTTGTCTAACAAAATTCATGAATTCATTAACACCTTCCCAATATGAAGGTGTTGCTTTTTTCCATTCAGTATCCAATATCTGTCCATCTGTTGAGGATAGAGATGGTCAGAAGCTTTCAAGATATTTCACCGAACAGGTTGATTACGGATCTAATTAAGCCAAGATATCTGACCAACCTGATTGAATATAGAACTATAAATGCCACATAATTTTAGCTTATTTCAGAAATTAAGTGCAGAACTATGTTACATATTTGAGAGAACAGATCGACCGAGCACAAAATGACAACCAATTCGAACAAACAGATCAAGTGCAGGACAATGTCAAACGAGCAGATCGAGTACGAAACAACTTCTAGGGAATGATTGAGCGAACTAAGGATATTATAAGCATACCGTGGGGATCGACCAGATGACCGCCGGCCTGTGTGTGTCTCGAAAAGAACGGCATTGCCAGCAATGTTGTCAGGCCGCCCCGACTGATAGACGGAGTGTGAATGTTTTGGTGCGCGGCTTGTGGTTTTAACCGCCTGCGCGTCTCCAGAAGAATGGCGCAAAGAGACAGTAGCTAGCTACTGGAGTGAAGGTGCGAGTTGGAAGGCGTGAGTGGGAAAGTTTTGGTGCGCGCGGGGTATGTGTCCTGGTTGTCAACAATTTTCACGCGAAAATATCGGCCAAAATTTTCTCCCTCGTTTTTTCTTCCTTGTTGAGGTCTGGAATTTTTATTACTAAGCCCATGAAATGAGCCTATTAGACCCAATCATATCCCAAAACCTTCAATTCGGCCTTTTCATTGTCTTGTGGCCGCCGACCATAGCGCATTCAGTTTTGGAGTGAGCCCATGAAGAATAGGGCATCCACCCCCAGTTATCCTAGAATCTTTTTAATTCGGCCTTTATGGTTATCCCCTTCCCCAGCCCCCTAGAAAAAGCTCCGCCTACCTATGTTGTTTTGTTGAAACTACTACATTACTAGTAGGTTCCACGTACCCTGCATGTGAGAACCAGATAATAGACCTATGACATATCATCACTATATAAAATTATAATAGATAATTTTCAAAAAAAATATATAATTTGATCGACATCTATATAGTATGTGTGTATATTTGGTCATTTATTTTGTACCATGTATATTTAGACCTAGCAATGGACCGATGTCAAAATAGCGGACGGGGCTGAAAAAGAAGTCCATCATACGCACGTTTCATTTACAGAGAGGCTGACACATGGGACCCAACAGCGCGGCCTTATAGAGATGTTGCATTGAGCAACATTGCCAAGTTTGAAATAGGGAGGCACGAGCGAGAAAAAAGTCCAGCATGGTGAGAGACTAACATGGAGGACCTAACAAAATTATCAAGTTCGACCCGAAAAACAGTCCAACATACACACACGCCTTTTAGAGGTCAGAGAGCTTTTTTTTAGCGTAGGGTCAGGGAACTACTGAGCACAGGCTATTAAAATTTGAGAAAGGATCCCATGGAGCATAGGCAAGAACATTTTGATTCAGCCTTGTCAGGGTCAAGGGACTGCTTTGCACAGCCCAGTGAAATTTAAGAAAGGAGCCCATGGAGTATAGCACATGTAGATGGACCATGTAGAATAGCCCAAAATACTTTTAATTCGGCCTTTTGAGCATTGCCCCCACCTCTTAAAAAACTCCGCAATATTTGTAAGAAACAAGTCCATTATATATGTGGCATTTTATAAATTGAAATGCCAGGAGGCTGCCCTTTTATTTTTAAAAATATAAACATGGACACACGACATCTTTTTCAAAATATTAAAACATAACTTTAAGGTACTAAGGAATGTTTAATAATATATTTTCTATAAATATCTTTGGCATAGTGGTGACACACACAGTTTAAATCTATTGGAAGTCCAAAATAGTAGACAAGGCAGAAAAAAGGTCTATCATACATACACACATTTTATTTAAAGATAGACCGACATGTGGGTCCCACCAGCGCGGCCTTATACAGGTGATGTATCGTGAAACGTTGCGAAGTTCGAAACAGGGAGGCGCGAGCGAGAAAAAAGTCCATCATGCACATGTTTGTTCTAATGAGAGGCTGACATGGGGGGACCCAGCAACCTAAAAAAACGGCTGATGCAACGAGCAACGTTATCAAGTTCGAAACACGGAGCGTGAGCAAAGAAAAAAGTCAATCATACAACCGATCCTTCTAATGAGAGGCTATCATGTGGGACCCAACTACGTGACCAAACGGCAGATTCGTCAAGCAATGTTATCTAGTTAGGAACAGGGTGGCACTAGAGTAGAAAAAAGTCCGTCATACCCACAATTCTTCTAATGTGAGACTGACATAAGGAACCCACCAGCACGGCTGATGCAGCGAGCAACGCTATCAAGTACGGACCAGAGAGGATGACCGAGGAAAAAATTCTATCATACACACGTTTCTTCTAATGAGAGGATGACATGTGGGGTCCAGGAGTTTGATTAAACGGCTGATGCAGCGAGCAACGCTATAAAGTTCGGAACACGAAGGCGCGACAGAGGGTAAAAAATCCATCATACATACATTTATTCTAATGAGAGGATGACATGTGGGGGCCCAGCATCATGATTAAACGGTAGATGCATCGAACAACGCTATCAAGTTCGGAACAGGGTAGGACGAGTGAAGGAAAAAAATCCATCATACACACATTTCTTCTAATGAGAGGATGACATGTGGGGCTCAAGAGGTTGGTTAAATGGTACATGCGTCAGGCAGCGCTATCAACTCGGAATGGGGTAGCACCAGTGAAGGAAAAAATTCCATCATACACACGTTTCTCCTAATGAGAGGATGACATGTGGGTCCCAGGAGGTTGATGAGACGGTAGATGCATCGAGCAGCGCTATCAACTTCGGAACAGGGTAGCGCGAGCGAAGGAAAACAATCCATCATACTCACGATCCTTCTAATGAGAGGCTGACATGTGGGACCTAGCAGCCTGACTAAACGGCAGACACCTCGAGCTATGTTATCGAGTTCAAATCAGGGAGGCACGACCGAAAAGTATGGTCCGCTAGAGACACTGACGTCCGGGACCCACACGCCTCCAAAGACTTTGGTGAGTCAACATCGCACGAGGAAACAAAAATCTTGCTTCTACCACACGCTAGACGAGCTTCCTCCATGTTTTTAGCAGATCCGTTGTAGTAGAGGGCGGCGAAACTAGAAAAAAAAGTTTTCCATCAGCCACGGCCGAGCCGAGAATTTTGTCACGAAAGACTGATACGTCCAAAACGTATCTACTTTCCCGAACACTTTTGTTATTGTTTCTCCTCTATACTTGTGTGATTTGGATGCAACTAATGCGAACTGACGTTGTTTTCAGCAGAATTGCCTTGGTGTCTAATTTTTTTGCAGAAAATCAACTATCAGAAAAAATCCCGGAAAATATGCCAAAAATCCTATTTCACCCGAAGACTCCAGGAGCCAGAATACAAGACAGAGAGGAGCCCTGGGGTGGCCACACCACCTGGTGGCGCAGGCCAGGCTAGACCGCGCCAGGGGTGGTGTGGGCCCCCCAGGCACCCCCGCGGCCTCTCTCTTCACCTATAAGGAGCCTTCTGACGTAAAAACTTTGGGGGGTTCAACGTTTTTCCAGAAGGAGTTCCGCTCCGCCGCCACCACCAGATTCCACGAAACAGCACCAGAAACTCCATTCTGGCACCCTACCGGGACGGGGAATTGGAGGAGATCATCGCCATCATCATCACCATCGCTTCTGCATCGACCATCCATGTTTCCCCCATCTATGAGTGAGTAATCCCCCGCTTTAGGCTATGGGGATGGTAGGGATTAGATGAGATCGTTCATGTAATGGCATCAGATTGTTAGGGCATGGTGCCTAGTATCTTTTATTAGTGCTTTATGACTTTGTTGCGACTTTTTGTGCTTAATGCTTGTCACTAGGGCCCTAGTGCCATGATTTCAGATCTGAACGTATTATTGATTCATTATGATAGTATTGTTTTTGGTCTTATCTACAAGTTGTATACACACGTTGTTGTCCGGAACCTATGGCCCCGAAGTGATGGAAATCGGGATAACTGGAAGGCAAAGGCTTTGATGTGAGGATCACATGTGTTGACTGAGTGTTAATGCTTTGCTCCGGTGCTCTATTAAAAGGAGCACCTTAATTGCCAGTAGTTCCCTAGAGGCCCCGCTGCAAAAACGGGATGACATGACAAAAGATGTTATGCAAGTTCTCATTGCGAGCACGTATGACTATATATGGAACACATGCCTAGGATTGTCTAGTACTTGGGTGCTTTATCTTATTTATCTGCAATTGCCCTATGTTCTGATTGCTATGTGAATTTTCTTGGCCATGCAACACCCGTCCATCCATCCCTATGCCTACCGCACTCGAATCCCACTGTTACTGCTTTTGTTACTACTGTCTTTGCTTTACTACTCCTGTTACTTTTCTATTCCTACTACAAAACTGTTGCTACTAATAAACTGTTCTGAGCAAGATTGTTTTCCAGGTGCAGCTGAATTGACAACTCAGTTGTTAAGGCTTATAAATATTCTTTGGCTCCCCTTGTGTCGAATCAATAAATTGGGTTTCACTTCCCTCGAAAATACTGCGATACACCCCCTATACTTGTGGGTCATCAAGACTATTTTCTGGCGCCGTTGCCTGGGAGTATAGCTTTATTTATCAAGTTCACTTGGATTCTCTATTGTTCGCTGCTATCCATCCATCATGGGTAAGTCTCGTGATGGCAATGTTCCTATTTTACCATCCACTACAAGAAGAGGTACGGTTTTGAACACCTCTGCTGCTCTTGATTCACCATATGTTATAAGTAAGCTCGTTACACCACCACATACACATGCTACACACACTGCTACTACTGCTGAATCTGAAACTTCTGATGCTTATGATGCTGCTTCTACTGTGCTTGATAAGAGTGGTTCATTAGGTCCTTTCCTAGATGCTACGATTGCTAGAACTATAGCTGGAAATACTGAAACTCCTAATGAAGACACTACCACACCTGTTAGCTCAGCTGAGTCTAGTGAGAGTTATGATATTGAAGAAGATTATGTTGAGATGACCAATGAGTTTATTAAAGAATGTAAGAACACCCATGATAGGAGCGCTGCTAAGAGTCTCCTTGAGAGGCGTACTATTATACCCAAATTATCTCCTGATGCTAAGTTTGCTGCTTCTCCCATAAACATTATAGATGAAGATTATGATTTCTCTCTCGATCTATCTTACATAGCTATTGTCGAGAAAGAACCTTTTTGTGGTACTAAGAATGAAAGTGCGGTATCACATATGAATGAACTTTCTACCATGAGTGGTTTGTTTTCTAATGATATTAAGATGCGTACTTACTTTGTTGCTAAGATTTTTCCCTTTTCTCTGAAAGGAGAAGCTAAAACTTGGTTTAGTAATTTACCTCCTGGATCTATTGATAGCCCTGAGTGCTTGATTAGTACTTTCCTGCAGAAATATTTTCCTCCTAGTGCTAGACATGCTATTTTGCAGGAACTTTTTGATTTCAAACAGGGAGAAAAAGAGGTATTGCCTGAATCTTGGGGAAGGTTTTATGCTTTGATTCATGCACAGGCTGGAAGTCCATTACCTAAGAATGAGCTTCTTGATATATTTTATAATGGACTAACTGAGGAATCTAGGACATACCTAGATAGTTGTGCTGATTGTGTTTTCAGGAATAGGACTCCGAAGGAAGCCGAGGAATTAATGGCTAAAATAAGCAAGAATTATGAAGATTGGACTCCTAAACAAGTTATACCTGAAGTAATTGTACCTGAACCATCTATTCTTGTGCCTATTCCAACATCAAAGAAGAGGGGAGTTATTGAATTAAATGATGAAGTGATGAAGGAAGCTAAGAAATGTCTTAAGGAGAAGGGAATTAAAGCCGCAGATGTCAAGAATTTACCTCCTATAGAAGAATTATGTAAGCCTATTCCCTACTCACCCACTATTGAGGTACACTCTCTCCAACACTTTGATGAAGGTGATATCCCTTATTCTAAACCTCCTGATCAATGCTTAGAAGAATTTGATATCTTTATTGTTAAGCAAGATAACTTTAATAAAAGGGTGCAAAATCATCTAATGGAAAACACTAGAGCTATTGTTGAGTTGAGAGATATTGTGGAAAGAACCTCTAATGATGTTAAAAGAACCTCTAATGATGTTAAAATGATTGTTAAACACTTTCAAATGGTTCAAACTCAAATAGATCAACTCGTTAAAGTGCAAAATGACTTGCTAGTTAATGCTGCTAAAGAAAAACATGCTTATGAAATTAGAACTACAAGTGGTGCTGCTACCTAGGATCCTCTATATCCCGAGGGGCCTCCCAAAAGAATTGAGAAGGATTCTCAACAAGCTGAAAATAGTGGTTCTACTCGTAAGAAAAGGAAAAAGAAACATAAAACTGTTATAGAACCCTCTGAACCTGCTATAGATCCTAATAGTATATCCATCTATGATGCTGAAACTGAAAGTGGTAATGAAGAAAATGAAGTTCCTAATGAAGAGAAAGTTGAAGAAGAACCTGAAAACCACAGTAAGACTACTAAATACACCAATGAAGATTTTATTGCTAAGAAACATGGTAGAGAAAGAGAACCTTGGGTCCAAAAACCTATGCCCTTCCCTGATAAGAAACACAAGTCAAAGGAAGATGAACACTATAATAAGTTTTGTGAGTGGATGAAGCCTTTATTCTTGCAAATTCCTTTGACTGATGCTATTAAATTGCCTCCTTACTCAAAGTATATGAAGGACATTGTCTCGAATAAAAGGAAGATCCCTAATGAAGAAATCTCTACTTTGCTTGCTAATTATTCTTTCAATGGTAAGGTTCCTAAGAAACTTGGAGACCCAGGGATTCCAACTATCCCTTGCTCTATTAAGAACAATTATGTTAGAACTGCTTTGTGTGATTTGGGAGCTGGAGTTAGTGGTATGCCTTTCTCTCTTTATAAGAGGCTTCAACTTGAAAAATTGATACCAACTGATATATCTTTGCAAATGGTTGATAAATCTACCACTATTCATGTGGGTATATGTGAGGATGTACCTGTTCAGGTGGCTCACAATTGCTTGATATTAATTGATTTTGTTGTGCTTGAAATGCCCGAAGATGATAATATGTCTATTATTCTTGGGAGACCTTTTCTTAATACTGCAGGAGCTGTTATTAATTGTAATCAAGGAAAGGTGACCTTCAATGTTAATGACAAGGAACATACTGTCTATTTCCCCAAGAAGATTGAAAGGACTTATGGTTTGAATTCAATTGAACATGTTGAAGGCATTCAAGTTGGAGAAATATATTGTCCCATACCAAGAGAAAAATTTGAAACTATTATGATTGGGAACATTGCTATCAAGGTTGAGGTAACATAATCATTAGTGGAATACAAAGTTTTGTCTCATATGCAATTGTTTTGGTAGCAAGACTTGATTAACCTTGCTAACAAAAGGATTCAATTGAACAAAACAATGTTTTCATTATGATTATCTCCGTTTATTTCTATCCTTTGCATTTTAGTTTTTGCTTTCGTTTAGTTTTCTTTGTGTTGTTAGTTGCTTGCATGCTAGAACTTCTATAGTTCTAGCCTTGTTTTGTCCTTGCATCATGTTTCCAAAAGAAAAAAATCTGTCTGTCAGAAAAATCATTCTTCTTTTTCTGAAAATTGCCCAAAAATAAAGTGTCTCGAAAAATTCCAGAAAATTCATGTTAATTTTTTACATGAAAAAAGGGGCATAGGAGTACCTGGTAGGTACCAGGGGGGCCCACCAGGCAGGCACACCATGTGGTGGTGCGGCCAGCCCTGGGTGGCGCCATGCCCTGGTGTGGGCCACCCCTGTCCCTCCACTAACTCTCTCCCCTGCCACTTTCTTCTCTCTCCCGAGTAAGCTCCAGTTCTTAGCTCAAAATCGTGTTCTTTCTGTGCTTGCTCTCGATTTCTTCGATCTCCTTGCTCAGCCCATCTTTCTTGCTGAAATTTGGAGCATTTGTTCCTTGGTATGTGACTCCTCCCCTTGTCCAAGTAGATTTGTGTTTAGTGGATTATATGTTGAGTATTTTGCTGCTGTAGGTGACTGGTTATGAGAGCTTGTAAGCTTGTTTGATGCTTAGAGATATAGTTTTGATGCATGTTTAGGCCTCTTGCAAGTACCTATGAGAAGAATCCTTTATTATATTTACTTTGCAATCACTTGTTTAATAAGTGTTTAAATTTCAGAATACCAAGCATGAACAACCACACTTTTGGAGAGATATTTGAGAGTGATGCACCTAGGAGGTCGAGGCCCTCAAGAACAGCCTCTCAAGCTAGGCCTTCATACAATGAAGACCTCATTGCAACACGTATTGTCTGTGAAAGGGATGATGGAGATGCTCACCCATCCTCTTTTCCTTGTTTTACTTTCTTGCAAGCTGCAGGTATTCTTGATGATTTCTTTCTACTGATTGAGAGGGTTGGCTTGACCTCTTATATGCAAGATGAGAGTGCACAATACGCTATGCTCACCAAAACTTTTGTTGAGAGCTTCTCATTTACTAACACATCCTATCAATCTACTGTCTCTTTTAAAATCTATGATATGCCCTTCACCGTGTCTTTGGAGAGATTTTGCAGTATTGTAGGTGTGAGTATGACAGGGACCGTGAAGAAAATTCAAGGGCGACCCGCTGATTTGTTGGAGCTTTACCGAGGGGTAACCAATGATGATGACCGCGTGGCGTAGCGCGGAAAGATAAGAAATATCCAACTCCCTGCTCTTAGATACTTTGCTTACTATCTTGCCACTAGCGTATTGGGTAGGGAGAACACTAGTAATATCTCCAACTATCACTTAGCTTTCCTTGCTGCTGCGCTAAACAATGATACTTCGTACAATCTTGGCTCCCTTATTGCTCGCCACCTAGCTGCTAGGGGGCCTATCTATGGGGGCATCATTGCCTCGCGTGTAGTCAATGCATTAGGTCTTTTAGTGGATCCCGATGATGCTATGCTAGCACCATAGAGGCTCGACCTTGTTGCCATGAAAACTCATCATTTTTTCACTGCTACCTCTGATTTGAACAATCTAGTATATAGGATGCTTTTCACTGACAGGGATGAAAGGGAGATCCTTTTGCCACAGCCTGCTTTGTTTAGTGTTGACAGGAGACCATGGTCGCGCTCCAAGGAGGAGGTGGACGAGCAACTGCGCTTGCTGGGTTTCCACGAGCAGCACCAGGAGGATGTGCCCTCCTATGATTACTCCGCACATTACGGAGGGACGTACTCGGTCTCGCACTAGGACGAGGGTACCTCCTCATCGTACCCCGGTGATACTTCATCCTGGCCAGCATGGGATTGATACCCACTTAGGCCAAAAGCCTATGCTTGGGGGGAGGTACGCCGACACCGCACTCATCTCCATTTCATGTTGCGTCGGTACTTTGTATATTCATGTTTTCGTTCTCTTTTTAGTTTTCGTTCTTCTTTGTTTTTGCTTTCTAAAAACAAAAAAAGACCAAAAATATTTATGTTGTTTCTCTTTGGTTTGCTTCTTCTTTTTGCCTTGGTTTGCTTTTCCCTTTTTGCTTTGTTTGAACTATTCGAAAAAACCAAAAAGATTTTGCTTTGCTTGTTTTTCTCTTTTGGTTCTTATTTGAAAATCGAAAACACCAAAAATATTTGTCGTTCTTCTTTGGTTTTTGCAAGTTTGCTACAGGGTTCGGCAGTTCTCAGTGGATTATTGGTTTCATATTATTATTCAAGCCACACAAGTGAAGAGCAATAATGAGGACCAATGACAACTTGAGGCGTGGTAAGAGGCTGGTAACGAACTCTATTTGTTTTCATTTTTGTACATATACTCATCACTGTGGGCGTGCTTAGTCTGTTCATGTAGAGTGTATGTTTTCTTTGGATGCTTAGTAGTTCTTGCTTTCTTATGATTAGCTCCAGCTCCCTAATAGTTTGTAGAAAGTCTCATGAATGTTTGATTGCATTGCTCTATTCATAAATTGGTATGACACCGTGGTATCCTCCTCTGAATGTTTCATTTGATTGACTTGGCACATGCTCACGCATGTGCATGACTGTAATAATCAGTTAAGCCCCGATGAATTATTTTGCCTTGAATTTCTTGAATCACTTTCATGCCATGAGTAGTCCTGTTTTGTTGCAAGCACGATAATGACAGCTATTGCTCTCTCGTTTGTCGCTCCCTTACTATTGCTAGCCTTCACTTTCACTGAGTATGTTTTACTCATGTTCCAAACGCCCTAAACCAAATATTTCCAAAGTGTCCACCATACCTACCTATTAGCATCATTTGCTACTCCCGTGCGTATTCATTATGCCTTGTTTTCTTCCGAATAAAATGTTTGCTTGTTATGGGAAAATTAGTTAGTAAAGCTCTCACGAACTTGATGGCACACTTTATTTTCCGCACTTAATAAACCTGAACCATTGTGAACTCTCCATGAAAGTTATATGCTTGCAAATTATAGGCTGGGGATTAGCGTAACTGCACGTCACGGGACGCTTTCAACACTTGTAAATATATACCCAGTTGATACCTTGCTATTTTGTTTGCGGATGTCGTCGGTGTGAAATAAAAGGGGAGCTTGTAAGTCCATGGAGTTATGTATGTGTGTTAGAGAAACGCCTAGGCCGCTGGTCTAATCCATGCTGACATGGTGGAAATCTGCAGCGTAACCATAATGATATCTATGAAGCATTCTTCTTATAAAAAAAGAGATAGATAGCTATTGAGAAAAAAAAGAGTTTTATGAAAAGAGGAAAGAGAGAAAAAAGCACCATTTTCCCATGGTAAATAAGAAGATTGCTGAGATACTCATTCTCTGCTTTCCTTGTCATTTTGATATGGGGATTCTTCCGTATCATCGGGCAAGGTACCCGTGCTGTTCTCAATGATACGCACATACTTAATATGACAAGAACTTACCGGTAACTAAAGTTGAGTAGCATGAGGAGCTACTCGTACTCAAGGGACTTGGGATTTTCAGTTTATAGTCTGTCAAGCATATAACTCAGATTGGACCTCACTTTCACCTTAACCACGTTAAAGATGCTTATGATAGGGGCAATGAGAGCTCAAAGATAACAAGTACCATACTTTCAGCATTTGGAAGCCTTTCAAAATTATTCAAAACCTTTTCCTTTACTTGTTGAGTCTCCACTTATTCTCCAAGCACCTTCTTGAGAGCATAGTTGTCATTCTTTGTGTTTGTTCCAATACTTGATTATTTGTGTTATGACTTTGATGCTTGAATTCTTGATATCTTTACTTCTAGTCATCACTTGAACTTCAGAGGTGCCTGGACATTCATAATCAAAGGCAAGCGAGATACCACTCTATCATACCTTTTTATGAGCATTGTAATGTTGCTTATGTCCGTGCTTTATGCTACTTATTATTCTTGAGTTGGAATCTCTTCATAGCTTGCAATGACTATTAAGTAGACTCAGTTGCATACTCTTTATTATGGATTGTCTAAGTAGTTGATCACATTGCTAAGAATATTTACATCATATGAAGCAAATGTGTTTGTGAAATTTCTTTTATCGCACACAGTTTTCAACTGAATTGCTTGAGGACAAGCAATAAGCTAAGCTTGGGGGGAGTTGATACGTCCAAAACGTATCTACTTTCCCGAACACTTTTGCTATTGTTTCTCCTCTATACTTGTGTGATTTGGATGCAACTAATGCGAATCGACGCTGTTTTCAGTAATTGCCTTGGTGTCTACTTTTGTGCGAAAATCAACTATCGTGAAAAATCCCAAAAGATGCCAAAATCCTATTTCACTCGAAGACTCAGGAGCGAGACCGGAGAGGAGCCCTGGGTGGCCACACCACCGTGGCTGGCGAGCCAGGTTGTGCCAGGGGTGGTGTGGGCCCCCCAGGCACCCCATCGGCCTCTCTCTTCGCCTATAAGGAGCCTTCTGACCTAAAAACTTCGGGGGGTTCGACATTTTTTCAAGAAGGAGTTCCGCTCCGCCGCCACCACCAGATTCCACGAAACAGCACTAGAAACTCCGTTCCGGCACCCTGCCGGGACGGGGACTTGGAGGAGATCATCGCCATCATCATCACCATCTCTTCTCCATCGACCATCCATGTTTCTCCCATCTATGAGTGAGTAATCCTTCGCTGTAGGCTATGGGGATGGTAGGGATTGGATGAGATCGTTCATGTAATGGCATCAGATTGTTAGGGCATGGTGCCTCGTATCTTTTATTAGTGCTTTATGACTTTGTTGCGACTTGTTGTGCTTAATGCTTGTCACTAGGGCCCGAGTTCCATGATTTCAGATCTGAACGTATTATTGATTCATTATGATAGTATTGTTTTTGGTCTTATCTATAAGTTGTATACACACGTTGTTGTCCGGAACCTATGGCCCCGAAGTGATGGAAATCGGGATAACTGGAAGGCAAAGGCTTTGATGTGAGGATCACATGTGTTGACTGAGTGTTAATGCTTTGCTCCGGTGCTCTATTAAAAGGAGCACCTTAATTGCCAGTAGTTCCCTAGAGGCCCCGCTGCAAACGGGCTGGCAGGACAAAAGATGTGCAAGTTCTCATTGCGAGCACGTATGACTATATATGGAACACATGCCTAGGATTGTCTAGTACTTGGGTGCTTTATCTTATTTATCTGCAATTTCCCTATGTTCTGATTGCTATGTGAATTGTCTTGTCCATGCAACGCCCGTCCATCCATCCCTATGCCTACCGCACTCGAATCCCACTGTTACTGCTTTTGTTACTACTGTCTTTGCTTTACTACTGCTGTTACTTTGCTATTCCTACTACAAAATTGTTGCTACTAACAAACTGCTGTGAGCAAGATTCTTTTCCAGGTGCAGCTGAATTGACAACTAAGTTGTTAAGGCTTATAAATATTCTTTGGATCCCCTTGTGTCGAATCAATAAATTGGGTTTCACTTCCCTCGAAAATACTGCGATACACCCCCTATATTTGTGGGTCATCAAAGACACGCCTTCTACGACGACCGTCGGGACAATTCGTTGCGGAAGGAAACTTTTCTTGTAGTGAATGACTCTGATTGATCCATGTGGTTTGTGAATAGAACAGACATGCAATGACTCGGGTGGATCCATATGTGGTTTATGAAAAGAACAGACATGCAATGACTCTGGATCCATATGTGGTTTCTGAAAAGAACACATGCAATAACTGTAGTGGATCCATGTGGTTTATGAAAAGAATAGACATGTAATGACTCTAGTTGTGGTTAATGAAAAAACACATCGAATGACACTAGGGGATCCATATGTGGTTCATGAAAAGAACACACATGCAATGACACTGGTGGATCCATATGTGGTTTGTGAAAAGCACAAACATTCAATGACACTAGTGGATCCATGTGGTTTATGAAAAGAACAGACATGCAATGACTTTGGTGGATCCATATGTGGTTTGTGAAAAGAACACACATGCAATGACACTGGTGGATCCATGTGGTTTATGAAAACAACACACATACAATGACTATGGTGGATCCATGTGGTTTATGAGGAGAACAGACATGCAATGACTCTGGTGGATCCGTATTTCGTTTATGAAAAGAACAGACATGCAATGAATCTAGTGGATCCATATGTGGTTTGTGAACAGAACACACATGCAATGACTCTATTTGTGGTTAATGAAAAGAACACACATGAAATGACACTAGGGGATCCATATGTGGTTAATGAAAAGAACACACATGCAATGACACTGGTGGATCCATATGTGGTTTGTCAAAAGAACACACATGCAATGACTCTGGTGGATCCATATGTGGTTTAGGAAAAGAACACACATGCAATGAACTCTAGTGGATCCATATGTTGTTTGCGAAAACAACAGAGATGAAATGAATCTAGTGGATCCATGTGGTTTATGAAAAGAACACACATGCAATGGCTCTAGCTATGGTTAATGAAAAGAGCACACATGCAGTGACTCTGTAGTATCCATATGAGGTTCATGAAAAGAACACACATGCAATGAACTCTAGTGAATCCATATGTGGTTTGTGAAAATAACACACATGCAATGACTCTAGTGGATCCATGTGGTTTATGAAAACAACACACATGCAATGAACTCTAGTGGATCCATGTGGTTTATGACAATAACACACATCCAATTACTCTAGTTGTGGTTTATGAAAATAACACACATGCAATGACACTGGTGGATCCATGTGGTTTATGAAAAGAACAGATATACAATGACTCTGGTGGATCCATATGTGGTTTATGAAATGAACAGACATGCAATGACTCTGGTGGATCCATGTGGTTTATGAAAACAATAGTAATGCAATGACTCTAGTTGTGGTTAATGAAAAGAACACACATGCAATGACACTAGGGTATCCATATGTGGTTAATCAAAAGAATACACATGCAATGATACCGGTGGATCCATATGTGGTTTGTGAAAAGAACACACATTCAATGACACTGTCGGATCAATCTGTGGTTAATGACAAGAATAGACATGCAATGACACTGGTGGATCCATATGTGGTTTATGAAAAGAACACACATTCAATGACACTGGTGGATCCATGTGGTTTATGAAAAGAACAGACATGCAATGACTCTGGTGGATCCATATGTGGTTTGTGAAAATAACACACATGCAATGACTCTAGTGGACCCATGTGGTTTATGAAAACAACACACATGCAATGAACTCTAGTGGATCCATGTGGTTTATGACAATAACACAAATCCAATTACACTAGTTGTGGTTTATGAATAGAACACACATGCAGTGACACTGGTGGATCCATGTGGTTTATGAAAAGAACAGATATGCAATGACTCTGGTGGATCCATATGTGGTTTATGAAGAGAACACACATGCAATGCAATGACTCGTGGATCCATGTGGTTTATGAAAACAACAGACATGCAATGACTCTAGTTGTGGTTAATGAAAAGAACACACATGCAATGAGACTAGGGTATCCATATGTGGTTAATCAAAAGAATACACATGCAATGACACTGGTGGATCCATATGTGGTTCGTGAAATGAACACACATTCAATGACACTGGTGGATCCATATGTGGTTAATGAAAAGAATAGACATGCAATGACACTGGTGGATCCATATGTGGTTTATGAAAATAAAACACATTCAATGACACTGGTGGATCCATGTGTTTTATGAAAAGAACAAACATGCAATGACTCTGGTGGATCCATATGTGGTTTGTGAAGAGAACACACATGCAATGAATCTAGTCGTGGTTCATGAAAAGAACACACATGCAATGACACTGGTGGATCCATATGTGGTTTGTGAAAAGAACACACATTCAATGACACTAGTGGAGCCATGTGGTTTATGAAAAGAACAGACATGCAATGACTTTGGTGGATCCATATGTGGTTTGTGAAAAGAACACACATGCAATGACACTGGTGGATCCATGTGGTTTATGAAAAGAACACACATACAATGACTCGTGGATCCATGTGGTTTATGAGGAGAACAGACATGCAATGACTCTGGTGGATCCGTATTTCGTTTATGAAAAGAACAGACATGCAATGAATCTAGTGGATCCATATGTGGTTTGTGAACAGAACACACATGCAATGACTCTATTTGTGGTTAATGAAAAGAACACACATGAAATGACACTAGGGGATCCATATGTGGTTAATGAAAAGAACACACATGCAATGACACTGGTGGATCCATATGTGGTTTGTCAAAAGAACACACATGCAATGACTCTGGTGGATCCATATGTGGTTTAGGAAAAGAACACACATGCAATGAACTCTAGTGGATCCATATGTTGTTTGCGAAAACAGAGATGAAATGAATCTAGTGGATCCATGTGGTTTATGAAAAGAACACACATGCAATGGCTCTATCTATGGTTAATGAAAAGAGCACACATGCAGTGACTCTGTTGTATCCATATGAGGTTCATGAAAAGAACACACATGCAATGAACTCTAGTGAATCCATATGTGGTTTGTGAAAATAACACACATGCAATGACTCTAGTGGATCCATGTGGTTTATGAAAACAACACACATGCAATGAACTCTAGTGGATCCATGTGGTTTATGACAATAACACACATCCAATTACTCTAGTTGTGGTTTATGAAAATAACACACATGCAATGACACTGGTGGATCCATGTGGTTTATGAAAAGAACAGATATACAATGACTCTGGTGGATCCATATGTGGTTTATGAAATGAACAGACATGCAATGACTCTGGTGGATCCATGTGGTTTATGAAAACAATAGTAATGCAATGACTCTAGTTGTGGTTAATGAAAAGAACACACATGCAATGACACTAGGGTATCCATATGTGGTTAATCAAAAGAATACACATGCAATGATACCGGTGGATCCATATGTGGTTTGTGAAAAGAACACACATTCAATGACACTGGTGGATCCATATGTGGTTAATGAAAAGAATAGACATGCAATGACACTGGTGGATCCATATGTGGTTTATGAAAAGAACACACATTCAATGACACTGGTGGATCCATGTGGTTTATGAAAAGAATGTACATGCAATGACTCTGGTGGATCCATATGTGGTTTGTGAAAATAACACACATGCAATGACTCTAGTGGACCCATGTGGTTTATGAAAACAACACACATGCAATGAACTCTAGTGGATCCATGTGGTTTATGACAATAACACAAATCCAATTACACTAGTTGTGGTTTATGAATAGAACACATGCAAGGACACCGTGGATCCATGTGGTTTATGAAAAGAACAGATATGCAATGACTCTGGTGGATCCATATGTGGTTTATGAAATGAACAGACATGCAATGACTCTGGTGGATCCATGTGGTTTATGAAAACAACAGACATGCAATGACTCTAGTTGTGGTTAATGAAAAGAACACACATGCAATGAGACTAGGGTATCCATATGTGGTTAATCAAAAGAATACACATGCAATGACACTGGTGGATCCATATGTGGTTCGTGAAATGAACACACATTCAATGACACTGGTGGATCCATATGTGGTTAATGAAAAGAATAGACATGCAATGACACTGGTGGATCCATATGTGGTTTATGAAAATAAAACACATTCAATGACACTGGTGGATCCATGTGTTTTATGAAAAGAACAAACATGCAATGACTCTGGTGGATCCATATGTGGTTTGTGAAGAGAACACACATGCAATGAATCTAGTCGTGGTTCATGAAAAGAACACACATGCAATGACACTGGTGGATCCATATGTGGTTTGTGAAAAGAACACACATTCAATGACACTAGTGGAGCCATGTGTTTTATGAAAAGAACAGACATGCAATGACTTTGGTGGATCCATATGTGGTTTGTGAAAAGAACACACATGCAATGACACTGGTGGATCCATGTGGTTTATGAAAAGAACACACATACAATGACTCTGGTGGATCCATGTGGTTTATGAGGAGAACAGACATGCAATGACTCTGGTGGATCCGTATTTCGTTTATGAAAAGAACAGACATGCAATGAATCTAGTGGATCCATATGTGGTTTGTGAACAGAACACACATGCAATGACTCTATTTGTGGTTAATGAAAAGAACACACATGAAATGACACTAGGGGATCCATATGTGGTTAATGAAAAGAACACACATGCAATGACACTGGTGGATCCATATGTGGTTTGTCAAAAGAACACACATGCAATGACTCTGGTGGATCCATATGTGGTTTAGGAAAAGAACACACATGCAATGAACTCTAGTGGATCCATATGTTGTTTGCGAAAACAACAGAGATGAAATGAATCTAGTGGATCCATGTGGTTTATGAAAAGAACACACATGCAATGGCTCTAGCTATGGTTAATGAAAAGAGCACACATGCAGTGACTCTGTTGTATCCATATGAGGTTCATGAAAAGAACACACATGCAATGAACTCTAGTGAATCCATATGTGGTTTGTGAAAATAACACACATGCAATGACTCTAGTGGATCCATGTGGTTTATGAAAACAACACACATGCAATGAACTCTAGTGGATCCATGTGGTTTATGACAATAACACACATCCAATTACTCTAGTTGTGGTTTATGAAAATAACACACATGCAATGACACTGGTGGATCCATGTGGTTTATGAAAAGAACAGATATACAATGACTCTGGTGGATCCATATGTGGTTTATGAAATGAACAGACATGCAATGACTCTGGTGGATCCATGTGGTTTATGA
Source organism: Avena insularis (assembly GCA_023614405.1). Lineage (NCBI taxonomy): Eukaryota > Viridiplantae > Streptophyta > Magnoliopsida > Poales > Poaceae > Avena > Avena insularis. Next base: position 99,636,251 of record CM042684.1, on the reverse strand, counting down.
AAACAATAGTAATGCAATGACTCTAGTTGTGGTTAATGAAAAGAACACACATGCAATGACACTAGGGTATCCATATGTGGTTAATCAAAAGAATACACATGCAATGATACCGGTGGATCCATATGTGGTTTGTGAAAAGAACACACATTCAATGACACTGGTGGATCCATATGTGGTTAATGAAAAGAATAGACATGCAATGACACTGGTGGATCCATATGTGGTTTATGAAAAGAACACACATTCAATGACACTGGTGGATCCATGTGGTTTATGAAAAGAACAGACATGCAATGACTCTGGTGGATCCATATGTGGTTTGTGAAAATAACACACATGCAATGACTCTAGTGGACCCATGTGGTTTATGAAAACAACACACATGCAATGAACTCTAGTGGATCCATGTGGTTTATGACAATAACACAAATCCAATTACACTAGTTGTGGTTTATGAATAGAACACACATGCAGTGACACTGGTGGATCCATGTGGTTTATGAAAAGAACAGATATGCAATGACTCTGGTGGATCCATATGTGGTTTATGAAATGAACAGACATGCAATGACTCTGGTGGATCCATGTGGTTTATGAAAACAACAGACATGCAATGACTCTAGTTGTGGTTAATGAAAAGAACACACATGCAATGAGACTAGGGTATCCATATGTGGTTAATCAAAAGAATACACATGCAATGACACTGGTGGATCCATATGTGGTTCGTGAAATGAACACACATTCAATGACACTGGTGGATCCATATGTGGTTAATGAAAAGAATAGACATGCAATGACACTGGTGGATCCATATGTGGTTTATGAAAATAAAACACATTCAATGACACTGGTGGATCCATGTGTTTTATGAAAAGAACAAACATGCAATGACTCTGGTGGATCCATATGTGGCTTGTGAAGAGAACACACATGCAATGAATCTAGTCGTGGTTCATGAAAAGAACACACATGCAATGACACTGGTGGATCCATATGTGGTTTGTGAAAAGAACACACATTCAATGACACTAGTGGAGCCATGTGGTTTATGAAAAGAACAGACATGCAATGACTTTGGTGGATCCATATGTGGTTTGTGAAAAGAACACACATGCAATGACACTGGTGGATCCATGTGGTTTATGAAAAGAACACACATACAATGACTCTGGTGGATCCATGTGGTTTATGAGGAGAACAGACATGCAATGACTCTGGTGGATCCGTATTTCGTTTATGAAAAGAACAGACATGCAATGAATCTAGTGTATCCATATGTGGTTTGTGAACAGAACACACATGCAATGACTCTATTTGTGGTTAATGAAAAGAACACACATGAAATGACACTAGGGGATCCATATGTGGTTAATGAAAAGAACACACATGCAATGACACTGGTGGATCCATATGTGGTTTGTCAAAAGAACACACATGCAATGACTCTGGTGGATCCATATGTGGTTTAGGAAAAGAACACACATGCAATGAACTCTAGTGGATCCATATGTTGTTTGCGAAAACAACAGAGATGAAATGAATCTAGTGGATCCATGTGGTTTATGAAAAGAACACACATGCAATGGCTCTAGCTATGGTTAATGAAAAGAGCACACATGCAGTGACTCTGTTGTATCCATATGAGGTTCATGAAAAGAACACACATGCAATGAACTCTAGTGAATCCATATGTGGTTTGTGAAAATAACACACATGCAATGACTCTAGTGGATCCATGTGGTTTATGAAAACAACACACATGCAATGAACTCTAGTGGATCCATGTGGTTTATGACAATAACACACATCCAATTACTCTAGTTGTGGTTTATGAAAATAACACACATGCAATGACACTGGTGGATCCATGTGGTTTATGAAAAGAACAGATATACAATGACTCTGGTGGATCCATATGTGGTTTATGAAATGAATAGACATGCAATGACTCTGGTGGATCCATGTGGTTTATGAAAACAATAGTAATGCAATGACTCTAGTTGTGGTTAATGAAAAGAACACACATGCAATGACACTAGGGTATCCATATGTGGTTAATCAAAAGAATACACATGCAATGATACCGGTGGATCCATATGTGGTTTGTGAAAAGAACACACATTCAATGACACTGGTGGATCCATATGTGGTTAATGAAAAGAATAGACATGCAATGACACTGGTGGATCCATATGTGGTTTATGAAAAGAACACACATTCAATGACACTGGTGGATCCATGTGGTTTATGAAAAGAACAGACATGCAATGACTCTGGTGGATCCATATGTGGTTTGTGAAAATAACACACATGCAATGACTCTAGTGGATCCATGTGGTTTATGAAAACAACACACATGCAATGAACTCTAGTGGATCCATGTGGTTTATGACAATAACACAAATCCAATTACTCTAGTTGTGGTTTATGAAAAGAACACACATGCAGTGACACTGGTGGATCCATGTGGTTTATGAAAAGAACAGATATGCAATGACTCTGGTGGATCCATATGTGGTTTATGAAATGAACAGACATGCAATGACTCTGGTGGATCCATGTGGTTTATGAAAACAACAGACATGCAATGACTCTAGTTGTGGTTAATGAAAAGAACACACATGCAATGACACTAGGGTATCCATATGTGGTTAATCAAAAGAATACACATGCAATGACAACGGTGGATCCATATGTGGTTCGTAAAAATAACACACATTCAATGACACTGGTGGATCCATATGTGGTTAATGAAAAGAATAGACATGCAATGACACTGGTGGATCCATATGTGGTTTATGAAAATAAAACACATTCAATGACACTGGTGGATCCATGTGGTTTATGAAAAGAACAAACATGCAATGACTCTGGTGGATCCATATGTGGTTTGTGAAGAGAACACACATGCAATGAATCTAGTCGTGGTTCATGAAAAGAACACACATGCAATGACACTGGTGGATCCATATGTGGTTTGTGAAAAGAACACACATTCAATGACACTGGTGGATCCATGTGGTTTATGAAAAGAACAGACATGCAATGACTCTAGTGGATCCATATGTGGTTTCTGAAAAGAACTCACGTGCAATGACTCTTGTTGTGGTTAATGAAAAGAACACACATGCAATGACATTAGGGGATCCATATGTGGATAATGAAAAGAACACACATGCAATGACACTGGTGGATCCATATATGGTTTGTCAAAAGAACACACATGCAATAACTCTGGTGGATCCATATGTGGTTTCTGAAAAGAACAAACGTGCAATGACTCTAGTGGATCCATGTGGTTTATGAAAAGAACACACATGCAATGACTCTAGCTGTGGTTAATGAAAAGAACACACATGCAATGACTCTGTTGGATCCATATGTGGTTTATGAAAAGAACACACATGGAATGAACTCTAGTGAATCCATAAGTGGTTTGTGAAAAGAACACACATGCAATGACTCTAGTGGATCAATGTGGTTTATGAAAATAACACACATGCAATGAACTCTAGTGGATTCATGTGGTTTATGACAATAACTCACATCCAATGACTAGTTGTGGTTTATGAAAAGAACACACATGCAATGACACTGGTGGATCCATGTGGTTTATGAAAAGAACACACATGCAATGACACTGGTGGATCCATGTGGTTTATGAAAAGAACAGATATACAATGACTCTGGTGGATCCATATGTGGTTTATGAAATGAACAGACATGCAATGACTCTGGTGGATCCATGTGGTTTATGAAAACAATAGACATGCAATGACTCTAGTTGTGGTTAATGAAAAGAACACACATGCAATGACACTAGGGTATCCATATGTGGTTAATCAAAAGAATACACATGCAATGATACCGGTGGATCCATATGTGGTTTGTGAAAAGAACACACATTCAATGACACTGGTGGATCCATATGTGGTTAATGAAAAGAATACACATGCAATGATACCGGTGGATCCATATGTGGTTTGTGATAAGAACACACATTCAATGACTCTGGTGGATCCATATGTGGTTAATGAAAAGAATAGACATGCAATGACACTGGTGGATCCATATGTGGTTTATGAAAAGAACACACATTCAATGACACTGGTGGATCCATGTGGTTTATGAAAAGAACAGACATGCAATGACTCTGGTGGATCCATGTAGTTTATGAAAAGAATAGACGTGCAATGACTCTGGTGGATCCATGTGTGGTTTATGAAAAGAACAAACATGCAATGACTCTAGTTGTGGTTAATGAAAATAACACACATGCAATGACACTAGGGGATCCATATGTGGTTAATGAAAAGAACATACATGCAATGACACTGGTGGATCCATATGGGGTTTGTGAAAAGAACACACATTCAATGACACTGGTGGATCCATGTGGTTTATGAGAAGAACTGACATGCAATGACTCTGGTGGATCCATATGTGGATTGTGAAAAGAACACATATTAAATGACTCTAGTTGTGGTTCATGAAAAGAACAAATGCAATGACACCCGGGGATCCATATGTGGTTTATGAATAGAACACACATGCAATGAAACTGGTGGATCCATATGTGGTTTCTGAAAAGAACATACATGCAATGCAACTAGTGGATACATATGTGGTTTATAAAAATAACACAAATGCAATGACTCTAGTGGATCCATGTGGTTTATGAATAGAACAAACATGCAATGACTCTGGGGGATCCATATGAGGTTTATGAAAAGAACAACCATGTAATGACTCTAGTTGTGGTTAATGAAAAGAACACACATGCAATGACACTGGTTGATCCATATGTGGTTTGTGAAAACAACACACATTCAATGACACTGGTGGATCCATATGTGGTTAATGAAAAGAATAGACATGCAATGACACTTGTGGATCCATATGTGGTTTATGAAAAGAACACACATTCAATGACACTGGTGGATCCATGTGGTTTATGAAAAGAACAGACATGCAATGACTCTACTAGATCCATATGTGGTTTGTGAAGAGAACACACATGCAATGAATCTAGTTGTGGTTCATGAAAAGAACACACATGCAATGACACTGGTGGATCCATATGTGGTCTGTGAAAAGAACACACATTCAATGACACTGGTTGATCCACGTGGTTTGTGAAAAGAACACACATGCAATAACACTAGTGGGTCCTTATGTGGTTTATGAAAAGAACATACATGCAATTACTCTGGTGGATCCATGTAGTTTATGAAAAGAACAGACGTGCAATGACTCTGGTGGATCCATGTGTGGTTTATGGAAAGAACAAACATGCAATGACTCTAGTTGTGGTTAATGAAAATAACACACATGCAATGACACTAGGGGATCCATATGTGGTTAAAGAAAAGAACATACATGCATGACACTGGTGGATCCATATGGGGTTTGTGAAAAGAACACACATTCAATGACACTGGTGGATCCATGTGGTTTATGAGAAGAACTAACATGCAATGACTCTAGTGGATCCATATGTGGATTGTGAAAAGAACACACATTAAATGACTCTAGTTGTGGTTCATGAAAAGAACACATGCAATCACACTAGGGGATGCATATGTGGTTCATGAACAGAACACACATGCAATGACACTGGTGGATCCATATGTGGTTTGTGAAAAGAACATACATGCAATGAAACTGGTGGATACATATGTGGTTTATCAAAAGAACACACATGCAATGACTCTAGTGGATCCATGTGATTTATGAATAGAACAAACATGCAATGACTCTGGTGGATCCATATGAGGTTTATGAAAAGAACAAACATGCAATGACTCTAGTTGTGGTTAATGAAAAGAACACACATGCAATGACACTTGGGGATCCGTGTGTGGTTAATGAAAACAACACACATGCTATGACACTGGTGGATCCATATGCTGTTTGTGAAAAGAACACACATGCAATGACTCTAGTGGATCCATGTGGTTTATGAATAGAACAAACATGCAATGACTCTGGGGGATCCATATGAGGTTTATGAAAAGAACAAGCATGCAATGACTCTAGTTGTGGTTAATGAAAAGAACACACATGCAATGACACTGGTTGATCCATATGTGGTTTGTGAAAAGAACACACATTCAATGACACTGGTGGATCCATGTGGTTTATGAAAAGAACACACATGCAATGACACTACGATATCCATATGTGGTTAATGAAAAGAATACACATGCAATGACACCGGTGGATCCATATGTGGTTTGTGAAAACAACACACATTCAATGACACTGGTGGATCCATATGTGGTTAATGAAAAGATAGACGTGCAATGACACTTGTGGATCCATATGTGGTTTATGAAAAGAACACACATTCAATGACACTGGTGGATCCATGTGGTTTATGAAAAGAACAGACATGCAATGACTCTACTGGATCCATATGTGGTTTGTGAAGAGAACACACATGCAATGAATCTAGTTGTGGTTCATGAAAAGAACACACATGCAATGACACTGGTGGATCCATATGTGGTCTGTGAGAAGAACACACATTCAATGACACTGGTTGATCCACGTGGTTTGTGAAAAGAACACACATGCAATAACACTAGTGGGTCCTTATGTGGTTCATGAAAACAACATACATGCAATGACTCTGGTGGATCCATGTAGTTTATGAAAAGAAAAGACGTGCTATGACTCTGGTGGATCCATGTGTGGTTTATGGAAAGAACAAACATGCAATGACTCTAGTTGTGGTTAATGAAAATAACACACATGCAATGACACTAGGGGATCCATATGTGGTTAATGAAAAGAACATACATGCAATGACACTGGTGGATCCATATGGGGTTTGTGAAAAGAACACACATTCAATGACACTGGTGGATCCATGTGGTTTATGAGAAGAACTGACATGCAATGACTCTAGTGGATCCATATGTGGATTGTGAAAAGAACACACATTAAATGACTCTAGTTGTGGTTCATGAAAAGAACACATGCAATGACACTAGGGGATGCATATGTGGTTCATGAACAGAACACACATGCAATGACACTGGTGGATCCATATGTGGTTTGTGAAAAGAACATACATGCAATGAAACTGGTGGATACATATGTGGTTTATGAATAGAACACACATGCAATGACTCTGGTGGATCCATATGAGGTTTATGAAAAGAACAAACATGCAATGTCTCTAGTTGTGGTTAATGAAAAGAACACACATGCAATGACACTTGGGGATCCGTATGTGGTTAATGAAAAGAACACACATGCTATGACACTGGTGGATCCATATGCTGTTTGTGAAAAGAACACACATTCAATGACATTGGTGAATCCATGTGGTTTATGAAAAGAACAGACATGCAATGACTCTAGTGGATCCATATGTGGTTTGTGAAAAGAACTCACATGCAATGACTCTAGTTGTGGTTCATGAAAAGAACACACATGCAATGACATTAGGGGATCCATATTTGGTTAATGAAAAGAACACACATGCAATGATACTGGTGGAGCCATATGTGGTTTGTCAAAAGAACACACATTTAATGACTCTAGTTGTGGTTTATGAAAAGAACACACATTTAATGACTCTAGTTGTGGTTTATGAAAAGAACAAACATGCAATGACTCTTCCATATGTGTTTTATGAAAAGAACAACCATGCAATTACTCTAGACGAGGTTAATGAAAAGAAAACACATGCAATGACTCTAGTTGTGGTTAATGAAAAGAGCACACATGCACTAACACTAGGGGATCCATATGTGGTTAATGAAAAGAACACACATGCAATGACACTGGTGGATCCATATGTGGCTTGTGAAAATAACACACATTCAATGACACTGGTGGATCCATGTGGTTTATGAGAAGAACAGACATGCAACGACTCTGGTGGATCCATATGTGGATTGTGAAAAGAACGCACACGCAATGTCTCTAGTTGTGGTTCATGAAAAGAACACACATACAATAACACTAGGGGATCCATATGTGGTTCATCAAAAGAACACACATGCAATGACTCTAGTGGATCCATGTGGTTTATGAAAAGAACAAACATGCCATGACTCTGGTGGATCCATATGTGGTTTATGAAAAGAATCAATGTGCAATGACTCTAGTTGTGGTTAATGAAAAGAACACACATGCAATGACACTTGGGGATCCATATGTGGTTAATGAAAAGAACACACATGTTATGACATTTGTGGATCCATATGTGGTTTGTGAAAAGAACACACATTCAATGACACTGGTGGATCCATGTGGTTTATGAAAAGAACAGACATGCAATGACTCTAGTGGATCCATATGTGGTTTCCGAGGAGAACTCACATGCAATGACTCTAGTGAATTCATATGTGGTTTGTGAGAAGAACTCACATGCAATGACTCTAGTTGTGGTTCATGAAAAGAACACACATACAATGACACAGGTGGATCCATATGTGGTTTGTGAAAAGAACCCACATTCAATTACACTGGTGGATCCATATATGGTTTGTGAAAAGAACACACATTTAATGACCCTTGTTGTGGTTTATGAAAAGAACAAACATGCAATGACTCTAGTGGATCCATATGTGGTTTATGAAAAGAACAGCCATGCAATGCCTCTAGATGTGGTTAATGAAAATAAAACACATGCAATGACTCTAGTTGTGGTTAATGAAAAGAACACACATGCAATGACACAAGGGGATCCATATAGGGTTAATGAAAAGAACACACATGCAATGACACTGGTGTATCCATATGTGGTTTCTGAAAATAACACACATTCAATGACGCTGGTGGATCCATGTGGTTTATGAGAAGAACTGACATGCCATGACTCTAGTGGATCCATATGTGGATTGTGAAAAGAACGCACATGCAATGTCTCTAGTTGTGGTTCATGAAAAGAACACACATGCAATAATACTAGGGGATCCATATGTGGTTTATAAAAAGAACATAGATGCAATGACTCTAGTGGATCCATGTGGTTTATGAAAAGAACAAACATGCCATGACTCTGGTGGATCCATATGTGGTTTATGAAAAGAATAAACGTGCAATGAATCTAGTTGTGATTAATGAAAAGAACACACATGCAATGACACTTGGGGATCCATATGTGGATAATGAAAAGAACACACATGCAATGACACTGGTGGATCCATATGTGGTTTGTGAAAAGAACACACATTCAATGACACTGGTGGATCCATGTGGTTTATGAAAACAACATACATGCAATGACTCTGGTGGATCCATCTGTGGTTTGTGAAAAGAACTAACATGCAATAAATCTAGTTGTGGTTCATGAAAATAACCCTTGCAATGACACTAGGGGATCCATATGTGGTTTACGATAAGAACATACATGCAATGACACTGGTGGATCCATATGTGGTTTCTGAAAAGAACATACATGCAATGAAACTGGTGGATACATATGTGGTTTATAAAAAGAACACACATGCAACGACTCTAGTGGATCCATGTGGTTTATGAAAAGAACAAACATGCAATGACTCTGGTGGATCCATATGAGGTTTATGAAAACAACAAACATGCAATGACTCTAGTTGTCGTTAATGAAAAGAACACACATGCAATGACACTTGGGGATCCATATGTGGTTAATGAAAAGAACACACATGAAATGACACTGGTGGATCCATATGTGGTTTGTGAAAAGAACACACATTTATTGACACTGGTGGATCCATATGGTTTATGAAAAGAACAGACATGCAATGACTCTGGTGGATCCATATGTGTTTTGTGAAAAGAACACACATTTAATGACTCTAGTTGTGGTTTATTAAAAGAACACACATTTAATGACTCTAGTTGTGGTTTATGAAAAGAACAAACATGCAATGACTCTTCCATATGTGGTTTATGAAAAGAACAACCATGCAATGACTCTAGACGTGGTTAATGAAAAGAAAACACATGCAATGACTCTAGTTATGGTTAATGAAAATAACACACATGCAATGACACTAGGGGATCCATATGTGGTTAATGAAAAGAACACACATGCAATGACACTGATGGATCCATATGTGGCTTGTGAAAATAACAAACATTCAATGACTCTAGTTGTGGTTTATGAAAAGAACAAACATGCAATGACTCTAGTGGATCCATATGTGGTTTATGAAAGGAATAGCCATGCAATGCCACTAGAAGTGGTTAATGAAAAGAAAACACATACAATGACTCTAGTTGTGGTTAATGAAAAGAACAGAATGCAATGACACTAGGGGATCCATATGTGGTTAATGAAAAGAACACACATGCAATGACACGGGTGTTTCCATATGTGGTTTCTGAAAATAACACACATTCAATGACACTGGTGGATCCATGTGGTTTATGAGAAGAACAAACATGCAATCACTCTAGTGGATCCATATGTGGATTGTGAAAATAACGCACATGCAATGTCTCTAGTTGTGGTTCATGATAAGAACACACATGCAATAACACTAGGGTATCCATATGTGGTTTATGAAAAGAACACACATGCAATGACTCTAGTGGATCCATGTGGTTTATGAAAAGAACAAACATTCCATGACTCTGGTGGATCCATATGTGGTTTATGAAAATAATAAACGTGCAATGACTCTAGGTAATGTTAATGAAAAGAACACACATGCAATGACACTTGGGGATCCATATGTGGTTAATGAAAAGAAGACACATGCTATGACACTGGTGGATCCATATGTGGTTGGTGAAAAGAACACACATTCAATGACTATGGTGGATCCATGTGGTTTATGAAAAGAACATATATGCAATGACTCTAGTGGATCCATGTGGTTTATGAAAAGAACAAACATGCCATGACTCTAGTGGATCCATATGTGGTTTATGAAAAGAATAAACGTGCAATGACTCTAGTTGTGGTGAATGAAAAGAACACACATGCAATGACACTTGGGGATCCATATGTGGTTAATGAAAAGAACACATGCAAAGACACTGGTGGATCCATATGTGGTTTGTGAAAAGAACACACATTCAATGACACTGGTGGATCCATGTGGTTTATGAAAAGAACAGACATGCATCGACTCTAGTGGATCCATATGTGGTTTGTGAAAAGAACTCACATGCAATGAATCTAGTTGTGGTTCATGAAAATAACCCATGCAATGACACTAGGGGATCCATATGTGGTTTATGAAAAGAACATACATGCAATGACATTTGTGGATCCATATGTGGTTTGTGAAAAGAACATACATGCAATGACACTGGTGGATACATATGCGGTTTATAAAAATATCACACATGCAATGACTCTAGTGGATCCATGTGGTTTATGAAAAGAACAAACATGCAATGACTAGGGTGGATCCATATGTGGTTTATGAAAATAACAAACATGCAATAACTCTAGTTGTGGTTAAGGAAAAGAACACACATGCAATGACACTTGGGGATCCATACGTGGTTAATGAAAAGAACAGACATGCAATGACACTGGTGGATCCATATGTGGTTTGTGAAAAGAACAAAAATGCAATGACTCTGGTGGATCCATATGTGGTTTTATTAAAAGAACTCACATGCAATGACTCAAGTTGTGGTTCATGAAAAGAACACACATACAATGACACAAGTGGATCCATATGTGGTTTGTGAAAAGAACCAACATTCAATTACACTGGTGGATCGATATGTGGTTTGTGAAAATAACACACATTTAATGACTCTAGTTGTGGTTTATGAAAAGAACACACATGTTATTAACTCTAGTTGTGGTTTATGAAAAGAACAAACATGCAATGACACTAGTGGATCCATATGTGGTTTATGAAAATAACAGCCATGCTATAACTCTAGATGTGGTTAATGAAAAGAAAACACATGCAATGACTCTAGTTGTGGTAATGAAAAGAACACACATATGCAATGACACTAGGGGATCCATATGTGGTTAATGAAAAGAACACACATGCAATGACACTGGAGGATCCATGTGGTTTATGAGAAGAACAGACATGTAATGACTCTGGTGGATCCATATGTGGATTGTGAAAGGAACACACATGCAATGTCTCTAGTTGTGGTTCATGAAAAGAACACACATGCAATGACACTGGTTGATCCATGTGGTTTATGAGAAGAACAGACATGTAATGACTCTGGTGGATCCATATGTGGATTGTGAAAAGAAAACACATGCAATGTCTCTAGTTGTGTTTCATGAAAAGAACACACATGCAATGACACTAGGGGATCCATATGTGGTTGATGAAAACAACACACATGCAATGACTCTAGTGGATACATGTGGTTTATGAAAAGAACAAACATGCAATGACTCTGGTGGATCCATATGTAGTTTATGAAAAGAACAAACGTGCAATGACCCTAGTTGTGGTTAATGAAAAGAACACACATGCAATGACACTTGGGGATCCATATGTGGTTAATGAAAAGAACACACATGCTATGACACTAGTGGATCCATATGTGGTTTGTGAAAAGAACACACATTCAATGACACTGGTGGATCCATGTGGTTTATGAAAAGAACAGACATGCAATGACTCTAGTGGATCCATATGTGGTTTGTGAAAAGAACTCAAATGCAATGACTCTTGTTGTGGTTCATGAAAAGGAAACACATACAATGACACATGTGGATCCGTATGTGGTTTGTGAAAAGAACCCACACTCAATGACACTGGTGGATCCATATGTGGTTTGTTAAAAGAACACACATTTAATGACTCTAGTTGTGGTTTATGAAAAGAACACACATTTAATGACTCTAGTTGTGGTTTATGGAAAGAACAAACATGCAATGACTCTAGTGGATCCATATGAGGTTTATGAAAAGAACAGCCATGCAATTACTCTAGATGTGGTTAATGAAAATAAAACGCATGCAATGACTCTAGTTATGGTTAATGAAACGAACACACATGCAATGACATTGGGGGATCCATATGTGGTTAATGAAAATAACACACATTCAATGACACTGGTGGATCCATGTGGTTTATGAGAAGAATAGACATGCAATGACTCTAGTGGATCCATATATGGATTGTGAAAAGAACACACATGCAATGTCTCTAGTTGTGGTGCATGAAAATAACACACATGCAATAACACTAGGGGATCCATATGTGGTTTATGACAAGAACACACATGCAATGACTCTAGTGCATCCATGTGGTTTATGAAAAGAACAAACATGCAATGACTTTGGTGGATCCATATGTGGTTTATGAAAAGAATAAACATGTAATGACTCTAGTTGTGCTTAATGAAAAGAACACACATGCAATGACACATGGGGATCCATATGTGGTTAATGAAAAGAACACACATGCAATGACACTGGTGGATCCATGTGGTTTATGAAAAGAACAGACATGCAATGACTCTGGTGAATCCATATGTGTTTTGTGAAAAGAACTCACATGCAATGAATCTAGTTGTGGTTCATGAAAAGAACACATGCAATGACACTAGGGGATCCATATGTGGTTTATGAAAAGAACACACATGCAATGACACTGGTGGATCCATATGTGGTTTGTGAAAAGAACATACATGCAATGACACTGGTGGATACATATATGGTTTATAAAAAGATCACAGATGCAATGACTCTAGTGGATCCATGTGGTTTATGAAAAGAACAAACATGCAATGACTCTGGTGGATCCATATTTGGTTTATGAAAAGAACAGACATGCAATGACACTGGTGGATCCATATGTGGTTTGTGAAAAGAACATACATGCAATGACACTGGTGGATACATATATGGTTTATAAAAAGATCACAGATGCAATGACTCTAGTGGATCCATGTGGTTTATGAAAAGAACAAACATGCAATGACTCTGGTGGATCCATATTTGGTTTATGAAAAGAACAAACATGAAATGACTCTAGTTGTGGTTAATGAAAAGAACACACATGCAATGACACTGGTGGATCCATATGTGGTTTGTGAAAAGAACACACATTCAATGACACTAGTGGATCCATGTGGTTTATGAAACGAACAGACATGAAATAACTCTTGTGGATCCATATGTCGTTTGTGAAAAGAACTCACGTGCAATGACTCTAGTTGTGGTTCATAAAAAGAACACACATGCAATGACACAGGTGGAGCCATATGTGGTTTATGAAAAGAACCCACATTCAGTGACACTAGTGGATCCATATATGGTTTGTGAAAAGAACACACATTTAATGACTCTAGTTGTGGTTTATGAAAATAACACACATTTAATAACTCTAGTTGTGGTTTATGGAAAGAACAAACATGCAATTACTCTAGTGGATCTATATGTGGTTTATGAAAAGAACAACCATGCAATTACTCTAGATGTGGTCAATGAAAAGAAAAGACATGGAATGACTCCATTTGTGGTTAATAAAAAGAACACACATGTAATGACATTGGGGGATCCATATGTGGTTTGTGAAAATAACTCACATTCAATGACACTAGTGCATCCATGTGGTTTATGAGAAGAATAGACATGCAATGACTCTTGTGGATCTATATGTGGATTGTGAAAAGAACACACATGCAATGTCTCTAGTTGTGGTTCATGAAAATAACACACATGCAATGACACTAGGGGATCCATATATGGTTTATGAAAAGAACACACATGCAATGACTCTAGTGGATCCATGTGGTTTATGAAAAGAACAAACATGCAATGACTTTGGTGGATCCATATGTGGTTTATGGAAAGAATAAACGTGCAATGACTCTAGTTGTGGTTAATGAAAAGAACACACATGCAATGACACTTGGGGATCCATATGTGGTTAATTAAAAGAACACACATGCTATGACACTAGTGGATCCATATCCCGTTTGTGAAAAGAACACACATTCAATGACACTGGTGGATCCATGTGGTTTATGAAAAGAACAGACATGCAATGACTCTAGTGGATCCATATGTGGATTGTGAAAACAACTCACATGCAATGTCTCTAGTTGTGGTTCATGAAAAGAACACACATACAATGACACAGGTGGATCCATATGTGGTTTGTGAAAAGAACCCAAATTCAATGACACTGGTGGATCCATATGTGGTTTGTGAAAAGAACACACATTTCATGACTCTAGTTGTGGTTTATGAAAAGAACACACATTTAATGACTATAGTTGTGGTTTATGGAAAGAACAAACATGCAATGACTCTAGTGGATCCATGTGGTTTATGAAAAGAACAGCCATGCAATGACTCTAGATGTGGTTAATGAAAAGAAAACACATGCAATTACTCTAGTTGTGGTTAATGAAAAGAACAGAGATGCAATGACACTAGGGGATCCATATGTGGTTAATGAAAACAACACACATGCAATGACACTGGTGGATCCATATGTGGTTTGTTAAAATAACACACATTCAACGACACTGGTGGATCCATGTAGTTTATGAGATGTATAGACATGCAATGACTCTAGTGGATCCACATGTGGATTGTGAAAAAAAAACACATGAAATGTCTCTAGTTGTGGTTCATGAAAATAACACACATGCTATGACACTAGGGGATCCATATGTGGTTTATGAAAAGAACACACATGCAATGACTCTAGTGGATCCATGTGGTTTATGAAAAGAACAAACATACAATGACTTTCGTGGATCCATATGTGGTTTATGAAAACAATAAACATGCAATGACTCTAATTGTGGTTAATAAAAAGAACACACATGTAATATCACATGGGATCCATATGTGGTTAATGAAAAGAACACACATGCAATGACACTGGTGGATCCATATGTGGTTTGTGAAAATAAGACACATTCAATGACACTAGTGGATCCATGTGGTTTTTATGAAAAGAACAGACATGCAATGACTTTGGTGGATCCGTATGTGGCTATGAAAAGAACTCACATGCAATGAATCTAGTTGTGGTTCATGAAAAGAACACATGCAATGACACTAGTGGACCCATATGTGATTTATGAAAAGAACACACATGCACTGACACTGGTGGATCCATATGTGGCTTCTGAAAAGAACATACATGCAATGACACTGGTGGATACATATGTGGGTCAAAAAAAGATCACACATGCAATGAATCTAGTGGATCCATGTGGTTTATGAAAAGAACAAACATGCAATGAATCTGGTGGATCCATATGTTGTTTATGAAAAGAACAAACATGCAATGACTCTAGTTTTGGTTAATGAAATGAACACACATGTAATGACACTGGTGGATCCAAGTGGTTTATGAAAAGAATAGACATGCAACGACACTTGTGGATCCATATGTGGTTTGTGAAAATAACTCACATGCAATGACTCTAGGATATCCATATGTGGTTTATGAAAAGAACACACATGCAACGACACTTGTGGATCCATATGTGGTTTGTGAAAAGAACACTAATGCAATGACACTGGTGGATCCATATGTGGTTTATGAAAAGAACACAAATGCAATGACTCTGGTGGATCCATGTGGTTTATGGAAAGAACAGTCATGCAATGACTCTAGTAGATACATATGTGGTTTATGAAAAGAATATACATGCAATGACTCTAGTTGTGGTTAATGAAAAGAACACACATGCAATGACACCGTGGATCCATATGTGGTTTTTGAAAAGAACACACATTAAATGACACTGGTGGATCCATGTGGTTTATGAAAAGAACAAACATGCAATGACTCTAGTGGATCCTTATGTGGTTTGTGAAAAGAACTCACATGCAATGACTCTAGTTGTGGTTCATGAAAAGAACACACATACAATGACATGGGTGGATCCATATGTGGTTTGTGAGAAGAACACACATTTAATGACTCTAGTTGTGGTTTATAAAAAGAACACACATTAATTGACTCTAGTTGTGGTTTATGAAAAGAACAAACATGCAATGCCTCTAGTGGATCCATATGTGGTTTATGAAAATAAAAGCCATGCAATGACTCTAGATGTGGTTAATGAAAAGAAAACACATGTAATGACTCTAGTTGTGGTTAATGAAAAGAACACACATGCAATGACACTAGGGGATCCATATGTGGTTAATGAAAAGAACACACATGCAATGACACTGGTGGATCCCTTTGTGGTTTGTGAAAATAACACACATTCAATGACACTCGTGGATCCATGTGGTTTATGATAAGAACAGACATATAATGACTCTGGTGGATCCATATGTGGATTGTGAAAAGAACACACATGCAATGTCTCTAGTTGTGGTTCATGAAAAGAACACACATGCAATGTCACTAGGGGATCCATATGTGGTTTATGAAAAGAACACACATGCAATGACTCTAGTGGATCCATGTGGTTTATGAAAAGAACAAACATGCAATGACTCTGGTGGATCAATATGTGGTTTATGAAAAGAACAAACATGCAATGACTCTAGTTGTGGTTAATGAAAAGAACACACATGCAATGACACTTGGGGATCCATATGTGGTTAATGAAAAGAACAGACATGCATTGACACTAGTGGATCCATATGTGGTTTGTTAAAAGAACACACATTCAATGACACTGTTAGATCCATGTGGGGTATGAAAAGAACATACATGCAATAACTCTGGTGGATCCATATGTGGTTTGTGAAAAGAACTCACATGCAATGACTCTAGTTGTGGTTCATGAAAAAACACATGCAATGACACTAGGGGGTCCATATGTGGTTTATGAAAAGAACACACATGCAATGAAACTAGTGGATCCATACGTGGTTTGTGAAAAGAACATACACGCAATGACACTGGTGGATCCATATGTGCTTTGTGAAAATAACACACATTCAATGACACTAGTGGATCCATGTGGTTTATGAGAAGAACAGACATGCAATGACTCTGGTGAATCCATATGTGGATTGTGAAAAGAACACACATGCAATGTCTCTAGTTGTGGTTCATGAAAATAACACACATGCAATGACACTAGGGGATCCATGTGTGGTTTATGAAAAGAACACACATGCAATGACACTGGTGGATCCATATGTGGTTTATGAAAATAACACACATGCAATGACACTAGTGGATCCATATGTGGTTTGTGAAATAACACTAATGCAATGACACTAGTGGATCCATATGTGGTTTATGAAAACAACACACATGCAATGACTCTGGTGGATCCATGTGGTTTATGAAAAGAACAGACATGCAATGACTCTGGTAGATCCATATGTGGTTTATGAAAAGAATAGACATGCAGTGACTCTAGTTGTGGTCAATGAAAATAACACACATGCAATGACACTATGGATCCATAAGTGGTTTGTGAAAAGAACACACATTCAGTGACACTGGTGGATCCATGTGGTTTATGAAAAGAACAAACATGCAATGGCTCTGGTGGATCCATATATGGATTGTGAAAAGAACTCACATGCAATGACTCTAGTTGTGGTTCATGAAAAGAACACACATACAATGACACAGGTGGATCCATATGTGGTTTGTGAAAAGAACCCAAATTCAATGACACTGGTGGATCCATATGTGGTTTGTGAAAAGAACACACATTTCATGACTCTAGTTGTGGTTTATGAAAAGAACACACATTTAATGACTATAGTTGTGGTTTATGGAAAGAACAAACATGCAATGACTCTAGTGGATCCATGTGGTTTATGAAAAGAACAGCCAT
This sequence comes from Avena insularis, assembly GCA_023614405.1. Lineage (NCBI taxonomy): Eukaryota > Viridiplantae > Streptophyta > Magnoliopsida > Poales > Poaceae > Avena > Avena insularis. Next base: position 99,617,570 of record CM042684.1, on the reverse strand, counting down.
GCAATGACTCTAGATGTGGTTAATGAAAAGAAAACACATGCAATTACTCTAGTTGTGGTTAATGAAAAGAACAGAGATGCAATGACACTAGGGGATCCATATGTGGTTAATGAAAACAACACACATGCAATGACACTGGTGGATCCATATGTGGTTTGTTAAAATAACACACATTCAACGACACTGGTGGATCCATGTGGTTTATGAGATGTATAGACATGCAATGACTCTAGTGGATCCACATGTGGATTGTGAAAAAAACACACATGAAATGTCTCTAGTTGTGGTTCATGAAAATAACACACATGCTATGACACTAGGGGATCCATATGTGGTTTATGAAAAGAACACACATGCAATGACTCTAGTGGATCCATGTGGTTTATGAAAAGAACAAACATACAATGACTTTCGTGGATCCATATGTGGTTTATGAAAACAATAAACATGCAATGACTCTAATTGTGGTTAATAAAAAGAACACACATGTAATAACACATGGGATCCATATGTGGTTAATGAAAAGAACACACATGCAATGACACTGGTGGATCCATATGTGGTTTGTGAAAAGAACACACATGCAATGACACTAGTGGATCCATGTGGTTTTTATGAAAAGAACAGACATGCAATGACTTTGGTGGATCCGTATGTGGCTATGAAAAGAACTCACATGCAATGAATCTAGTTGTGGTTCATGAAAAGAACACATGCAATGACACTAGTGGACCCATATGTGGTTTATGAAAAGAACACACATGCACTGACACTGGTGGATCCATATGTGGCTTCTGAAAAGAACATACATGCAATGACACTGGTGGATACATATGTGGGTTAAAAAAAGATCACACATGCAATGAATCTAGTGGATCCACGTGGTTTATGAAAAGAACAAACATGCAATGAATCTAGTGGATCCATATGTTGTTTATGAAAAGAACAAACATGCAATGACTCTAGTTTTGGTTAATGAAATGAACACACATGTAATGACACTGGTGGATCCATGTGGTTTATGAAAAGAATAGACATGCAACGACACTTGTGGATCCATATGTGGTTTGTGAAAATAACTCACATGCAATGACTCTAGGGGATCCATATGTGGTTTATGAAAAGAACACACATGCAACGACACTTGTGGATCCATATGTGGTTTGTGAAAAGAACACTAATGCAATGACACTGGTGGATCCATATGTGGTTTATGAAAAGAACACACATGCAATGACTCTGGTGGATCCATGTGGTTTATGAAAAGAACAGTCATGCAATGAATCTAGTAGATACATATGTGGTTTATGAAAAGAATATACATGCAATGACTCTAGTTGTGGTTAATGAAAAGAACACACATGCAATGACACTGTGGATCCATATGTGGTTTTTGAAAAGAACACACATTAAATGACACTGGTGGATCCATGTGGTTTATGAAAAGAACAAACATGCAATGACTCTAGTGGATCCTTATGTGGTTTGTGAAAAGAACTCACATGCAATGACTCTAGTTGTGGTTCATGAAAAGAACACACATACAATGACATGGGTGGATCCATATGTGGTTTGTGAGAAGAACACACATTTAATGACTCTAGTTGTGGTTTATAAAAAGAACACACATTAATTGACTCTAGTTGTGGTTTATGAAAAGAACAAACATGCAATGCCTCTAGTGGATCCATATGTGGTTTATGAAAATAACAGCCATGCAATGACTCTAGATGTGGTTAATGAAAAGAAAACACATGTAATGACTCTAGTTGTGGTTAATGAAAAGAACACACATGCAATGACACTAGGGGATCCATATGTGGTTAATGAAAAGAACACACATGCAATGACACTGGTGGATCCCTTTGTGGTTTGTGAAAATAACACACATTCAATGACACTCGTGGATCCATGTGGTTTATGATAAGAACAGACATATAATGACTCTGGTGGATCCATATGTGGATTGTGAAAAGAACACACATGCAATGTCTCTAGTTTTGGTTCATGAAAAGAACACACATGCAATGTCACTAGGGGATCCATATGTGGTTTATGAAAAGAACACACATGCAATGACTCTAGTGGATCCATGTGGTTTATGAAAAGAACAAACATGCAATGACTCTGGTGGATCAATATGTGGTTTATGAAAAGAACAAACATGCAATGACTCTAGTTGTGGTTAATGAAAAGAACACACATGCAATGACACTTGGGGATCCATATGTGGTTAATGAAAAGAACAGACATGCATTGACACTAGTGGATCCATATGTGGTTTGTTAAAAGAACACACATTCAATGACACTGTTGGATCCATGTGGTTTATGAAAAGAACATACATGCAATGACTCTGGTGGATCCATATGTGGTTTGTGAAAAGAACTCACATGCAATGACTCTTGTTGTGGTTCATGAAAAGAACACATGCAATGACACTAGGGGATCCATATGTGGTTTATGAAAAGAACACACATGCAATGACACTGGTGGATCCATATGTGGTTTGTGAAAAGAACATACATGCAATGACACTCGTGGATCCATTTGTGGTTTGTGAAAAAAAAACACATTCAATGATACTGGTGGATCCATGTGGTTTATGAGAAGAACAGACATGCAATGACTCTGGTGGATCCATATGTGGTTTATGAAAAGAACAACCATGCAATGACTCTATATGTGGTTAATGAAAAGAAAACACATGCAATGACTCTAGTCGTGGTTAATGAAAAGAACACACATGCAATGACACTAGGGGATCCATATGTGTTTAATGAAAAGAAAACAATGCAATGACACTGGTAGATCCCTATGTGGTTTGTGAAAATAACAAACATCAATGACACTATTGGATCCATGTGGTTTATGAGAAGAACAGACATGCAATGACTCTGGTGGATCCATATGTGCATTGTGAAAAGAACACACATGCAATGTCTCTAGTTGTGGTTCATGAAAAGAACAGACATGCAATGACACTAAGGGATCCATATGTGGTTTATGAAAAGAAGACACATGCAATGACTCTAGTGGATCCATGTGGTTTATGAAAAGAACAAACATGCAATGGCTCTGGTGGATCAATATGTGGTTTATGAAAAGAACAAACATGCAATGACTCTAGTTGTGGTTAATGAAAATAACACACATGCAATGACACTTGGGGATCCATATGTGGTTAATGAAAAGAACACACATGCATTGACACTGGTGGATCCATATGTGGTTTGTGAAAATAACACACATTCAATGACACTGGTGGATCCATGTGGTTTATGAAAAGAACAGACATGCAATGACTCTTGTGGATCCATATGTGGTTTGAGAAAAGAACTCACATGCAATGACTCTAGTTGTGGTTCATGAAAAGAACAGATGCAATGACACTAGGGGATCCACATGTGGTTTATGAAAAGAACACACATGCAATGACACTGGTGCATCCATATGTGGTTTGTGAAAAGAACATACATGCAATGACACTGGTGGATCCATATGTGGTTTGTGAAAATAACACACATTCAATGACACCGGTGGATCCATGTGGTTTATGGGAAGAATAGATATGCAATGACTCTGGTGGATCCATATGTGGATTGTGAAAAGAACACACATGTAATGTCTCTAGTTGTGGTTCATGAAAAGAACACACATGCAATGACACTAGGGGATCCATATGTGGTTTATGAAAAGAACACACATGCAATGACTCTAGTGGATACACGTGGTTTATGAAAAGAACAAACATACAATGAATCTGGTGGATCAATATGTGGTTTATGAAAAGAACAAACATGCAATGACTCTAGTTGTGGTTAATGAAAAGAACACACATGCAATGACACTTGGGGATCCATATGTGGTTAATGAAAAGAACACACATGCATTGACACTGGTGGATCCATATGTGGTTTATGAAAAGAACACACATGCAATGACTCTAGTGGATCCATGTGGTTTATGAAAAGAACAAACATGCAATGGCTCTAGTGGATCATTATGTGGTTTATGAAAAGAACAAACATGCAATGACTCTAGTTGTGGTTAATGAAAACAACACACATGCAATGACACTTGGGGATCCATATGTGGTTAATGAAAAGAACACACATGCATTGACACTGGTGGATTCATATGTGGTTTGTCAAAATAACACACATTCAATGACACTGGTGGATCCATGTGGTTTATGAAAAGAACAGACATGCAATGACTCTGGTGGATCCATATGTGGTTTGTGAAAAGAACTCACATGCAATGACTCTAGTTGTGGTTCATGAAAAAACACATGCAATGACACTAGGGGATCCATATGTGGTTTATGAAAAGAACACACATGCAATGAAACTGGTGGATCCATATGTGGTTTGTGAAAAGAACATACACGCAATGACACTGGTGGATCCATATGTGGTTTGTGAAAAAAAAACACATTCAATGATACTGGTGGATCCATGTGGTTTATGAGAAGAACAGACATGCAATTACTCTGGTGAATCCATATGTGGATTGTGAAAAGAACACACATGCAATGTCTCTAGTTGTGGTTCATGAAAATAACACACATGCAATGACACTAGGGGATCCATGTGTGGTTTATGAAAAGAACACACATGCAATGACACTGGTGGATCCATATGTGGTTTATGAAAAGAACACACATGCAATGACACTGGTGGATCCATATGTGGTTTGTGAAAAGAACACACATGCAATGACACTGGTGGATCCATATGTGGTTTATGAAAACAACACACATGCAATGACTCTGGTGGATCCATGTGGTTTATGAAAAGAACAGACATGCAATGACTCTGGTAGATCCATATGTGGTTTATGAAAAGAATAGACATGCAATGACTCTAGTTGTGGTCAATGAAAAGAACACACATGCAATGACACTATGGATCCATAAGTGGTTTGTGAAAAGAACACACATTCAGTGACACTGGTGGATCCATGTGGTTTATGAAAAGAACAAACATGCAATGGCTCTGGTGGATCCATATATAGATTGTGAAAAGAACTCACATGCAATGACTCTAGTTGTGGTTCATGAAAAGAACACACATACAATGACACTGGTGGATCCATATGTGGTTTGTGAAAAGAACACACATTTAATGACTCTAGTTGTTGTTTATGAAAAGAACACACATTTAATGACTCTAGTTGTGGTTTATGAAAAGAACAAACATGCAATGCCTCTAGTGAATCCATATGTGGTTTATGAAAAGAACAGCCATGGAATGACTCTATATGTGGTTAATGAAAAGAAAACACATCCAATGACTCTAGTCGTGGTTAATGAAAAGAACACACATGCAGTGACACTAGGGGATCCATATGTGTTTAATGAAAAGAACACAATGCAATGACACTGGTGGATCCAATGTGGTTTGTGAAAATAACACACATCCAATGACACTGTTGGATCCATATGTGGTTTGTGAAATAACACTAATGCAATGACTCTAGTGCATCCATATGTGGATTGTGAAAAGAGAACACGTGCACTGTCTCTAGTTATGGTGTATGAAAAGAACACACATGCAATGATACAAGGGAATCCATATGTGGTTTATGAAAAGAACACACATGCAATGACTCTGGTGGATCCATGTTGTTTATGAAAAGAACAAACATGCAATGGCTCTGGCGGATCAATATGTGGTTTATGAAAAGAACAAACATGCAATGACTCTAGTTGTGGTTAATGAAAAGAACACACATGCAATGACACTTGGGGATCCATATGTGGTTAATGAAAAGAACACACATGCATTGAGACTGGTGGATCCATATGTCGTTTGTGAAAAGAACAGGCATGCAATGACTCTGGTGGTTCCATACGTGGTTAATGAAAAGAACACACATTCAATGACACTGGTGGATCCATGTGGTTTATGAAAAGAACAGACATGCAATGACTCTGGTGGATCCATATGTGGTTTGTGAAAAGAACCCACATTCAATGACACCGGTGTATCCATATGTGGTTTGAGAAAAGAACGCACATTTAATGACTCTAGTTGTGGTTTATGAAAACAACACACATTTAATGACTATAGTTGTTGTTTATGGAAAGAACAAACATGCAATGACTCTAGTGGATCCATGTGGTTTATGAAAAGAACAGCCATGCAATGACTCTAGATGTGGTTAATTAAAACAAAACACATGCAATGACTCTAGTTGTGGTTAATGAAAAGAACACACATGCAATGACACTAGGGGATCCATATGTGGTTAATGAAAACAACACACATGCAGTGACACTGGTGGATCCATATGTGGTTTGTTAAAATAACACACATTCAACGACACTGGTGGATCCATGTGGTTTATGAGAAGTATAGACATGCAATGACTCTAGTGGATCCACATACGGATTGTGAAAAGAACACACATGCAATGTCTCTAGTTGTGGTTCATGAAAAGAACACACATGCTATGACACTAGGGGATCCATATGTGGTTTATGAAAAGAACACACATGCAATGACTCTAGTGGATCCATGTGGTTTATGAAAAGAACAAACATACAATGACTTTCGTGGATCCATATGTGGTTTATGAAAAGAATAAACATGCAATGACTCTAGTTGTGGTTAATAAAAAGAACACACATGTAATGACACATGGGATCCATATGTGGTTAATGAAAAGAACACACATGCTATGACACTGGTGGATCCATATGTGGTTTGTGAAAAGAAGACACATTCAATGACACTAGTGGATCCATGTGGTTTTCATGAAAAGAACAGACATGCAATGACTTTGGTGGATCTGTATGTGGCTGTGAAAAGAACTCACATGCAATGAATCTAGTTGTGTTACATGAAAAGAACACATGCAATGACACTAGTGGACCCATATGTGGTTTACGAAAAGAACACACATGCAATGACACTGGTGGATCCATATGTGGTTTGTGAAAAGAACATACATGCAATGACACTAGTGGATACATATGTGGTTTATAAAAAGATCACACATGCAATGAATCTAGTGGATCCATGTGGTTTATGAAAAGAACAAACATGCAATGACTCTGGTGGATCCATATGTTGTTTATGAAAAGAACAAACATGCAATGACTCTAGTTGTGGCTAATGAAAAGAAAACACACATGTAATGACACTGGTGGATCCATGTGGTTTATGAAAATAACAGACATGCAATGCCTCTTACGGATCCATATGTGGTTTGTGAAAATAACTCACATGCAATGACTCTAGGGGATCCATATGTGGTTTATGAAAAGAACACACATGCAACGACACTTGTGGATCCATATGTGGTTTGTGAAAAGAACACTAATGCAATGACACTGGTGGATCCATATGTGGTTTATGAAAAGAACACACATGCAATGACTCTGGTGGATCCATGTGGTTTATGAAAAGAACAGACATGCAATGACTCTAGTAGATCCATATGTGGTTTATGAAAAGAATATACATGCAATGACTCTTGTTGCAGTTAATGAAAAGAACACACATGCAATGACACTGTGGATCCATATGTGGTTTGTGAAAAGAACACACATTAAATGACACTGGTGGATCCATGTGGTTAATGAAAAGAACAAATATGCAATGACTCTAGTGGATCCTTATGTGGTTTGTGAAAAGAACTCACATGCAATGACTCTAGTTGTGGTTCATGAAAATAACACACATACAATGACATGGGTGGATCCATATATGGTTTGTGAAAATAACACACATTCAATGACACTGGTGGATCCATGTGGTTTATGAAAAGAACACACATGCAATGACTCTTGTGGATCCATATGTGGTTTGAGAAAAGAACTCACATGCAATGACTCTAGTTGTGGTTCATGAAAAGAACAGATGCAATGACACTAGGGGATCCATATGTGGTTTATGAAAAGAACACACATGCAATGACACTGGTGGATCCATATGTGGTTTGTGAAAAGAACAGACATGCAATGACACTAGTGGATCTATATGTGGTTTGTGAAAATAACACACATTCAATGACACTGGTGGATCCATGCGGTTTATGACAAGAATAGATATGCAATGACTCTGGTGGATCCATATATGTATTGTGAAAAGAACACACATGCAATGTCTCTAGTTGTGCTTCATGAAAAGAACACACATGCAATGACACTAGGGGATCCATATGTGGTTTATGAAAAGAACACACATGCAATGACTCTAGTGGATACACGTGGTTTATGAAGAGAACAAACATACAATGACTCTGGTGGATCAATATGTGGTTTATGAAAAGAACAAACATGCAATGACTCTAGTTGTGGTTAATGAAAAGAACACACATGCAATGACACTTGGGTATCCATATGTGGTTAATGAAAAGAACACACATGCATTGACACTGGTGGATCCATATGTGGTTTATGAAAAGAACACACATGCAATGACTCTAGTGGATCCATGTGGTTTATGAAAAGAACAAACATGCAATGGCTCTGGTGGATCAATATGTGGTTTATGAAAAGAACAAACATGCAATGACTCTAGTTGTGGTTAATGAAAACAACACACATGCAATGACACTTGGGGATCCATATGTGGTTAATGAAAAGAACACACATGCATTGACACTGGTGGATCCATATGTGGTTTGTCAAAATAACACACACTCAGTGACACTGGTGGATCCATGTGGTTTATGAAAAGAACAGACATGCAATGACTCTGGTGGATCCATATGTGGTTTGTGAAAAGAACTCACATGCAATGACTCTTGTTGTGGTTCATGAAAAGACCACATGCAATGACACTAGGGGATCCATATGTGGTTTATGAAAAGAACACACATGCAATGACACTGGTGGATCCATATGTGGTTCATGAAAAGAACATACATGCAATGACACTGGTGGATCCATTTGTGGTTTGTGAAAATAACACACATTCAATGACACTGGTGGATCCATGTGGTTTATGAGAAGAACAGACATGCAATGACTCTGGTGGATCCATATGTGGATTGTGAAAAGAACACACATGCAATGTCTCTAGTTATGGTTCATGAAAATAATACCAATGCAATGACACTAGGGGATCCATATGTGTTTTATGAAAAGAACACACATGCAATGACACTGGTGGATCCATATGTGGTTTATGAAAAGAACACACACGCAATGACACTGGTGGATCCATATGTGGTTTGTGAAAATAACACTAATGCAATGACACCGTGGATCCATATGTGGTTTATGAAAAGAACACACATGCAATGACTCTGGTGGATCCATGTGGTTTATGAAAAGAACAGACATGCAATGACTCTGGTAGATCCATATGTGGTTTATGAAAAGAATAGACATGCAATGACTCTAGTTGTGGTTAATGAAAAGAACACACATGCAATGACACTATGGATCCATATGTGGTTTGTGAAAAGAACGCACATTCAGTGACACTGGTGGATCCATGTGGTTTATGAAAAGAACAAACATTCAAAGACTCATGTGGATCCATATATGGATTGTGAAAAGAACTCACATGCAATGACTCTAGTTGTGGTTCATGAAAAGAACACACATGCAATGACACTAGGGGATCCATATGTGGTTTATGAAAATAACACACATGCAATGACTCTAGTGGATACACGTGGTTTATGAAGAGAACAAACATACAATGACTCTGGTGGATCAATATGTGGTTTATGAAAAGAACAAACATGCAATGACTCTAGTTGTGGTTAATGAAAAGAACACACATGCAATGACAGTTGGGGATCCATATGTGGTTAATGAAAAGAACACACATGCATTGACACTGGTGGATCCATATGTGGTTTATGAAAAGAACACACATGCAATGACTCTAGTGGATCCATTTGGTTTATGAAAAGAACAAACATGCAATGGCTCGGGTGGATCATTATGTGGTTTATGAAAAGAACAAACATGCAATGACTCTAGTTGTGGTTAATGAAAACAACACACATGCAATGACACTTGGGGATCCATATGTGGTTAATGAAAAGAACACACATGCATTGACACTGGTGGATCCATATGTGGTTTGTCAAAATAACACACACTCAATGACACTGGTGGATCCATGTGGTTTATGAAAAGAACAGACATGCAATGACTCTGGTGGATCCATATGTGGTTTGTGAAAAGAACTCACATGCAATGACTCTTGTTGTGGTTCATGAAAAGACCACATGCAATGACACTAGGGGATCCATATGTGGTTTATGAAAAGAACACACATGCAATGACACTGGTGGATCCATATGTGGTTCATGAAAAGAACATACATGCAATGACACTGGTGGATCCATTTGTGGTTTGTGAAAATAACACACATTCAATGACACTGGTGGATCCATGTGGTTTATGAGAAGAACAGACATGCAATGACTCTGGTGGATCCATATGTGGATTGTGAAAAGAACACACATGCAATGTCTCTAGTTATGGTTCATGAAAATAATACCAATGCAATGACACTAGGGGATCCATATGTGTTTTATGAAAAGAACACACATGCAATGACACTGGTGGATCCATATGTGGTTTATGAAAAGAACACACACGCAATGACACTGGTGGATCCATATGTGGTTTGTGAAAATAACACTAATGCAATGACACTGGTGGATCCATATGTGGTTTATGAAAAGAACACACATGCAATGACTCTGGTGGATCCATGTGGTTTATGAAAAGAACAGACATGCAATGACTCTGGTAGATCCATATGTGGTTTATGAAAAGAATAGACATGCAATGACTCTAGTTGTGGTTAATGAAAAGAACACACATGCAATGACACTATGGATCCATATGTGGTTTGTGAAAAGAACGCACATTCAAGGACACCGTGGATCCATGTGGTTTATGAAAAGAACAAACATGCAATGACTCTGGTGGATCCATATATGGATTGTGAAAAGAACTCACATGCAATGACTCTAGTTGTGGTTCATGAAAAGAACACACATGCAATGACACTAGGGGATCCATATGTGGTTTATGAAAATAACACACATGCAATGACTCTAGTGGATACACGTGGTTTATGAAGAGAACAAACATACAATGACTCTGGTGGATCAATATGTGGTTTATGAAAAGAACAAACATGCAATGACTCTAGTTGTGGTTAATGAAAAGAACACACATGCAATGACAGTTGGGGATCCATATGTGGTTAATGAAAAGAACACACATGCATTGACACTGGTGGATCCATATGTGGTTTATGAAAAGAACACACATGCAATGACTCTATTGGATCCATGTGGTGTATGAAAAGAACAAACATGCAATGGCTCTAGTGGATCATTATGTGGTTTATGAAAAGAACAAACATGCAATGACTCTAGTTGTGGTTAATGAAAACAACACACATGCAATGACACTTGGGGATCCATATGTGGTTAATGAAAAGAACACACATGCATTGACACTGGTGGATCCATATGTGGTTTGTCAAACTAACACACATTCAATGACATTGGTGGATCCATGTGGTTTATGAAAAGAACAGACATGCAATAACTCTGGTGGATCCATATGTGGTTTGTGAAAAGAACTCACATGCAATGACTCTTGTTGTGGTTCATGAAAAGAACACATGCAATGACACTAGGGGATCCATATGTGGTTTATGAAAAGAACACACATGCAATGACACTGGTGGATCCATATGTGGTTCATGAAAAGAACATACATGCAATGACACTGGTGGATCCATTTGTGGTTTGTGAAAATAACACACATTCAATGACACTGGTGGGTCCATGTGGTTTATGAGAAGAACAGACATGCAATGACTCTGGTGGATCCATATGTGGATTGTGAAAAGAACACACATGCAATGTCTCTAGTTATGGTTCATGAAAATAACACACATGCAATGACACTAGGGGATCCATATGTGGTTTATGAAAAGAACACACATGCAATGACACTGGTGGATCCATATGTAGTTTATGAAAAGAACACACACGCAATGACACTGGTGGATCCATATGTGGTTTGTGAAAATAACACTAATGCAATGACACTGGTGGATCCATATGTGGTTTATGAAAAGAACACACATGCAATGACTCTGGTGGATCCATGTGGTTTATGAAAAGAACAGACATGCAATGACTCTGGTAGATCCATATGTGGTTTATGAAAAGAATAGACATGCAATGACTCTAGTTGTGGTTAATGAAAAGAACACACATGCAATGACACTATGGATCCATATGTGGTTTGTGAAAAGAACGCACATTCAGTGACACTGGTGGATCCATGTGGTTTATGAAAAGAACAAACATGCAATGACTCTGGTGGATCCATATATGGATTGTGAAAAGAACTCACATGCAATGACTCTAGTTGTGGTTCATGAAAAGAACACACATGCAATGACACTAGGGGATCCATATGTGGTTTATGAAAATAACACACATGCAATGACTCTAGTGGATACACGTGGTTTATGAAGAGAACAAACATACAATGACTCTGGTGGATCAATATGTGGTTTATGAAAAGAACAAACATGCAATGACTCTAGTTGTGGTTAATGAAAAGAACACACATGCAATGACAGTTGGGGATCCATATGTGGTTAATGAAAAGAACACACATGCATTGACACTGGTGGATCCATATGTGGTTTATGAAAAGAACACACATGCAATGACTCTAGTGGATCCATGTGGTTTATGAAAAGAACAAACATGCAATGGCTCTGGTGGATCAATATGTGGTTTATGAAAAGAACAAACATGCAATGACTCTAGTTGTGGTTAATGAAAACAACACACATGCAATGACACTTGGGGATCCATATGTGGTTAATGAAAAGAACACACATGCATTGACACTGGTGGATCCATATGTGGTTTGTCAAAATAACACACACTCAATGACACTGGTGGATCCATGTGGTTTATGAAAAGAACAGACATGCAATGACTCTGGTGGATCCATATGTGGTTTGTGAAAAGAACTCACATGCAATGACTCTTGTTGTGGTTCATGAAAAGACCACATGCAATGACACTAGGGGATCCATATGTGGTTTATGAAAAGAACACACATGCAATGACACTGGTGGATCCATATGTGGTTCATGAAAAGAACATACATGCAATGACACTGGTGGATCCATTTGTGGTTTGTGAAAATAACACACATTCAATGACACTGGTGGATCCATGTGGTTTATGAGAAGAAATGACATGCAATGACTCTGGTGGATCCATTTGTGGATTGTGAAAACAACACACATGCAATGTCTCTAGTTATGGTTCATGAAAATAATACCAATGCAATGACACTAGGGGATCCATATGTGGTCTGTGAAAAGAAAACACATGCACTAAAACTGGTGGATCCGTATGTGGTTTGTGAAAAGAACATACATTTCAATGATACTGGTGGATCCATTTGTGGTTTGTGAAAACAACACTAATGCAATGACACTGGTGGATCCATATGTGGTCTTTGATAAGAACACACAGGCAATGACTGTGGATCCATGTGGTTTATGAAAAGAATGACATGCAATGACTCGTAGATCCATATGTGGTTTATGAAAAGAATAGACATGCAATGACTCTAGTTGTGGTTAATGAAAAGAACACACATGCAATGACACTATGGATCCATATGTGGTTTGTGAAAAGAACGCACATTCAGTGACACTGGTGGATCCATGTGGTTTATGAAAAGAACAAACATGCAATGACTCTGGTGGATCCATATATGGATTGTGAAAAGAACTCACATGCAATGACTCTAGTTGTGGTTCATGAAAAGAACACACATGCAATGACACTAGGGGATCCATATGTGGTTTATGAAAATAACACACATGCAATGACTCTAGTGGATACACGTGGTTTATGAAGAGAACAAACATACAATGACTCTGGTGGATCAATATGTGGTTTATGAAAAGAACAAACATGCAATGACTCTAGTTGTGGTTAATGAAAAGAACACACATGCAATGACAGTTGGGGATCCATATGTGGTTAATGAAAAGAACACACATGCATTGACACTGGTGGATCCATATGTGGTTTATGAAAAGAACACACATGCAATGACTCTATTGGATCCATGTGGTGTATGAAAAGAACAAACATGCAATGGCTCTAGTGGATCATTATGTGGTTTATGAAAAGAACAAACATGCAATGACTCTAGTTGTGGTTAATGAAAACAACACACATGCAATGACACTTGGGGATCCATATGTGGTTAATGAAAAGAACACACATGCATTGACACTGGTGGATCCATATGTGGTTTGTCAAACTAACACACATTCAATGACATTGGTGGATCCATGTGGTTTATGAAAAGAACAGACATGCAATAACTCTGGTGGATCCATATGTGGTTTGTGAAAAGAACTCACATGCAATGACTCTTGTTGTGGTTCATGAAAAGAACACATGCAATGACACTAGGGGATCCATATGTGGTTTATGAAAAGAACACACATGCAATGACACTGGTGGATCCATATGTGGTTCATGAAAAGAACATACATGCAATAACACTGGTGGATCCATTTGTGGTTTGTGAAAATAACACACATTCAATGACACTGGTGGGTCCATGTGGTTTATGAGAAGAACAGACATGCAATGACTCTGGTGGATCCATATGTGGATTGTGAAAAGAACACACATGCAATGTCTCTAGTTATGGTTCATGAAAATAACACACATGCAATGACACTAGGGGATCCATATGTGGTTTATGAAAAGAACACACATGCAATGACACTGGTGGATCCATATGTAGTTTATGAAAAGAACACACACGCAATGACACTGGTGGATCCAGATGTGGTTTGTGAAAATAACACTAATGCAATGACACTGGTGGATCCATATGTGGTTTATGAAAAGAACACACATGCAATGACTCTGGTGGATCCATGTGGTTTATGAAAAGAACAGACATGCAATGACTCTGGTAGATCCATATGTGGTTTATGAAAAGAATAGGCATGCAATGACTCTAGTTGTGGTTAATGAAAAGAACACACATGCAATGACACTATGGATCCATATGTGGTTTGTTTAAAGAACGCACATTCAGTGACACTGGTGGATCCATGTGGTTTATGAAAAGAACAAACATGCAATGACTCTGGTGGATCCATATATGGATTGTGAAAAGAACTCACATGCAATGACTCTAGTTGTTGTTCATGAAAAGAACACACATACAATGACACTGGTGGATCCATATGTGGATTGTGAAAAGAACACACATGCAATGTCTCTAGTTATGGTTCATGAAAATAACACACATGCAATGACACTAGGGGATCCATATGTGGTTTATGAAAAGAACACACATGCAATGACACTGGTGGATCCATATGTGGTTTATGAAAAGAACACACATGCAATGACACTGGTGGATCCATATGTGGTTCATGAAAAGAACATACATGCAATGACACTGGTGGATCCATTTGTGGTTTGTGAAAATAACACACATTCAATGACACTGGTGGATCCATGTGGTTTATGAGAAGAACAGACATGCAATGACTCTGGTGGATCCATATGTGGATTGTGAAAAGAACACACATGCAATGTCTCTAGTTATGGTTCATGAAAATAATACCAATGCAATGACACTAGGGGATCCATATGTGTTTTATGAAAAGAACACACATGCAATGACACTGGTGGATCCATATGTGGTTTATGAAAAGAACACACACGCAATGACACTGGTGGATCCATATGTGGTTTGTGAAAATAACACTAATGCAATGACACTGGTGGATCCATATGTGGTTTATGAAAAGAACACACATGCAATGACTCTGGTGGATCCATGTGGTTTATGAAAAGAACAGACATGCAATGACTCTGGTAGATCCATATGTGGTTTATGAAAAGAATAGACATGCAATGACTCTAGTTGTGGTTAATGAAAAGAACACACATGCAATGACACTATGGATCCATATGTGGTTTGTGAAAAGAACGCACATTCAGTGACACTGGTGGATCCATGTGGTTTATGAAAAGAACAAACATGCAATGACTCTGGTGGATCCATATATGGATTGTGAAAAGAACTCACATGCAATGACTCTAGTTGTGGTTCATGAAAAGAACACACATGCAATGACACTAGGGGATCCATATGTGGTTTATGAAAATAACACACATGCAATGACTCTAGTGGATACACGTGGTTTATGAAGAGAACAAACATACAATGACTCTGGTGGATCAATATGTGGTTTATGAAAAGAACAAACATGCAATGACTCTAGTTGTGGTTAATGAAAAGAACACACATGCAATGACAGTTGGGGATCCATATGTGGTTAATGAAAAGAACACACATGCATTGACACTGGTGGATCCATATGTGGTTTATGAAAAGAACACACATGCAATGACTCTAGTGGATCCATGTGGTTTATGAAAAGAACAAACATGCAATGGCTCTGGTGGATCAATATGTGGTTTATGAAAAGAACAAACATGCAATGACTCTAGTTGTGGTTAATGAAAACAACACACATGCAATGACACTTGGGGATCCATATGTGGTTAATGAAAAGAACACACATGCATTGACACTGGTGGATCCATATGTGGTTTGTCAAAATAACACACACTCAATGACACTGGTGGATCCATGTGGTTTATGAAAAGAACAGACATGCAATGACTCTGGTGGATCCATATGTGGTTTGTGAAAAGAACTCACATGCAATGACTCTTGTTGTGGTTCATGAAAAGACCACATGCAATGACACTAGGGGATCCATATGTGGTTTATGAAAAGAACACACATGCAATGACACTGGTGGATCCATATGTGGTTCATGAAAAGAACATACATGCAATGACACTGTGGATCCATTTGTGGTTTGTGAAAATAACACACATTCAATGACACTGGTGGATCCATGTGGTTTATGAGAAGAATGACATGCAATGACTGGTGGATCCATATGTGGATTGTGAAAAGAACACACATGCAATGTCTCTAGTTATGGTTCATGAAAATAATACCAATGCAATGACACTAGGGGATCCATATGTGTTTTATGAAAAGAACACACATGCAATGACACTGGTGGATCCATATGTGGTTTATGAAAAGAACACACACGCAATGACACTGGTGGATCCATATGTGGTTTGTGAAAATAACACTAATGCAATGACACTGGTGGATCCATATGTGGTTTATGAAAAGAACACACATGCAATGACTCTGGTGGATCCATGTGGTTTATGAAAAGAACAGACATGCAATGACTCTGGTAGATCCATATGTGGTTTATGAAAAGAATAGACATGCAATGACTCTAGTTGTGGTTAATGAAAAGAACACACATGCAATGACACTATGGATCCATATGTGGTTTGTGAAAAGAACGCACATTCAGTGACACTGGTGGATCCATGTGGTTTATGAAAAGAACAAACATGCAATGACTCGTGGATCCATATATGGATTGTGAAAAGAACTCATGCAATGACTCTAGTTGTGGTTCATGAAAAGAACACACATGCAATGACACTAGGGGATCCATATGTGGTTTATGAAAATAACACACATGCAATGACTCTAGTGGATACACGTGGTTTATGAAGAGAACAAACATACAATGACTCTGGTGGATCAATATGTGGTTTATGAAAAGAACAAACATGCAATGACTCTAGTTGTGGTTAATGAAAAGAACACACATGCAATGATAGTTGGGGATCCATATGTGGTTAATGAAAAGAACACACATGCATTGACACTGGTGGATCCATATGTGGTTTATGAAAAGAACACACATGCAATGACTCTATTGGATCCATGTGGTGTATGAAAAGAACAAACATGCAATGGCTCTAGTGGATCATTATGTGGTTTATGAAAAGAACAAACATGCAATGACTCTAGTTGTGGTTAATGAAAACAACACACATGCAATGACACTTGGGGATCCATATGTGGTTAATGAAAAGAACACACATGCATTGACACTGGTGGATCCATATGTGGTTTGTCAAACTAACACACATTCAATGACATTGGTGGATCCATGTGGTTTATGAAAAGAACAGACATGCAATAACTCTGGTGGATCCATATGTGGTTTGTGAAAAGAACTCACATGCAATGACTCTTGTTGTGGTTCATGAAAAGAACACATGCAATGACACTAGGGGATCCATATGTGGTTTATGAAAAGAACACACATGCAATGACACTGGTGGATCCATATGTGGTTCATGAAAAGAACATACATGCAATAACACTGGTGGATCCATTTGTGGTTTGTGAAAATAACACACATTCAATGACACTGGTGGGTCCATGTGGTTTATGAGAAGAACAGACATGCAATGACTCTGGTGGATCCATATGTGGATTGTGAAAAGAACACACATGCAATGTCTCTAGTTATGGTTCATGAAAATAACACACATGCAATGACACTAGGGGATCCATATGTGGTTTATGAAAAGAACACACATGCAATGACACTGGTGGATCCATATGTAGTTTATGAAAAGAACACACACGCAATGACACTGGTGGATCCAGATGTGGTTTGTGAAAATAACACTAATGCAATGACACTGGTGGATCCATATGTGGTTTATGAAAAGAACACACATGCAATGACTCTGGTGGATCCATGTGGTTTATGAAAAGAACAGACATGCAATGACTCTGGTAGATCCATATGTGGTTTATGAAAAGAATAGGCATGCAATGACTCTAGTTGTGGTTAATGAAAAGAACACACATGCAATGACACTATGGATCCATATGTGGTTTGTTTAAAGAACGCACATTCAGTGACACTGGTGGATCCATGTGGTTTATGAAAAGAACAAACATGCAATGACTCTGGTGGATCCATATATGGATTGTGAAAAGAACTCACATGCAATGACTCTAGTTGTTGTTCATGAAAAGAACACACATACAATGACACTGGTGGATCCATATGTGGTTTGTGAAAAGAACACACATTTAATGACTCTAGTTGTGGTTTATGAAAAGAACACACATTTAATGACTCTAGTTGTGGTTTATGAAAAGAACAAACATGCAATGCCTCTATTGAATCCATATGTGGTTTATGAAAAGAACAGCCATGGAATGACTCTATATGTGGTTAATGAAAAGAAAACACATGCAATGACTCTAGTTGTGGTTAATAAAAAGAACACACATGCAGTGACACTAGGGGATCCATATGTGGTTAATGAAAAGAACACACATGATCCCTATGTGGTTTGTTAAAATAAAAACATCCAATGACACTATTGGATCCATGTGGTTTATGAGAAGAATAGACATGCAATGACTCTGGTGGATCCATATGTGGATTGTGAAAAGAACACAGATGCAATGTCTCTAGTTGTGGTTCATGAAAAGAACACACATGCAATGACACTAGGGGATCCATATGTGGTTTATGAAAAGAACACACATGCAATGACTCTAGTGGATCCATGTGGTTTATGAAAAGAACAAACATGCAATGGCTCTGGTGGATCAATATGTGGTTTATGAAAAGAATAAACATGCAATGACTCTAGTTGTGGTTAATGAAAAGAACACACATGCAATGACACTTGGGGATCCATATGTGGTTAATGAAAAGAACACACATGCATTGACACTGGTGGATCCACATGTTGTTGGTGAAAATAACACAAATTCAATGACACTGGTGGATCCATGTGGTTTATGAAAAGAACAGACATGCAATGACACTAGTGGATCAATATGTGGTTTGTGAAAAGAACTCACATGCAATGACTCTAGTGGTGGTTCATGAAAAGAACACATTCAATGACACTAGGGGATCCATATGTGGTTTATGAAAAGAACACACATGCAACGACACTTGTGGATCCATATGTGGTTTGTGAAAAGAACACTAATGCAATGACACTGGTGGATCCATATGTGGTTTATGAAAAGAACACACATGCAATGACTCTGGTGGACCCATGTGATTTATGAAAAGAACAGACATGCAATGACTCTAGTAGATCCATATGTGGTTTATGAAAATTATATACATGCAATGACTCTAGTTGTGGTTAATGAAAAGAACACACATGCAATGACACTATGGATCCATATGTGGTTTGTGAAAAGAACACACATTAAATGACACTGGTGGATCCATGTGGTTTATGAAAAGAACAAACATGCAATGACTCTAGTGGATCCTTATGTGGTTTGTGAAAAGAACTCACATGCAATGACTCTAGTTGTGGTTCATGAAAAGAACACACATACAATGACATGGGTGGATCCATATATGGTCTGTCAAAATAACACACATTCAATGACACTAGTGGATCCATGTGGTTTATGAAAAGAACACACATGCAATGAATCTTGTGGATCCATATGTGGTTTGAGAAAAGAACTCACATGCAATGACTCTAGTTGTGGTTCATGAAAAGAACAGATGCAATGACACTAGGGGATCCATATGTGGTTTATGAAAAGAACACACATGCAATGACACTGGTGGATCCATATGTGGTTTGTGAAAAGAACATACATGCAATGACACTGGTGGATCCATATGTGGTTTGTGAAAATAACACACATTCAATGACACTGGTGGATCCATGTGGTTTATGAGAACAATAGATATGCAATGACTCTGGTGGATCCATATATGGATTGTGAAAAGAACAAACATGCAATGTCTCTAGTTGTGGTTCATGAAAAGAACACACATGCAATGACACTAGGGGATCCATATGTGGTTTATGAAAAGAACACACATGCAATGACTCTAGTGGATACACGTGGTTTATGAAGAGAACAAAGATACAATGACTCTGGTGGATCAATATGTGGTTTATGAAAAGAACAAACATGCAATGACTCTAGTTGTGGTTAATGAAAAGAACACACATGCAATGACAGTTGGGGATCCATATGTGGTTAATGAAAAGAACACACATGCATTGACACTGGTGGATCCATATGTGGTTTGTCAAAATAACACACACTCAATGACACTGGTGGATCCATGTGGTTTATGAAAAGAACAGACATGCAATGACTCTGGTTGATCCATATGTGGTTTGTGAAAAGAACTCACATGCAATGGCTCTGGTGGATCAATATGTGGTTTATGAAAAGAATAAACATGCAATGACTCTAGTTGTGGTTAATGAAAAGAACACACATGCAATGACACTTGGGGATCCATATGTGGTTAATGAAAAGAACACACATGCATTGACACTGGTGGATCCACATGTTGTTGGTGAAAATAACACAAATTCAATGACACTGGTGGATCCATGTGGTTTATGAAAAGAACAGACATGCAATGACACTAGTGGATCAATATGTGGTTTGTGAAAAGAACTCACATGCAATGACTCTAGTGGTGGTTCATGAAAAGAACACATTCAATGACACTAGGGGATCCATATGTGGTTTATGAAAAGAACACACATGCAACGACACTTGTGGATCCATATGTGGTTTGTGAAAAGAACACTAATGCAATGACACTGGTGGATCCATATGTGGTTTATGAAAAGAACACACATGCAATGACTCTGGTGGACCCATGTGGTTTATGAAAAGAACAGACATGCAATGACTCTAGTAGATCCATATGTGGTTTATGAAAAGAATAGACATGCAATGACTCTAGTTGTGGTTAATGAAAAGAACACACATGCAATGACACTATGGATCCATATGTGGTTTGTGAAAAGAACACACATTAAATGACACTGGTGGATCCATGTGGTTTATGAAAAGAACAAACATGCAATGACTCTAGTGGATCCTTATGTGGTTTGTGAAAAGAACTCACATGCAATGACTCTAGTTGTGGTTCATGAAAAGAACACACATACAATGACATGGGTGGATCCATATATGGTCCAAAATAACACACATTCAATGACACTAGTGGATCCATGTGGTTTATGAAAAGAACACACATGCAATGAATCTTGTGGATCCATATGTGGTTTGAGAAAAGAACTCACATGCAATGACTCTAGTTGTGGTTCATGAAAAGAACAGATGCAATGACACTAGGGGATCCATATGTGGTTTATGAAAAGAACACACATGCAATGACACTGGTGGATCCATATGTGGTTTGTGAAAAGAACATACATGCAATGACACTGGTGGATCCATATGTGGTTTCTGAAAATAACACACATTCAATGACACTGGTGGATCCATGTGGTTTATGAGAACAATAGATATGCAATGACTCTGGTGGATCCATATATGGATTGTGAAAAGAACAAACATGCAATGTCTCTAGTTGTGGTTCATGAAAAGAACACACATGCAATGACACTAGGGGATCCATATGTGGTTTATGAAAAGAACACACATGCAATGACTCTAGTGGATACACGTGGTTTATGAAGAGAACAAAGATACAATGACTCTGGTGGATCAATATGTGGTTTATGAAAAGAACAAACATGCAATGACTCTAGTTGTGGTTAATGAAAAGAACACACATGCAATGACAGTTGGGGATCCATATGTGGTTAATGAAAAGAACACACATGCATTGACACTGGTGGATCCATATGTGGTTTATGAAAAGAACACACATGCAATGACTCTATTGGATCCATGTGGTTTATGAAAAGAACAAACATGCAATGGCTCTAGTGGATCATTATGTGGTTTATGAAAAGAACAAACATGCAATGACTCTAGTTGTGGTTAATGAAAACAACACACATGCAATGACACTTGGGGATCCATATGTGGTTAATGAAAAGAACACACATGCATTGACACTGGTGGATCCATATGTGGTTTGTCAAACTAACACATTCAATGACATTGGTGGATCCATGTGGTTTATGAAAAGAATGACATGCAATAACTGGTGGATCCATATGTGGTTTGTGAAAAGAACTCACATGCAATGACTCTTGTTGTGGTTCATGAAAAGAACACATGCAATGACACTAGGGGATCCATATGTGGTTTATGAAAAGAACACACATGCAATGACACTGGTGGATCCATATGTGGTTCATGAAAAGAACATACATGCAATGACACTGGTGGATCCATTTGTGGTTTGTGAAAATAACACTAATTCAATGACACTGGTGGGTCCATGTGGTTTATGAGAAGAATGACATGCAATGACTGGTGGATCCATATGTGGATTGTGAAAAGAACACACATGCAATGTCTCTAGTTATGGTTCATGAAAATAACACACATGCAATGACACTAGGGGATCCATATGTGGTTTATGAAAAGAACACACATGCAATGACACTGGTGGATCCATATGTAGTTTATGAAAAGAACACACACGCAATGACACTGGTGGATCCATATGTGGTTTGTGAAAATAACACTAATGCAATGACACTGGTGGATCCATATGTGGTTTATGAAAAGAACACACATGCAATGACTCTGGTGGATCCATGTGGTTTATGAAAAGAACAGACATGCAATGACTCTGGTAGATCCATATGTGGTTTATGAAAAGAATAGACATGCAATGACTCTAGTTGTGGTTAATGAAAAGAACACACATGCAATGACACTATGGATCCATATGTGGTTTGTGAAAAGAACGCACATTCAGTGACACTGGTGGATCCATGTGGTTTATGAAAAGAACAAACATGCAATGACTCTGGTGGATCCATATATGGATTGTGAATAGAACTCACATGCAATGACTCTAGTTGTTGTTCATGAAAAGAACACACATACAATGACACTGGTGGATCCATATGTGGTTTGTGAAAAGAACACACATTTAATGACTCTAGTTGTGGTTTATGAAAAGAACACACATTTAATGACTCTAGTTGTGGTTTATGAAAAGAACAAACATGCAATGCCTCTAGTGAATCCATATGTGGTTTATGAAAAGAACAGCCATGGAATGACTCTATATGTGGTTAATGAAAAGAAAACACATGCAATGACTCTAGTTGTGGTTAATAAAAAGAACACACATGCGGTGACACTAGGGGATCCATATGTGGTTAATGAAAAGAACACACATGATCCCTATGTGGTTTGTTAAAATAAAAACATCCAATGACACTATTGGATCCATGTGGTTTATGAGAAGAATAGACATGCAATGACTCTGGTGGATCCATATGTGGATTGTGAAAAGAACACAGATGCAATGTCTCTAGTTGTGGTTCATGAAAAGAACACACATGCAATGACACTAGGGGATCCATATGTGGTTTATGAAAAGAACACACATGCAATGACTCTAGTGGATCCATGTGGTTTATGAAAAGAACAAACATGCAATGGCTCTGGTGGATCAATATGTGGTTTATGAAAAGAATAAACATGCAATGACTCTAGTTGTGGTTAATGAAAAGAACACACATGCAATGACACTTGGGGATCCATATGTGGTTAATGAAAAGAACACACATGCATTGACACTGGTGGATCCACATGTTGTTGGTGAAAATAACACAAATTCAATGACACTGGTGGATCCATGTGGTTTATGAAAAGAACAGACATGCAATGACACTAGTGGATCAATATGTGGTTTGTGAAAAGAACTCACATGCAATGACTCTAGTGGTGGTTCATGAAAAGAACACATTCAATGACACTAGGGGATCCATATGTGGTTTATGAAAAGAACACACATGCAACAACACTTGTGGATCCATATGTGGTTTGTGAAAAGAACACTAATGCAATGACACTGGTGGATCCATATGTGGTTTATGAAAAGAACACACATGCAATGACTCTGGTGGACCCATGTGGTTTATGAAAAGACATGCAATGACTCTAGTAGATCCATATGTGGTTTATGAAAAGAATATACATGCAATGACTCTAGTTGTGGTTAATGAAAAGAACACACATGCAATGACACTATGGATCCATATGTGGTTTGTGAAAAGAACACACATTAAATGACACTGGTGGATCCATGTGGTTTATGAAAAGAACAAACATGCAATGACTCTAGTGGATCCTTATGTGGTTTGTGAAAAGAACTCACATGCAATGACTCTAGTTGTGGTTCATGAAAAGAACACACATACAATGACATGGGTGGATCCATATATGGTCTGTCAAAATAACACACATTCAATGACACTAGTGGATCCATGTGGTTTATGAAAAGAACACACATGCAATGAATCTTGTGGATCCGTATGTGGTTTGAGAAAAGAACTCACATGCAATGACTCTAGTTGTGGTTCATGAAAAGAACAGATGCAATGACACTAGGGGATCCATATGTGGTTTATGAAAAGAACACACATGCAATGACACTGGTGGATCCATATGTGGTTTGTGAAAAGAACATACATGCAATGACACTGGTGGATCCATATGTGGTTTGTGAAAATAACACACATTCAATGACACTGGTGGATCCATGTGGTTTATGAGAACAATAGATATGCAATGACTCTGGTGGATCCATATATGGATTGTGAAAAGAACAAACATGCAATGTCTCTAGTTGTGGTTCATGAAAAGAACACACATGCAATGACACTAGGGGATCCATATGTGGTTTATGAAAAGAACACACATGCAATGACTCTAGTGGATACACGTGGTTTATGAAGAGAACAAAGATACAATGACTCTGGTGGATCAATATGTGGTTTATGAAAAGAACAAACATGCAATGACTCTAGTTGTGGTTAATGAAAAGAACACACATGCAATGACACTTGGGGATCCATATGTGGTTAATGAAAAGAACACACATGCATTGACACTGGTGGATCCATATGTGGTTTATAAAAAGAACACACATGCAATGACTCTAGTGGATCCATGTGGTTTATGAAAAGAACAAACATGCAATGGCTCTGGTGGATCAATATGTGGTTTATGAAAAGAACAAACATGCAATGACTCTAGTTGTGGTTAATGAAAACAACACACATGCAATGACACTTGGGGATCCATATGTGGTTAATGAAAAGAACACACATGCATTGACACTGGTGGATCCATATGTGGTTTGTCAAAATAACACACATTCAATGACATTGGTGGATCCATGTGGTTTATGAAAAGAACAAACATGCAATGACTCTGGTGGATCCATATGTGGTTTGTGAAAAGAACTCACATGCAATGACTCTTGTTGTGGTTCATGAAAAGAACACATGCAATGACACTAGGGGATCCATATGTGGTTTACGAAAAGAACACACATGCAATGACACTGGTGGATCCATATGTGGTTCATGAAAAGAACATAGATGCAATGACACTGGTGGATCCACATGTTGTTGGTGAAAATAACACAAATTCAATGACACTGGTGGATCCATGTGGTTTATGAAAAGAACAGACATGCAATGACACTAGTGGATCAATATGTGGTTTGTGAAAAGAACTCACATGCAATGACTCTAGTGGTGGTTCATGAAAAGAACACATTCAATGACACTAGGGGATCCATATGTGGTTTATGAAAAGAACACACATGCAACGACACTTGTGGATCCATATGTGGTTTGTGAAAAGAACACTAATGCAATGACACTGGTGGATCCATATGTGGTTTATGAAAAGAACACACATGCAATGACTCTGGTGGACCCATGTGGTTTATGAAAAGAACAGACATGCAATGACTCTAGTAGATCCATATGTGGTTTATGAAAAGAATATACATGCAATGACTCTAGTTGTGGTTAATGAAAAGAACACACATGCAATGACACTATGGATCCATATGTGGTTTGTGAAGAGAACACACATTAAATGACACTGGTGGATCCATGTGGTTTATGAAAAGAACAAACATGCAATGACTCTAGTGGATCCTTATGTGGTTTGTGAAAAGAACTCACATGCAATGACTCTAGTTGTGGTTCATGAAAAGAACACACATACAATGACATGGGTGGATCCATATATGGTCTGTCAAAATAACACACATTCAATGACACTAGTGGATCCATGTGGTTTATGAAAAGAACACACATGCAATGAATCTTGTGGATCCATATGTGGTTTGAGAAAAGAACTCACATGCAATGACTCTAGTTGTGGTTCATGAAAAGAACAGATGCAATGACACTAGGGGATCCATATGTGGTTTATGAAAAGAACACACATGCAATGACACTGGTGGATCCATATGTGGTTTGTGAAAAGAACATACATGCAATGACACTGGTGGATCCATATGTGGTTTGTGAAAATAACACACATTCAATGACACTGGTGGATCCATGTGGTTTATGAGAACAATAGATATGCAATGACTCTGGTGGATCCATATATGGATTGTGAAAAGAACAAACATGCAATGTCTCTAGTTGTGGTTCATGAAAAGAACACACATGCAATGACACTAGGGGATCCATATGTGGTTTATGAAAAGAACACACATGCAATGACTCTAGTGGATACACGTGGTTTATGAAGAGAACAAAGATACAATGACTCTGGTGGATCAATATGTGGTTTATGAAAAGAACAAACATGCAATGACTCTAGTTGTGGTTAATGAAAAGAACACACATGCAATGACACTTGGGGATCCATATGTGGTTAATGAAAAGAACACACATGCATTGACACTGGTGGATCCATATGTGGTTTATGAAAAGAACACACATGCAATGACTCTAGTGGATCCATGTGGTTTATGAAAAGAACAAACATGCAATGGCTCTGGTGGATCAATATGTGGTTTATGAAAAGAACAAACATGCAATGACTCTAGTTGTGGTTAATGAAAACAACACACATGCAATGACACTTGGGGATCCATATGTGGTTAATGAAAAGAACACACATGCATTGACACTGGTGGATCCATATGTGGTTTGTCAAAATAACACACATTCAATGACATTGGTGGATCCATGTGGTTTATGAAAAGAACAAACATGCAATGACTCTGGTGGATCCATATGTGGTTTGTGAAAAGAACTCACATGCAATGACTCTTGTTGTGGTTCATGAAAAGAACACATGCAATGACACTAGGGGATCCATATGTGGTTTATGAAAAGAACACACATGCAATGACACTGGTGGATCCATATGTGGTTCATGAAAAGAACATACATGCAATGACACTGGTGGATCCATTTGTGGTTTGTGAAAATAACACACATTCAATGACACTGGTGGATCCACGTGGTTTATGAGAAGAACAGACATGCAATGACTCTGGTGGATCCATATGTGGATTGTGAAAAGAACACACATGCAATGTCTCTAGTTATGGTTCATGCAAATAACACACATGCAATGACACTAGGGGATCCATATGTGGTTTATGAAAAGAACACACATGCAATGACACTGGTGGATCCATATGTGGTTTATGAAAAGAACACACATGCAATGACATTGGTGGATCCATATGTGGTTTGTGAAAATAACACTAATGCAATGACACTGGTGGATCCATATGTGGTTTATGAAAAGAACACACATGCAATGACTCTGGTGGATCCATGTGGTTTATCAAAAGAACAGACATGCAATGACTCTGGTAGATCCATATGTGGTTTATGAAAAGAATAGACATGCAATGACTCTAGTTGTGGTTAATGAAAATAACACACATGCAATGACACTATGGATCCATATGTGGTTTGTGAAAAGAACGCACATTCAGTGACACTGGTGGATCCATGTGGTTTATGAAAAGAACAAACATGCAATGACTCTGGTGGATCCATATATGGATTGTGAAAAGAACTCACATGCAATGACTCTAGTTGTGGTTCATGAAAAGAACACACATACAATGACACTGGTGGATCCATATGTGGTTTGTGAAAAGAACACACATTTAATGACTCTAGTTGTGGTTTATGAAAAGAACACACATTTAATGACTCTAGTTGTGGTTTATACAAAGAAAAAACATGCAATGCCTCTAGTGAATCCATATGTGGTTTATGAAAAGAACAGCCATGGAATGACTCTATATGTGGTTAATGAAAAGAAAACACATGCAATGACTCTAGTTGTGGTTAATGAAAAGAACACACATGCAGTGACACTAGGGGATCCATATGTGGTTAATGAAAAGAACACACATGATCCCTATGTGGTTTGTTAAAATAAAAACATCCAATGACACTATTGGATCCATGTGGTTTATGAGAAGAATAGACATGCAATGACTCTGGTGGATCCATATGTGGATTGTGAAAAGAACACACATGCAATGTCTCTAGTTGTGGTTCATGAAAAGAACACACATGCAATGACACTAGGGGATCCATATGTGGTTTATGAAAAGAACACACATGCAATGACTCTAGTGGATCCTTGTGGTTTATGAAAAGAACAAACATGCAATGGCTCTGGTGAATCAATATGTGGTTTATGAAAAGAATAAACATGCAATGACTCTAGTTGTGGTTAATGAAAAGAACACACATGCAATGACACTTGGGGATTCATATGTGGTTAATGAAAAGAACACACATGCATTGACACTGGTGGATCCACATGTTGTTGGTGAAAATAACACAAATTCAATGACACTGGTGGATCCATGTGGTTTATGAAAAGAACAGACATGCAATGACACAAGTGGATCAATATGTGGTTTGTGAAAAGAACTCACATGCAATGACTCTAGTGGTGGTTCATGAAAAGAACACATTCAATGACACTAGGGGACCAAAATGTGGTTTATGAAAAGAACACACATGCAATGACACTGGTGGATCCATATGTGGTTTGTGAAAAGAACATACATGCAATGACACTGGTGGATCCATACGTGGTTTGTGAAAATAACACACATTCAATGACAATGGTGGATCCATGTGGTTTATGAGAAAAACAGACATGCAATGACTCTGGTGGATCCATATGTGGATTGTGAAAAGAACACACATGCAATGACTATAGTTTTGGTTCATGAAAATAACACACATGCAATGACACTAGGGGATCCATATGTGGTTTATGAAAAGAACACACATGCAATGACACTGGTGGATTCATATGTGGTTTGTGAAAAGAACACTAATGTAATGACACTGGGGGATCCATATGTGGTTTATGAAAATAACACACATGTATTGACTCTGGTGGATCCATGTGGTTTATGAAAAGAACAGACATGCAATGACTCTGGTAGATCCATATGTGGTTTATGAAAATAATAGACATGCAATGACTCTAGTTGTGGTTAATGAAAAGAACACACATGCAATGACACTTTGGATCCATATGTGGTTTGTGAAACGAACACACATTCAATGACACTGGTGTATCCATGTGGTTTATGAAAATAACAAACATGCAATGACTCTGGTGGATCCATATGTGGTTTGTGAAAATAACACACATGCAATGTCTCTAGTTGTGGTTCATGAAAATAACACACATGCAATGACACTAGGGGATCCATATGTGGTTTATGAAAAGATTACACATGCAATTACACTGGTGGATCCATATGTGGTTTGTGAAAAGAACACTAATGCAATGACACTGGTGGATCCATATGTGGTTTATGAAAAGAACACACATGCAGTGACTCTGGTGGATCCATGTGGTTTATGAAAAGAACAGACATGCAATGACTCTGGTAGATCCTTATGTGGTTTATGAAAATAATAGACATGCAATGACTCTTGTTGTGGTTCATGAAAAGAACACACATACAATGACACTAGTCGATCCATATGAGGATTGTGAAAAGAACACACATTTAATGACTCTAGTTGTGGTTTATGAAAAGAACACACATTTAATGACTCTAGTTGTGCTTTATGAAAAGAACAAACATGCAATTCCTTTAGTGGATCCATATGCGGTTTATGAAAAGAACAGCCATGCCATGACTCTATATGTGGTTAATGAAAAGAAGACACCTGCAATGACTCTAGTTGTGGTCAATGAAAAGAACACACATGCAATGACACTAGGGGATCCATATGTGGTTAATGAAAAGAACACACATGCAATGACACTGGTGGATCCCTATGTGGTTTGTGAAAATAACACACATTCAATGACACTGGTGGATCCATATGGTTTATGAGAAGAACAGACATGCAATGACTCTGGTGGATCCATATGTGGATTGTGAAAAGAACACACATGCAATGTCTGTAGTTGTGGTTCATGAAAAGAACACACATGCAATGACACTAGGGGATCCATTTGTGGTTGATGAAAACAACACACATGCAATGACTCTAGTGGATCCATGTGGTTTATGAAAAGAACAAACATGCAATGGCTCTGGTGGATCAATATGTGGTTTATGAAAAGAACAAACATGCAATGACTCTAGTTGTGGTTAATGAAAAGAACACACATGCAATGACACTTGGGGATCCATATGTGGTTAATGAAAAGAACACACATGCATTGACTCTCGTGGATCCATATGTGGTTTGAGAAAAGAACTCACATGCAATGACTCTAGTTGTGGTTCATGAAAAGAACAGATGCAATTACACTAGGGGATCCATATGTGGTTTATGAAAAGAACACACATGCAATGACACTGTGGATCCATATGTGGTTTGTGAAAATAACATACATGCAATGACACTGGTGGATCCATATGTGGTTTGTGAAAATAACACACATTCAATGACACTGGTGGATCCATGTGGTTTATGAGAAGAATAGATATGCAATGACTCTGGTGGATCCATATATGGATTGTGAAAAGAACACACATGCAATGTCTCTAGTTGTGGTTCATGAAAAGAACACACATGCAATGACACTAGGGGATCCATATGTGGTTTATGAAAAGAACACACATGCAATGACTCTAGTGGATACACGTGGTTTATGAAGAGAACAAAGATACAATGACTCTGGTGGATCAATATGTGGTTTATGAAAAGAACAAACATGCAATGACTCTAGTTGTGGTTAATGAAAAGAACACACATGCAATGACACTTGGGGATCCATATGTGGTTAATGAAAAGAACACACATGCATTGACACTGGTGGATCCATATGTGGTTTATGAAAAGAACACACATGCAATGACTCTAGTGGATCCATGTGGTTTATGAAAAGAACAAACATGCAATGGCTCTGGTGGATCAATATGTGGTTTATGAAAAGAACAAACATGCAATGACTCTAGTTGTGGTTAATTAAAACAACACACATGCAATGACACTTGGGAATCCATATGTGGTTAATGAAAAGAACACACATGCATTGACACTGGTGGATCCATATGTGGTTTGTCAAAATAACACACATTCAATGACACTGGTGGATCCATGTGGTTTATGAAAAGAACAGACATGCAATAGCTCTGGTGGATCCATATGTGGTTTGTGAAAAGAACTCACATGCAATGACTCTTGTTGTGGTTCATGAAAAGAACACATGCAATGACACTAGGGGATCCATATGTGGTTTATGAAAAGAACACACATGCAATGACACTGGTGGATCCATATGTGGTTCATGAAAAGAACATATATGCAATGACACTGGTGGATCCATTTGTGGTTTGTGAAAATAACACACATTCAATGACACTGGTGGATCCACGTGGTTTATGAGAAGAACAGACATGCAATGACTCTGGTGGATCCATATGTGGATTGTGAAAAGAACACACATGCAATGTCTCTAGTTATGGTTCATGCAAATAACACACATGCAATGACACTACGGGATCCATATGTGGTTTATGAAAAGAACACACATGCAATGACACTGGTGGATCCATATGTGGTTTATGAAAAGAACACACATGCAATGACACTGGTGGATCCATATGTGGTTTGTGAAAATAACACTAATGCAATGACACTGGTGGATCCATATGTGGTTTATGAAAAGAACACACATGCAATGACTCTGGTGGATCCATGTGGTTTATGAAAAGAACAGACATGCAATGACTCTGGTAGATCCATATGTGGTTTATGAAAAGAATAGACATGCAATGACTCTAGTTGTGGTTAATGAAAAGAACACACATGCAATGACACTATGGATCCATATGTGGTTTGTGAAAAGAACGCACATTCAGTGACACTGGTGGATCCATGTGGTTTATGAAAAGAACAAACATGCAATGACTCTGGTGGATCCATATATGGATTGTGAAAAGAACTCACATGCAATGACTCTAGTTGTGGTTCATGAAAAGAACACACATACAATGACACTGGTGGATCCATATGTGGTTTGTGAAAAGAACACACATTTAATGACTCTAGTTGTGGTTTATGAAAAGAACACACATTTAATGACTCTAGTTGTGGTTTATGAAAAGAACAAACATGCAATGCCTCTAGTGAATCCATATGTGGTTTATGAAAAGAACAGCCATGGAATGACTCTATATGTGGTTAATGAAAAGAAAACACATGCAATGACTCTAGTTGTGGTTAATGAAAAGAACACACATGCAGTGACACTAGGGGATCCATATGTGGTTAATGAAAAGAACACACATGATCCCTATGTGGTTTGTTAAAATAAAAACATCCAATGACACTATTGGATCCATGTGGTTTATGAGAAGAATAGACATGCAATGACTCTGGTGGATCCATATGTGGATTGTGAAAAGAACACACATGCAATGTCTCTAGTTGTGGTTCATGAAAAGAACACACATGCAATGACACTAGGGGATCCATATGTGGTTTATGAAAAGAACACACATGCAGTGACTCTAGTGGATCCTTGTGGTTTATGAAAAGAACAAACATGCAATGGCTCTGGTGAATCAATATGTGGTTTATGAAAAGAATAAACATGCAATGACTCTAGTTGTGGTTAATGAAAAGAACACACATGCAATGACACTTGGGGATTCATATGTGGTTAATGAAACGAACACACATGCATTGACACTGGTGGATCCACATGTTGTTGGTGAAAATAACACAAATGCAATGACACTGGTGGATCCATGTGGTTTATGAAAAGAACAGACATGCAATGACACAAGTGGATCAATATGTGGTTTGTGAAAAGAACTCACATGCAATGACTCTAGTGGTGGTTCATGAAAAGAACACATTCAATGACACTAGGGGACCAATATGTGGTTTATGAAAAGAACACACATGCAATGACACTAGTGGATCCATATGTGGTTTGTGAAAAGAACATACATGCAATGACACTGGTGGATCCATACGTGGTTTGTGAAAATAACACACATTCAATGACACTAGTGGATCCATGTGGTTTATGAGAAGAACAGACATGCAATGACTCTGGTGGATCCATATGTGGATTGGGAAAAGAACACACATGCAATGACTATAGTTGTGGTTCATGAAAATAACACACATGCAATGACACTAGGGGATCCATATGTGGTTTATGAAAAGAACACACATGCAATGACACTGGTGGATTCATATGTGGTTTGTGAAAAGAACACTAATGTAATGACACTGGTGGATCCATATGTGGTTAAATAACACACATGCATTGACTCTGGTGGATCCATGTGGTTTATGAAAAGAACAGACATGCAATGACTCTGGTAGATCCATATGTGGTTTATGAAAATAATAGACATGCAATGACTCTAGTTGTGGTTAATGAAAAGAACACACATGCAATGACACTTTGGATCCATATGTGGTTTGTGAAACGAACACACATTCAATGACACTGGTGTATCCATGTGGTTTATGAAAATAACAAACATGCAATGACTCTGGTGGATCCATATGTGGTTTGTGAAAATAACACACATGCAATGTCTCTAGCTGTGGTTCATGAAAATAACACACATGCAATGACACTAGGGGATCC
Source organism: Avena insularis (assembly GCA_023614405.1). Lineage (NCBI taxonomy): Eukaryota > Viridiplantae > Streptophyta > Magnoliopsida > Poales > Poaceae > Avena > Avena insularis. The sequence goes on along the minus strand of CM042684.1, from coordinate 99,582,772 downwards.
ATATGTGGTTTATGAAAAGATTACACATGCAATGACACTGGTGGATCCATATGTGGTTTGTGAAAAGAACACTAATGCAATGACACTGGTGGATCCATATGTGGTTTATGAAAAGAACACACATGCAATGACTCTGGTGGATCCATGTGGTTTATGAAAAGAACAGACATGCAATGACTCTGGTAGATCCTTATGTGGTTTATGAAAATAATAGACATGCAATGACTCTTGTTGTGGTTCATGAAAAGAACACACATACAATGACACTAGTCGATCCATATGAGGATTGTGAAAAGAACACACATTTAATGACTCTAGTTGTGGTTTATGAAAAGAACACACATTTAATGACTCTAGTTGTGCTTTATGAAAAGAACAAACATGCAATGCCTTTAGTGGATCCATATGCGGTTTATGAAAAGAACAGCCATGCCATGACTCTATATGTGGTTAATGAAAAGAAAACACCTGCAATGACTCTAGTTGTGGTCAATGAAAAGAACACACATGCAATGACACTAGGGGATCCATATGTGGTTAATGAAAAGAACACACATGCAATGACACTGGTGGATCCCTATGTGGTTTGTGAAAATAACACACATTCAATGACACTGGTGGATCCATATGGTTTATGAGAAGAACAGACATGCAATGACTCTGGTGGATCCATATGTGGATTGTGAAAAGAACACACATGCAATGTCTGTAGTTGTGGTTCATGAAAAGAACACACATGCAATGACACTAGGGGATCCATTTGTGGTTGATGAAAACAACACACATGCAATGACTCTAGTGGATCCATGTGGTTTATGAAAAGAACAAACATGCAATGGCTCTGGTGGATCAATATGTGGTTTATGAAAAGAACAAACATGCAATGACTCTAGTTGTGGTTAATGAAAAGAACACACATGAAATGAGACTTGGGGATCCATATGTGGTTAATGAAAAGAACACACATGCATTGACACTGGTGGATCCACATGTGGTTGGTGAAAAGAACACAAATTCAATGACACTGGTGGATCCATGTGGTTTATGAAAAGAACAGACATGCAATGACTCTGGTGGTTCCATATGTGGTTTGTGAAAAGAACACACATTTAATGACTCTAGTTGTAGATTATGAAAAGAACACACATTTAATGACTCTAGTTGTGGTTTATGAAAAGAACAAACATGCAATGCCTCTAGTGGATCCATATGTGGTTTATGAAATGAACAACCATGCAATGACTCTATATGTGGTTAATGAAAAGAAAACACATGCAATGACTCTAGTTGTGGTTAATGAAAAGAACACACATGCAATGACACTAGGGGATCCATATGTGGTAAATGAAAAGAACACACATGATCTCTATGTGGTTTGTTAAAATAAAAACATCAAATGACACTGTTGGATCCATGTGGTTTATGAGAAGAACAGACATGCAATGACTCTGGTGGATCCATATGTGGATTCTGAAAAGAACACACATGCAATGTCTCTAGTTGTGGTTCATGAAAAGAACACACATGCAATGACACTAGGGGATCCATATGTGGTTTATGAAAAGAACACACATGCAATGACTCTAGTGGATCCATGTGGTTTATGAAAAGAACAAACATGCAATTGCTCTGGTGGATCAATATGTTGTTTATGAATAGAACAAACATGCAATGACTCTAGTTGTGGTTAATGAAAAGAACACACATGCAATGACACTTGGGGATCCATATGTGGTTAATGAAAAGAACACACATGCAATGACACTGGTTGTGGTTCATGAAAAGAACACACCTACAATGACACTGATGGATCCATATGTGGTTAGTGAAAAGAACACACATTTAATGGCTCTATATGTGGTTTATGAAAAGAATAGACATGCAATCACTCTGGTGGATCCATATGTGGTTTATGAAAAGAACATCCATGCAATAAATCTAGATATGGTTAATGAAAAGAACACACATGCAATGATGCTAGGGGATCCATATGTGGTTAATGAAAATAACAGACATGCAATGACTCTAGTGGATCCAGATGTGGTTTGTGAAAAGAACAGCCATTCAATGACACTGGTGGATCCTTGTGGTTTATGAAAAAGACAGACATGCAATGACTCTTGTGGATTCATATGTGGTTTGTGAAAAATACACACAAGCAATGTCTCTAGTTGTGGTTTATAAAAAGAACACACATGCAATGGCACTGGTGGATCCATGAGGTTTATGAAAAGAACACACATGCAATGACTTTGGTGGATCCATGTGGTTTATGAAGATAACAGACATGCAATGACTCTAGTGGATCCATATGTGGTTTATGAAAAGAACAGACATGCAATGACTCTGGTGGATCCATGTAATTTATGAAATAAACAGACATGCAATGACTCTGGTTGTGGTTAATGAAAAGAACACACATGCAATGACACTAGGGGATCCATATGTGGTTAATGAAAAGAACACACATGCAATGACACTGGTGGATCCATATGTGGTTTTTGAAAAGAACACACATTCAATGACACCGGTGGATCCATATGTGGTTAATGAAAAGAACACACATGCAATGACACTAGTAGATCCATGTGGTTTATGAGAAGAACAGACATGCAATGACTCTGGTGGATCGATATGTGGATTGTGAAAAGAACACACATGCAATGTCTCTAGTTGTGGTTCATGAAAATAACACACATGCAATGACACTCGGAATCCATATGTGGTTTATGAAAAGAACACACATGCAATGACACTGGTGGATCCATATGTGATTTATGAAAAGAACACACATGCAATGACACTGGTGGATCCATATGTGGTTTGTTAAAAGAACACTAATGCAATGACACTGGTGGATCCATATGTGGTTTATGAAAAGAACACACATGCAATGACCCTGGTGGATCCATGTGGTTTATGAAAAGAACAGACATGCAATGACTCTGGTAGATCCATATGTTGTTTATGAAAAGAATAGACATGCAATGACTCTAGTTGTGGTTAATGAAAAGAACACACATGCAATGACACTATGGATCCATATGTGGTTTGTGAAAAGAACACACATTCAGTGACACTGGTGGATCCATGTTGTTTATGAAAAGAACAAACATGCAATGACTCTGGTGGAAACATATATGGATTGTGAAAAGAACTCACATGCAATGACTCTAGTTGTGGTTCATGAAAAGAACACACATACAATGACACTGGTGTTTCCATATGTGGTTTGTGAAAATAATAGACATTTAATGGCACTGGTGGATGCATGTGGTTTATGAGAAGAACAAACATGCAATGACTCTCGTGGATCCATATGTGGATTGTGAAAAGAACACACATGCAATGTCTCTAGTTGTGGTTCATGAAAATAACACACATGCAATGACACTATTGGATCCATATGTGGTTTATGAAAAGTACACATGCAATGACACTGGTGGATCCATATGTGGTTTATGAAAAGAACACACATGCAATGACACTAGTGGATCCATATGTGGTTTGTGAAAAGAACACTAATGCAATGACACTGGTGGATCCATATGTGGTTTATGAAAAGAACACACATGCACTGACTCTGGTGGATCCATGTGGTTTATGAAAAGAACAGACACGCAATGACTCTGGTAGATCCATATGTGGTTTATGAAACGAATAGACATGCAATGACTCTAGTTGTGGTTAATGAAAAGAACACACATGCAATGAAACTATGGATCCATATGTGGTTTGTGAAAAGAACAGACATTCAATGACACTGGTGGATCCTTGTGGTTTATGAAAAAGACAGACATGCAATGGCACTGGTGGATCCATATGTGGTTTGTGAAAAGAACACACATTTAATGACTCTAGTTGTGGTTTATGAAAAGAACACACATTTAATGACTCTAGTTGTGGTTTATGAAAAGAACAAACATGCAATGCCTCTAGTGGATCCATATCTGGTTTATGAAAAGAACAGTCATGCAATGACTCTATATGTGGTTAATGAAAAGAGAACACATGCAATGACTCTAGTTGTGGTTAATGAAAAGAAGAGACATGCAATGACACTAGGGGATCCATATGTCGTAAATGAAAAGAACACACATGCAATGACCCTGGTGGATCCCTATGTGGTTTGTGAAAATAACACACATCCAATGACACTTTTGGATCCATGTGGTTTATGAGAAGAACAAACATGCAATGACTCTGGTGGATCGATATGTGGATTGTGAAAACAACACACATGCAATGTCTCTAGTTGTGGTTCATGAAAATAACACACATGCAATGACACTCGGAATCCATATGTGGTTTATGAAAAGAACACACATGCAATGACACTGGTGGATCCATATGTGATTTATGAAAAGAACACACATGCAATGACACTGGTGGATCCATATGTGGTTTGTGAAAAGAACACTAATGCAATGACACTGGTGGATCCATATGTGGTTTATGAAAAGAACACACATGCAATGACTCTGGTGGATCCATGTGGTTTATGAAAAGAACAGACATGCAATAATTCTGGCAGATCCATATGTGGTTTATGAAAAGAATAGACATGCAATGACTCTAGTTGTGGTTAATGAAAAGAACACACATGCAATGACACTATGGATCCATATGTGGTTTGTGAAAAGAACACACATTCAGTGACACTGGTGGATCCATGTGGTTTATGAAAGAATAAACATGCAATGACTCTGGTGGATCCATATATGGATTGTGAAAAGAACTCACATGCAATGACTCTAGTTGTGGTTCATGAAAAGAACACACATACAATGACACTGGTGGATCCATATGTGGTTTGTGAAAAGAACGCACATTTAATAACTCTAGTTGTGGTTTATGAAAAGAACACACATTTAATTACTCTAGTTGTGGTTTATGAAAAGAACAAACATGCAATGCCTCTAGTGGATCCATATGTGGTTTATGAAAAGAACAGCCATGCAATGACTCTATATGTGGTTAATGAAAAGAAAACACAAGCAATGACTCTAGTTGTGGTTAATGAAAAGAACACACATGCAATGACATTAGGGGATCCATATGTGGATAATGAAAAGAACACACATGCAATGACACTGGTGGATCCATATGTGGTTTGTCAAAAGAACACACATGCAATGACTCTGGTGGATCCATATGTGGTTTAGGAAAAGAACACACATGCAATAAACTCTATTGGATCCATAAGTGGTTTCTGAAAAGAACAAACGTGCAATGACTCTAGTGGATCCATGTGGTTTATGAAAAGAACACACATGCAATGACTCTAGCTGTGGTTAATGAAAAGAACACACATGCAATGACACTGGTGGATCCCTATGTAGTTTGTGAAAATAACACACATTCAATGACACTGGTGGATCCATGTGGTTTATGAGAAGAACAGACATGCAATGACTCTAGTGGATCCATATGTGGATTCTGAAAAGAACACACATGCAATGTCTCTAGTTGTGGTTCATGAAATGAACACACATGCAATGACACTAGGGATCCATATGTGGTTTATGCAAAGAACACACATGCAATGACTCTACTGGATCCATGTGGTTTATGAAAAGAACAAACATGCAATGGCTCTGGTGGATCAATATGTGGTTTATGAAAAGAACAAACATGCAATTACTCTAGTTGTGGTTAGTGAAAAGAACACACATGCAATGACACTTGCGGATCCATATGTGGTTAATGAAAAGAACACACATGCATTGACACTGGTGGATCCATATGTGGTTTGTGAAAATAACACACATTTAATGACACTGGTGGATCCATGTGGTTTATGAAAAGAACATACATGCAATGTCTCTGGTGGATCCATATGTGGTTCGTGAAAAGAACTCACATGCAATGACTCTAGTTGTGGTTCATGAAAAGAACACATGCAATGACACTAGGGGATCCATATGTGGTTTATGAAAAGCACACACATGGAACGACACTGGTGGATCCATATGTGGTTTGTGAAAAGAACATACATACAATGACACTGGTGGATCCATATGTGGTTTGTGAAAAGAACATACATGCAATGACACTGGTGGATCCATACGTGGTTTGTGAAAATAACACACATTCAATGACACTGGTGGATCCATATGTGGATTGTGAAAAGAACACACATGCAATGTCTCTAGTTGTGGTTCATGAAAATAACACACATGTAATAGCACTAGGGGATCCATATGTGGTTTATGAAAAGAACACACATGCAATGACACTGGTGGATCCATATGTGGTTTGTGAAAAGAACACTAATGCAATGACACTGGTGGATCCATATGTGGTTTATGAAAAGAGCACACATCCAATGACTCTGGTGGATCCATGTGGTTTATGAAAACAACAGACATGCAATGACTCTGGTAGATCCATATGTGGTTTATGAAAATAATAAACGTGCAGTGACTCTAGTTCTGGTTAATGAAAAGAACACACATGCAATGACCCTGTGGATCCATATGTGGTTTGTGAAAAGAACACACATTCAATGACACTAGTGGATCCATGTGATTTATGAAAAGAACAAACATGCAATGACTCTGGTGGAAACATATATGGATTGTGATAAGAACTCACATGCAATGACTCTAGTTGTGGTTCATTCAAAAAACACACATACAATGACACTGGTGGATCCACATGTGGTTTGTGAAAATAACACACATTCAATGACACTGGTAGATCCCTGTGGTTTATGAGAAGAATAGACATGCAATGACTCTAGTGGATCCATATGTGGATTGTGAAAAGAACACACATGCATTGTCTCTAGTTGTGGTTCATGAAAATATCTCACATGCAATGACACTAGGGGATCCATATGTGGTTTATGAAAAGAACACACATGCAATGACACTGGTGGATCCATATGTGGTTTATGAAAAGAACACACATGCAATGACACTGGTGGATCCAATTGTGGTTTGTCAAAAGAACACTAATGCAATGACACTGGTGGATCCATATGTGGTTAATGAAAAGAACACTAATTCAATGACTCTGGTGTATCCATGTGGTTTATGAAAAGAACAGACATGCAATGACTCTGGTAGATCCATATGTGGTTTATGAAAAGAATAGACATGCAATGACTCTAGTTGTGGTTAATGAAAAGAACACACAAGCAATGACACTATGGATCCATATGTGGTTTGCGAAAAGAACGCACATTCAGTGACACTGGTGGATCCATGTGGTTTATGAAAAGAACAAACATGCAATGACTCTGGTGGATCCATATATGGATTGTGAAAAGAACTCACATGCAATGACTCTAGTTGTGGTTCATGAAAAGAACACACATACAATGACACTGGTGGATCCATATGTGGTTTGTGAAAAGAACACACATTTAATGACTCTAGTTGTGGTTAATGAAAAGAACAAACATGCAATGCCTCTAGTGGATCCATATGTGGTTTATGAAAAGAACAACCATGCAATGACTCTATATGTGGTTAATGAAAAGAAAACACATGCAATGACTCTAGTTGTGGTTAATGAAAAGAACACACATGCAATGACACTAGGGGATCCATATGTGGATAATGAAAAGAACACACATGCAATGACACTGGTGGATCCATATGTGGTTTGTCAAAAGAACACACATGCAATGACTCTGGTGGATCCATATGTGGTTTAGGAAAAGAACACACATGCAATTACTCTAGTTATGGTTAGTGAAAAGAACACACATGCAATGACACTTGCGGATCCATATGTGGTTAATGAAAAGAACACACATGCATTGACCTTTGGTGGATCCATATGTGGTTTGTGAAAATAACACACATTTAATGACACTGGTGGATCCATGTGGTTTATGAAAAGAACATACATGCAATGTCTGGTGGATCCATATGTGGTTCGTGAAAAGAACTCACATGCAATGACTCTAGTTGTGGTTCATGAAAAGAACACATGCAATGACACTAGGGGATCCATATGTGGTTTATGAAAAGCACACACATGGAACGACACTGGTGGATCCATATGTGGTTTGTGAAAAGAACATACATACAATGACACTGGTGGATCCATATGTGGTTTGTGAAAAGAACATACATGCAATGACACTGGTGGATCCATACGTGGTTTGTGAAAATAACACACATTCAATGACACTGGTGGATCCATATGTGGATTGTGAAAAGAACACACATGCAATGTCTCTAGTTGTGGTTCATGAAAATAACACACATGTAATAGCACTAGGGGATCCATATGTGGTTTATGAAAAGAACACACATGCAATGACACTGGTGGATCCATATGTGGTTTGTGAAAAGAACACTAATGCAATGACACTGGTGGATCCATCTGTGGTATATGAAAGAGCACACATCCAATGACTCTGGTGGATCCATGTGGTTTATGAAAACATGACATGCAATGACTCTGGTAGATCCATATGTGGTTTATGAAAATAATAAGCAAAGTGACTCTAGTTCTGGTTAATGAAAAGAACACACATGCAATGACCCTGTGGATCCATATGTGGTTTGTGAAAAGAACACACATTCAATGACACTAGTGGATCCATGTGATTTATGAAAAGAACAAACATGCAATGACTCTGGTGGAAACATATATGGATTGTGATAAGAACTCACATGCAATGACTCTAGTTGTGGTTCATTCAAAAAACACACATACAATGACACTGGTGGATCCACATGTGGTTTGTGAAAATAACACACATTCAATGACACTGGTAGATCCCTGTGGTTTATGAGAAGAATAGACATGCAATGACTCTAGTGGATCCATATGTGGATTGTGAAAAGAACACACATGCATTGTCTCTAGTTGTGGTTCATGAAAATATCTCACATGCAATGACACTAGGGGATCCATATGTGGTTTATGAAAAGAACACACATGCAATGACACTGGTGGATCCATATGTGGTTTATGAAAAGAACACACATGCAATGACACTGGTGGATCCAATTGTGGTTTGTCAAAAGAACACTAATGCAATGACACTGGTGGATCCATATGTGGTTAATGAAAAGAACACACATGCAATGACTCTGGTGGATCCATGTGGTTTATGAAAAGAACAGACATGCAATGACTCTGGTAGATCCATATGTGGTTTATGAAAAGAATAGACATGCAATGACTCTAGTTGTGGTTAATGAAAAGAACACACAAGCAATGACACTATGGATCCATATGTGGTTTGCGAAAAGAACGCACATTCAGTGACACTGGTGGATCCATGTGGTTTATGAAAAGAACAAACATGCAATGACTCTGGTGGATCCATATATGGATTGTGAAAAGAACTCACATGCAATGACTCTAGTTGTGGTTCATGAAAAGAACACACATACAATGACACTGGTGGATCCATATGTGGTTTGTGAAAAGAACACACATTTAATGACTCTAGTTGTGGTTAATGAAAAGAACAAACATGCAATGCCTCTAGTGGATCCATATGTGGTTTATGAAAAGAACAACCATGCAATGACTCTATATGTGGTTAATGAAAAGAAAACACATGCAATGACTCTAGTTGTGGTTAATGAAAAGAACACACATGCAATGACACTAGGGGATCCATATGTGGATAATGAAAAGAACACACATGCAATGACACTGGTGGATCCATATGTGGTTTGTCAAAAGAACACACATGCAATGACTCTGGTGGATCCATATGTGGTTTAGGAAAAGAACACACATGCAATTACTCTAGTTATGGTTAGTGAAAAGAACACACATGCAATGACACTTGCGGATCCATATGTGGTTAATGAAAAGAACACACATGCATTGACACTGGTGGATCCATATGTGGTTTGTGAAAATAACACACATTTAATGACACTGGTGGATCCATGTGGTTTATGAAAAGAACATACATGCAATGTCTCTGGTGGATCCATATGTGGTTCGTGAAAAGAACTCACATGCAATGACTCTAGTTGTGGTTCATGAAAAGAACACATGCAATGACACTAGGGGATCCATATGTGGTTTATGAAAAGCACACACATGGAACGACACTGGTGGATCCATATGTGGTTTGTGAAAAGAACATACATACAATGACACTGGTGGATCCATATGTGGTTTGTGAAAAGAACATACATGCAATGACACTGGTGGATCCATACGTGGTTTGTGAAAATAACACACATTCAATGACACTGGTGGATCCATATGTGGATTGTGAAAAGAACACACATGCAATGTCTCTAGTTGTGGTTCATGAAAATAACACACATGTAATAGCACTAGGGGATCCATATGTGGTTTATGAAAAGAACACACATGCAATGACACTGGTGGATCCATATGTGGTTTGTGAAAAGAACACTAATGCAATGACACTGGTGGATCCATATGTGGTTTATGAAAAGAGCACACATCCAATGACTCTGGTGGATCCATGTGGTTTATGAAAACAACAGACATGCAATGACTCTGGTAGATCCATATGTGGTTTATGAAAATAATAAACGTGCAGTGACTCTAGTTCTGGTTAATGAAAAGAACACACATGCAATGACCCTGTGGATCCATATGTGGTTTGTGAAAAGAACACACATTCAATGACACTAGTGGATCCATGTGATTTATGAAAAGAACAAACATGCAATGACTCTGGTGGAAACATATATGGATTGTGATAAGAACTCACATGCAATGACTCTAGTTGTGGTTCATTCAAAAAACACACATACAATGACACTGGTGGATCCACATGTGGTTTGTGAAAATAACACACATTCAATGACACTGGTAGATCCCTGTGGTTTATGAGAAGAATAGACATGCAATGACTCTAGTGGATCCATATGTGGATTGTGAAAAGAACACACATGCATTGTCTCTAGTTGTGGTTCATGAAAATATCTCACATGCAATGACACTAGGGGATCCATATGTGGTTTATGAAAAGAACACATGCAATGACACTGGTGGATCCATATGTGGTTTATGAAAAGAACACACATGCAATGACACTGGTGGATCCAATTGTGGTTTGTGAAAAGAACACTAATGCAATGACACTGGTGGATCCATATGTGGTTAATGAAAAGAACACACATGCAATGACTCTGGTGGATCCATGTGGTTTATGAAAAGAACAGACATGCAATGACTCTGGTAGATCCATATGTGGTTTATGAAAAGAATAGACATGCAATGACTCTAGTTGTGGTTAATGAAAAGAACACACATGCAATGACACTATGGATCCATATGTGGTTTGCGAAAAGAACGCACATTCAGTGACACTGGTGGATCCATGTGGTTTATGAAAAGAACAAACATGCAATGACTCTGGTGGATCCATATATGGATTGTGAAAAGAACTCACATGCAATGACTCTAGTTGTGGTTCATGAAAAGAACACACATACAATGACACTGGTGGATCCATATGTGGTTTGTGAAAAGAACACACATTTAATGACTCTAGTTGTAGATTATGAAAAGAACACACATTTAATGACTCTAGTTGTGGTTAATGAAAAGAACAAACATGCAATGCCTCTAGTGGATCCATATGTGGTTTATGAAAAGAACAACCATGCAATGACTCTATATGTGGTTAATGAAAAGAAAACACATGCAATGACTCTAGTTGTGGTTAATGAAAAGAACACACATGCAATGACACTAGGGGATCCATATGTGGATAATGAAAAGAACACACATGCAATGACACTGGTGGATCCATATGTGGTTTGTCAAAAGAACACACATGCAATGACTCTGGTGGATCCATATGTGGTTTAGGAAAAGAACACACATGCAATGAACTCTATTGGATCCATATGTGGTTTCTGAAAAGAACAAACGTGCAATGACTCTAGTGGATCCATGTGGTTTATGAAAAGAACACACATGCAATGACTCTAGCTGTGGTTAATGAAAAGAACACACATGCAATGACACTGGTGGATCCTTATGTGGTTTGTGAAAATAACACACATTCAATGACACTGGTGGATCCATGTGGTTTATGAGAAGAACAGACATGCAATGACTCTAGTGGATCCATATGTGGATTCTGAAAAGAACACACATGCAATGTCTCTAGTTGTGGTTCATGAAATGAACACACATGCAATGACACTAGGGGATCCATATGTGGTTTATGCAAAGAACACACATGCAATGACTCTACTGGATCCATGTGGTTTATGAAAAGAACAAACATGCAATGGCTCTGGTGGATCAATATGTGGTTTATGAAAAGAACAAACATGCAATGACTCTAGTTGTGGTTAGTGAAAAGAACACACATGCAATGACACTTGCGGATCCATATGTGGTTAATGAAAAGAACACACATGCATTGACACTCGTGGATCCATATGTGGTTTGTGAAAATAACACACATTTAATGACACTGGTGGATCCATGTGGTTTATGAAAAGAACATACATGCAATGTCTCCGGTGGATCCATATGTGGTTCGTGAAAAGAACTCACATGCAATGACTCTAGTTGTGGTTCATGAAAAGAACACATGCAATGACACTAGGGGATCCATATGTGGTTTATGAAAAGAACACACATGGAATGACACTGGTGGATCCATATGTGGTTTGTGAAAAGAACATACATACAATGACACTGGTGGATCCATATGTGGTTTGTGAAAAGAACATACATGCAATGACACTAGTGGATCCATACGTGGTTTGTGAAAATAACAGACATGCAACGACTCTGGTGGATCCATATGTGGATTGTGAAAAGAACACACATGCAATTTCTCTAGTTGTGGTTCATGAAAATAACACACATGCAATAGCACTAGGGGATCCATATGTGGTTTATGAAAAGAATACACATGCAATGACACTGGTGGATCCATATGTGGTTTGTGAAAAGAACACTAATGCAATGACACTGGTGGATCCATATGTGGTTTATGAAAAAAGCACACATGCAATGACTCTGGTGGATCCATGTGGTTTATGACAACAACAGACATGCAATGACTCTGGTAGATCCATATGTGGTTTATGAAAATAATAAACATGCAGTGACTCTAGTTGTGTTTAATGAAAAGAACACACATGCAATGACCCTGTGAATCCATATGTGGTTTCTGAAAAGAACAATAATGCAATGACTCTGGTGGAAACATATATGGATTGTGATAAGAACTCACATGCAATGACTCTAGTTGTGGTTCATTCAAAAAACACACGTGCAATGACACTGGTGGATCCATATGTGGTTTGTGAAAATAACACAAATTCAATGACACTGGTAGATCCATGTGGTTTATGAGAAGAATAGACATGCAATGACTCTGGTGGATCCATATGTGGATTGTGAAAAGAACACACATGCATTTTCTCTAGTTGTGGTTCATGAAAATATCTCACATGCAATGACACTAGGGGATCCATATGTGGTTTATGAAAAGAACAGACATGCAATGACACTGGTGGATCCATATGTGGTTTATGAAAAGAACACACATGCAATGACAGTGGTGGATCCATATGTGGTTTGTGAAAAGAACACTAATGCAATGACACTGGTGGATCCATATGTGGTTAATGAAAAGAACACACATGCAATGACTCTGGTGGATCCATGTGGTTTATGAAAAGAACAGACATGCAATGACTCTGGTAGATCCATATGTGGTTTATGAAAAGAATAGACATACAATGACTCTAGTTGTGGTTAATGAAAAGAACACACATGCAATGACACTATGGATCCATATGTGGTTTGTGAAAAGAACGCACATTCAGTGACACTGGTGGATCCATGTGGTTTATGAAAAGAACAAACATGCAATGACTCTGGTGGATCCATATATGGATTGTGAAAAGAACTCACATGCAATGACTCTAGTTGTGGTTCATGAAAAGAACACACATACAATGACACTGGTGGATCCATATGTGGTTTGTGCACAGAACACACATTTAATGACTCTAGTTGTAGATTATGAAAGGAACACACATTTAATGACTCTAGTTGTGGTTAATGAAAAGAACAAACATGCAATGCCTCTAGTGGATCCATATGTGGTTTATGAAAAGAACAACCATGCAATGACTCTATATGTGGTTAATGAAAAGAAAACACATGCAATGACTCTAGTTGTGGTTAATGAAAAGAACACACATGCAATGACACTAGGCGATCCATATGTGGTAAATGAAAAGAACACACATGATCCCTATGTGGTTTGTTAAAATAAAAACATCCAATGACACTGTTGGATCCATGTGGTTTATGAGAAGAACAGACACGCAATGACTCTGGTGGATCCATATGTGGATTTTGAAAAGAACACACATGGAATGTCTCTAGTTGTGGTTCATGAAAAGAACACACATGCAATGACACTAGGGGATCCATATGTGGTTTATGAAAAGAACACCCATGCAATGACTCTAGTGGATCCATGTGGTTTATGAAAAGAACAAACATGCAATGGCTCTGGTGGATCAATATGTGGTTTATGAAAAGAATAAACATGCAATGACTCTAGTTTTGGTTAATGAAAATAACACACATGCAATGACACTTGGGGATCCATATGTGGTTAATGAAAAGAACACACATGCATTGACACTGGTGGATCCACATGTTGTTGGTGAAAATAACACAAATTCAATGACACTGGTGGATCCATGTGTTTTATGAAAAGAACAGACATGCAATGACACTAGTGGATCAATATGTGGTTTGTGAAAAGAACTCACATGCAATGACTCTAGTTGTGGTTCATGAAAAGAACACATTCAATGACACTAGGGGACCAATATGTGGTTTATGAAAAGAACACACATGCAATGACACTGGTGGATCCATATGTAGTATGTGAAAAGAACATACATGCAATGACACCGGTGGATCTATACGTGGTTTGTGAAAATAACACACATTCAATGACACTGGTGGATCCATGTGGTTTATGAGAAGAACAGACTTGCAATGACTCTGGTGGATCCATATGTGGATTGTGAAAAGAACACACATGCAATGTCTATAGTTGTGGTTCATGAAAATAACACACATGCAATGACACTAGGGGATCCATATGTGGTTTATGAAAAGAACACACATGCAATGACACTGGTGGATCCATATGTGGTTTGTGAAAAGAACACTGATGCAATGACACTGGTGGATCCATATGTGGTTTATGAAAAGAACACACATGCATTGACTCTGGTGGATCCACGTGGTTTATGAAAAGAACAGACATGCAATGACTCTGGTAGATCCATATGTGGTTTATGAAAATAATATACATGCAATGACTCTAGTTGTGATTAATGAAAAGAACACACATGCAATGACACTGTGGATCCATATGTGGTTTGTGAAACGAACACACATTCAATGACACTGGTGTATCCATGTGGTTTATGAAAAGAACAAACATGCAATGACTCTGGTGGATCCATATGTGGTTTGTGCAAATAACACACATGCAATGTCTCTAGTTGTGGTTCATGAAAATAACGCACATGCAATGACACTAGGGGATCCATATGTGGTTTATGAAAAAATTACACATGCAATG
The DNA here is from genome assembly GCA_023614405.1 of Avena insularis. NCBI lineage: Eukaryota > Viridiplantae > Streptophyta > Magnoliopsida > Poales > Poaceae > Avena > Avena insularis. The sequence continues at coordinate 99,567,210 of CM042684.1, read as the reverse complement.
ACACTTGTGGACCCATATGTGGTTTGTGAAAAGAACACTAATGCAATGACAATGGTGGATCCATATGTGGTTTATGAAAAGAACACACATGCAATGACACTGGTGGATCCATGTGGTTTATGAAAAGAACAGACATGCAATGACTCTGGTAGATCCATATGTGGTTTATGAAAATAATAGACATGCAATGACTCTTGTTGTGGTTCATGAAAAGAACTCACATACAATGACACTAGTCGATCCATATGAGGATTGTGAAAAGAACACACATTTAATGACTCTAGTTGTGGTTTATGAAAAGAACACACATTTAATGACTCTAGTTGTCCTTTATGAAAAGAACAAACATGCAATGACTCTAGTGGATCCATCTGCGGTTTATGAAAAGAACAGCGCTGCCATGACTCTATATGTGGTTAATGAAAAGAAATCACTTGCAATGACTCTAGTTGTGGTCAATGAAAAGAACACACATGCAATGACACTAGGGGATCCATATGTGGTTAATGAAAAGAACACACATGCAATGACACTGGTGGATCCCTATGTGGTTTGTGAAAATAACACACATTCAATGACACTGGTGGATCCATGTGGTTTATGAGAAGAACAGACATGCAATGACTCTGGTGGATCCATATGTGGATTGTGAAAAGAACACACATGCAATGTCTGTAGTTGTGGTTCATGAAAAGAACACACATGCAATGACACTAGGGGATCCATATGTGGTTGATGAAAACAACACACATGCAATGACTCTAGTGGATCCATGTGGTTTATGAAAAGAACAAACATGCAATGGCTCTGGTGGATCAATATGTGGTTTATGAAAAGAACAAACATGCAATGACTCTAGTTGTGGTTAATGAAAAGAACACACATGCAATGACACTTGGGGATCCATATGTGGTTAATGAAAAGAACACACATGCATTGACACTGGTGGATCCACACGTGGTTGGTGAAAAGAACACAAATTCAATGACACTGGTGGATCCATGTGGTTTACGAAAAGAACAGACATGCAATGACTCTGGTGGATCCATATGTGGTTTGTGAAAAGAACACACATTTAATGACTCTAGTTGTAGATTATGAAAAGAACACACATTTAATGACTCTAGTTGTGGTTTATGAAAAGAACAAACATGCAATGCCTCTAGTGGATCCATATGTGGTTTATGAAAAGAACAACCATGCAATGATTCTATATGTGGTTAATGAAAAGAAAACACATGCAATGACTCTAGTTGTGGTTAATGAAAAGAACACACATGCAATGACACTAGGGGATCCATATGTGGTAAATGAAAAGAACACACATGATCCCTATGTGGTTTGTTAAAATAAAAACATCCAATGACACTGTTGGATCCATGTGGTTTATGAGAAGAACAGATATGCAATGACTCTGGTGGATCCATATGTGGATTATGAAAAGAAAAAACATGCAATGTCTCTAGTTGTGGTTCATGAAAAGAACACACATGCAATGACTCTAGTGTATCCATGTGGTTTATGAAAAGAACAAACATGCAATGGCTCTGGTGGATCAATATGTTGTTTATGAAAAGAACAAACATGCAATGACTCTGGTGGATCCATACGTGGTTTGTGAAAAGAACACTAATGCAATGACATTGGTGGATCCATATGTGGTTTATGAAAAGAACACACATGCAATGACTGTGGTGGATCCATGTGGTTTATGAAAAGAACAGACATGCAATGAATCTAATAGATCTAGATGTGGTTTATGAAAATAATAGACATGCAATGACTCTTGTTGTGGTTCATGAAAAGAACACACATACAATGACACTAGTCGATCCATATGTGGATTGTGAAAAGAACACACATTTAATGACTCTAGTTGTGGTTTATGAAAAGAACACACATTTAATGACTCTAGTTGTGGTTTATGAAAAGAACAAACATACAATGCCTCTAGTGGATCCATATGCGGTTTATGAAAAGAACAGCCATGCCATGACTCTATATGTGGTTAATGAAAAGAAAACACCTGCAATGACTCTAGTTGTGGTTAATGAAAAGAACACAGATGCAATGACACTAGGGGATCGATATGTGGTTAATGAAAAGAACACACATGCAATGACACTGGTGGATCCCTATGTGGTTTGTGAAAATAACACACATTCAATGACACTGGTGGATCCATGTGGTTTATGAGAAGAACAGCCATGCAATGACTCTGGTGGATCCATATGTGGATTGTGAAAAGAACACACATGCAATGTCTATAGTTGTGGTTCATGAAAAGAACACACATGCAATGACACTAGGGGATCCATATGTGGTTGATGAAAACAACACACATGCAATGACTCTAGTGGATCCATGTTGTTTATGAAAAAAACAAACATGCAATGGCTCTAGTGGATCAATATGTGGTTTATGAAAAGAACAAACATGCAATGACTCTAGTTGTGGTTAATGAAAAGAACACACATGCAATGACACTTGGGGATCCATATGTGGTTAATGAAAAGAACACACATGCATTGACACTGGTGGATCCACATGTGGTTGGTGAAAAGAACACAAATTCAATGACACTGGTGGATCCATGTGGTTTATGAAAAGAACTGACATGCAATGACTCTGGTGGATCCATATGTGGTTTGTGAAAATAACTCACATGAAATGACTCTAGTTGTGGTTCATAAAAAGAACACATGCCATGACATTAGGGGATCCATATGTGGCTTATGAAAAGAACTCACATGCAATGACACTGGTGGATCCATATGTGGTTTGTGAAAAGAACATACATGCAATGACACTAGTGGATCCATATGTGGTTTGTGTAAATAACACACATCCAATGACACTGGTGGATCCATGTGGTTTATGAGAAGAACTGACATGCAATGACTCTGGTGGATCCATATTTGGATTGTGAAAAGAACACACATGCAATGTCTCTAGTTGTGGTTCATGAAAAGAACACAGATGCAATGACACTACAGGATCCATATGTGGTTTATGAGAAGAACATACATGCAATGGCACTGGTGGATCCATACGTGGTTTATGAAAATAACACACATTCAATGACACTGGTGGATCCATGTGATTTGTGAGAAGAACAGACATGCAATGACTCTGGTGGATCCATATGTGGATTGTGAAAAGAACACACATGCAATGTCTATAGTTGTGGTTCATGAAAATAACACACATGCAATGACACTAGGGGATCCATATGTGGTTTATGAAAAGAATACACATGCAATGACACTGGTGGATCCATATGTGGTTTGTGAAAAGAACACTAATGCAATGACACTGGTTGATCCATATGTGGTTTATGGAAAGAACACACATGCATTGACTCTGGTGGATCCATGTGGTTTATGAAAAGAACAGACATGCAATGACTCTGGTAGATCCATATGTGGTTTATGAAAATAATAGACATGCAATGACTCTAGTTGTGGTTAATGAAAAGAACACACATGCAATGACACTATGGATCCATATGTGGTTTGTGAAACGAACACACATTCAATGACACTGGTGTATCCATGTGGTTTATGAAAAGAACAAACATGCAATGACTCTGGTGGAAACATATATGGATTGTGAAAATAACACACATGCAATGTCTCTAGTTGTGGTTCATGAAAATAACACACATGCAATGACACTAGGGGATCCATATGTGGTTTATGAAAAGATAACACATGTAATGACACTGGTGGATCCATACGTGGTTTGTGAAAAGAACACTAATGCAATGACATTGGTGGATCCATATGTGGTTTATGAAAAGAACACACATGCAATGACTCTGGTGGATCCATGTGGTTTATGAAAAGAACAGACATGCAATGAATCTAATAGATCCATATGTGGTTTATGAAAATAATAGACATGCAATGACTCTTGTTGTGGTTCATGAAAAGAACACACATACAATGACACTAGTCGATCCATATGTGGATTGTGAAAAGAACACACATTTAATGACTCTAGTTGTGGTTTATGAAAAGAACACACATTTAATGACTCTAGTTGTGGTTTATGAAAAGAACAAACATACAATGCCTCTAGTGGATCCATATGCGGTTTATGAAAAGAACAGCCATGCCATGACTCTATATGTGGTTAATGAAAAGAAAACACCTGCAATGACTCTAGTTGTGGTTAATGAAAAGAACACAGATGCAATGACACTAGGGGATCCATATGTGGTTAATGAAAAGAACACACATGCAATGACACTGGTGGATCCCTATGTGGTTTGTGAAAATAACACACATTCAATGACACTGGTGGATCCATGTGGTTTATGAGAGGAACAGACATGCAATGACTCTGGTGGATCCATATGTGGATTGTGAAAAGAACACACATGCAATGTCTATAGTTGTGGTTCATGAAAAGAACACACATGCAATGACACTAGGGGATCCATATGTGGTTGATGAAAACAACACACATGCAATGACTCTAGTGGATCCATGTGGTTTATGAAAAGAACAAACATGCAATGGCTCTGGTGGTTCAATATGTGGTTTATGAAAAGAACAAGCATGCAATGACTCTAGTTGTGGTTAATGAAAAGAACACACATGCAATGACACTTGGGGATCCATATGTGGTTAATGAAAAGAACACACATGCATTGACACTGGTGGATCCACATGTGGTTGGTGAAAAGAACACAAATTCAATGACACTGGTGGATCCATGTGGTTTATGAAAAGAACTGACATGCAATGACTCTGGTGGATCCATATGTGGTTTGTGAAAATAACTCACATGAAATGACTCTAGTTGTGGTTCATAAAAAGAACACATGCAATGACATTAGGGGATCCATATGTGGTTTATGAAAAGAACTCACATGCAATGACACTGGTGGATCCATATGTGGTTTGTGAAAAGAACATACATGCAATGACACTAGTGGATCCATATGTGGTTTGTGAAAATAACACACATCCAATGACACTGGTGGATCCATATTTGGATTGTGAAAAGGACACACATGCAATGTCTCTAGTTGTGGTTCATGAAAAGAACACAGATGCAATGACACTACAGGATCCATATGTGGTTTATGAAAAGAACACACATGCCATGACACTAGTGGAACCATATGTGGTTTGTGAAAGGAACACTAATGCAATGACTCTGGTCGATCCATATGTGGTTTATGAAAAGAACACACATGCAATGACTCTAGTGGATCCACATGGTTTATGAAAAGAATAGACATGCAATGACTCTGGTAGATCCATATGTGGTTTTTGAAAAGAATAGACATGCAATGACTATAGTTGTGGTTAATGAAAAGTACACACATGCAATGACTATAGTTGTGGTTAATGAAAAGAACACACATGCAATGACACTGTGGATCAATATGTGGTTTGTGAAAAGAACACACATTCAATGGCACTGGTGGATCCATGTGGTTTATGAAAAGAACAAACATGCAATGACTCTGGTGGATCCATATGTGGTTTGTGAAAAGAACTCACATGCAATGACTCTAGTTGTGGTTCATGAAAAGAACACACTTACAATGACACTGATGGATCCATATGTGGTTAGTGAAAAGAACACACATTTAATGGCTCTATTTGTGGTTTATGAAAAGAATAGACATGCAATCACTCTGGTGGATCCATATGTGGTTTATGAAAAGAACATCCATGCAATTACTAGATATGGTTAATGAAAAGAACACACATGCAATGACGCTAGGGGATCCATATGTGGTTAATGAAAATAACAGACATGTAATGACTCTAGTGGATCCAGATGTGGTTTGTGAAAAGAACACACATTCAATGACACTGGTGGATCCTTGTGGTTCATGAAAAAGACAGACATGCAATGACTCTTGTGGATCCATATGTGGTTTGTGAAAAATACACACAAGCAATGACTCTAGTTGTGGTTTATAAAAAGAACACACATGCAATGGCACTGGTGGATCCATGAGGTTTATGAAAAGAACACACATGCAATGACTTTGGTGGATCCATGTGGTTTATGAAGATAACAGACATGCAATGACTCTAGTGGATCCATATGTGGTTTATGAAAAGAACAGACATGTAATGACTCTGGTGGATCCATGTAATTTATGAAATAAACAGACATGCAATGACTCTGGTTGTGGTTAATGAAAAGAACACACATGCAATGCCTCTAGTGGATCCATATGTGGTTTATGAAAAGAACAGCCATGCAATGACTCTATATGTGGTTAATGAAAAGAAAACACATGCAATGACTCTAGTTGTGGTTAATGAAAATAACATACATGCAATGACACTAAGGGATCCATATGTGGTAAATGAAAAGAACACGCATGCAATGACACTGGTGGATACCTATGTGGTGTGTGAAAATAACACACATCCAATGACACTGTTGGATCCATGTGGTTTATGAGAAGAACAAACATGCAATGACTCTGGTGGATCCATATGTGGATTGTGAAAAGAACACACATGCAATGTCTCTTGTTTTGGTTCATGAAAAGAATACACATGCAATGACATTAGGGGATCCATATGTGGTTTATGAAAAGCACACACATGCAATGACTCTGGTGGATCCATGTGGTTTATGAAAAGAACAAACATGCAATGGCTCTGGTGGATCAATATGTGGTTTATGAAAAGAACAAACATGCAATGACTCTAGTTGTGGTTAATGAAAAGAACACACATGCAATGACACTTGGGGATCCATATGTGGTTAATGAAAAGAACACACATGCATTGACACTGGTGGATCCACATGTGGTTGGTGAAAAGAACACAAATTCAATGACACTGGTGGATCCATGTGGTTTATGAAAAGAACAGACATGCAATGACTCTGGTGGATCCATATGTGGTTTGTGAAAATAACTCACATGAAATGACTTTAGTTGTGGTTCATAAAAAGAACACATGCAATGACACTAGGGGATCCATATGTGGTTTATGAAAAGAACTCACATGCAATGACACTGGTGGATCCATATGTGGTTTGTGAAAAGAACATACATGCAATGACACTGGTGGATCCATATGTGGTTTGTGAAAATAACACATCCAATGACACTGGTGGATCCATGTGGTTTATGAGAAGAACTGACATGCTATGACTCTGGTGGATTCATATTTGGATTGTGAAAAGAACATACATGCAATGTCTCTAGTTGTGGTTCATGAAAAGAACACAGATGCAATGACACTACAGGATCCATATGTGGTTTATGAAAAGAACACACATGCCATGACACTAGTGGATCCATATGTGGTTTGTGAAAGCAACACTAATGCAATGACTGGTCGATCCATATGTGGTTTATGAAAAGAACACACATGCAATGACTCTAGTGGATCCACATGGTTTATGAAAAGAATAGACATGCAACGACTCTGGTAGATCCATATGTGGTTTTTGAAAAGAATAGACATGTAATGACTATAGTTGTGGTTAATGAACAGAACACACATGCAATGACTATAGTTGTGGTTAATGAAAAGAACACACATGCAATGACACTGTGGATCAATATGTGGTTTGTGAAAAGAACACACATTCAATTGCAATTGGTGGATCCATGTGGTTTATGAAAAGAACAAACATGCAATGACTGGTGGATCCATATGTGGTTTGTGAAAAGAACTCACATGCAATGACTCTAGTTGTGGTTCATGAAAAGAACACACCTACAATGACACTGATGGATCCATATGTGGTTAGTGAAAAGAACACACATTTAATGGCTCTGTTTGTGGTTTATGAAAAGAATAGACATGCAATCACTCTGGTGGATCCATATGTGGTTTATGAAAAGAACATCCATGCAATGACTCTAGATATGGTTAATGAAAAGAACACACATGCAATGATGCTAGGGGATCCATATGTGGTTAATGAAAATAACAGACATGTAATGACTCTAGTGGATCCAGATGTGGTTTGTGAAAAGAACAGACATTCAATGACACTAGTGGATCCTTGTGGTTCATGAAAAAGACAGACATGCAATGACTCTTGTGGATCCATATGTGGTTTGTGAAAAATACACACAAGCAATGACTCTAGTTGTGGTTTATGAAAAGAACACACATGCAATGACACTTGTGGATCCATATGTGGTTTGTGAAAATAACACACATTCAATGACACTGGTGGATCCATGTGGTTTATGAGAAGAACAGACATGCAATGACTCTGGTGGATCCATATGTGGATTGTGAAAAGAACACACATGCAATGTCTCTAGTTGTGGTTCATGAAAATAACACACATGCAATGACACTAGGGGATCCATATGTGGTTTATGAAAAGAACACACATGCAATGACACTGGTGGATCCATATGTAGTTTGTGAAAGAACACTAATGCAATGACACTGGTGGATCCATATGTGGTTTATGAAAAGAACACACACGCAATGACTCTGGTGGATCCATGTGGTTTATGAAAAGAATAGACATGCAACGACTCTGGTAGATCCATATGTGGTTTTTGAAAAGAATAGACATGTAATGACTATAGTTGTGGTTAATGAAAAGAACACACATGCAATGACTATAGTTGTGGTTAATGAAAAGAACACACATGCAATGACACTGTGGATCAATATGTGGATTGTGAAAAGAACACACATTCAATGGCACTGGTGGATCCATGTGGTTTATGAAAAGAACAAACATGCAATGACTCTGGTGGATCCATATGTGGTTTGTGAAAAGAACTCACATGCAATGACTCTAGTTGTGGTTCATGAAAAGAACACACCTACAATGACACTGATGGATCCATATGTGGTTAGTGAAAAGAACACACATTTAATGGCTCTGTTTGTGGTTTATGAAAAGAATAGACATGCAATCACTCTGGTGGATCCATATGTGGTTTATGAAAAGAACATCCATGCAATGACTCTAGATATGGTTAATGAAAAGAACACACATGCAATGATGCTAGGGGATCCATATGTGGTTAATGAAAATAACAGACATGTAATGACTCTAGTGGATCCAGATGTGGTTTGTGAAAAGAACAGACATTCAATGACACTGGTGGATCCTTGTGGTTCATGAAAAAGACAGACATGCAATGACTCTTGTGGATCCATATGTGGTTTGTGAAAAATACACACAAGCAATGACTCTAGTTGTGGTTTATGAAAAGAACACACATGCAATGACACTTGTGGATCCATATGTGGTTTGTGAAAATAACACACATTCAATGACACTGGTGGATCCATGTGGTTTATGAGAAGAACAGACATGCAATGACTCTGGTGGATCCATATGTGGATTGTGAAAAGAACACACATGCAATGTCTCTAGTTGTGGTTCATGAAAATAACACACATGCAATGACACTAGGGGATCCATATGTGGTTTATGAAAAGAACACACATGCAATGACACTGGTGGATCCATATGTAGTTTGTGAAAGAACACTAATGCAATGACACTGGTGGATCCATATGTGGTTTATGAAAAGAACACACACGCAATGACTCTGGTGGATCCATGTGGTTTATGAAAAGAATAGACATGCAATGACTCTGTTAGATCCATATGTGATTTATGAAAATAATAGACATGCAATGACTCTAGTTGTGGTTAATGAAAAGAACACACATGCAATGACACTATGGATCCATATGTGGTTTGTGAAAAGAACGCACATTCAGTGACACTGGTGGATCCATGTGGTTTATGAAAAGAACAAACATGCAATGACTCTGGTGGATCCATGTGGTTTATGAAAAGAACACACATGCAATGACACTGGTGGATCCATATATGGTTTGTGAAAAGAACATCCATGCAATGACACTTGTGGATCCATATGTGGTTTGTATTAATAACACACATTCAATGACACTGGTGGATCCATGTGGTTTATGAGAAGAACAGACATGCAATGACTCTAGTGGATCCATATGTGGATTGTGAAAAGAACACACATGCAATGTCTCTAGTTGTGGTTCATGAAAATAACACACATGCAATGACACTAGGGGATCGATATGTGGTTTATGAAAAGAACACACATGCAATGACACTGGTGGATCCATATGTGGTTTGTGAAAAGAACACTAATGCAATGACACTGGTGGATCCATATGTGGTTTATGAAAAGAACACACATGCAACGACTCTGGTGGATCCATGTGGTTTATGAGAAGAACAGACATGCAATGACTATGGTAGATCCATATGTGGTTTATGAAAATAATAGACATGCAATGACTCTTGTTGTGGTTCATGAAAAGAACACACATACGATGACACTGGTCGATCCATATGTGGATTGTGAAAACAACACACATTTAATGACTCTAGTTGTGGTTTATGAAAAGAACACACATCTAATGACTCTAGTTGTGGTTTATGAAAAGAACAAACATGCAATGCCTCTAGTGGATCCATATGTGGTTTATGAAAAGAACAACCATGCCATGACTCTATATGTGGTTAATGAAAAGAAAACACCTGCAATGACTCTAGTTGTGGTTAATGAAAAGAACACACATGCAATGACACTAGGGGATCCATGTGTGGTTAATGAAAAGAACACACATGCAATGACACTGGTGGATCCCTATGTGGTTTGTGAAAATAACACACATTCAATGACATTGGTGGATCCATGTGGTTTATGAGAAGAAAATACATGCAATGACTCTGGTGGATCCATATGTGGATTGTGAAAAGAACACACATGCAATGTCTGTAGTTGTGGTTCATGAAAAGAACACACATGCAATGACACTAGGGGCACCATATGTGGTTGATGAAAACAACACACACGCAATGACTCTAGTGGTTCCATGTGGTTTATCAAAAGATCAAACATGCAATGACTCTGGTGGATCAATATGTGTTTTATGAAAAGAACAAACATGCAATGACTCTAGTTGTGGTTAATGAAAAGAACACACATGCATTGACACTGGTGGATCCATATGTGGTTTTTGAAAAGGACACACATTCAATGACAATGATGGATCCATGTGGTTTATGAAAAGAACATACATGCAATGACTCTGGTGGATCCATATGTGGTTTGTGAAAAGAACTCGCATGGAATGACTCTAGTTGTGGTTCATGAAAAGAACACATGCAATGACACTAGGGGATCCATATGTCGTCTATGAAAAGAACACACATGCAATGACACTGGTGGATCCATATGTGGTTTGTGAAAAGAACATACATGCAATGACACTGGTGGATCCATATGTGGTTTGTGAAAATAACACACATCCAATGACACTAGTGGATCCATGTGGTTTATGAGAAGAATAGACATGCAATGACTCTGGTGGATCCATATGAGGATTTTGAAAAGAACACACATGCAATGTCTCTAGTTGTGGTTCATGAAAAGAACACACATGCAATGACAGTACAAGATCCATATGTGGTTTATGAAAAGAACACACATGCCATGACACTAGTGGATCCATATGTGGTTTATGAAAAGAACACACATGCAATGACTCTAGTGGATCCATGTGGTTTATGAAAAGAATAGACATGCAATGACTTTGGTAGATCCATATGTGGTTTATGAAAAGAATAGACATGCAATGACTCTAGTTGTGGTTAATGAAAAGAACACACATGCAATGACACTGTGGATCAATATGTGGTTTGTGAAAAGAACACACATTCAATGGCACTAGTGGATCCATGTGGTTTATGAAAAGAACAAACATGCAATGACTCTGGTGGATCCATATGTGGTTTGTGAAAAGAACACACATGCAACGACTCTGGTGGATCCATGTGGTTTATGAGAAGAACAGACATGCAATGACTATGGTAGATCCATATGTGGTTTATGAAAATAATAGACATGCAATGACTCTTGTTGTGGTTCATGAAAAGAACACACATACGATGACACTGGTCGATCCATATGTGGATTGTGAAACAACACACATTTAATGACTCTAGTTGTGGTTTATGAAAAGAACACACATCTAATGACTCTAGTTGTGGTTTATGAAAAGAACAAACATGCAATGCCTCTAGTGGATCCATATGTGGTTTATGAAAAGAACAACCATGCCATGACTCTATATGTGGTTAATGAAAAGAAAACACCTGCAATGACTCTAGTTGTGGTTAATGAAAAGAACACACATGCAATGACACTAGGGGATCCATGTGTGGTTAATGAAAAGAACACACATGCAATGACACTGGTGGATCCCTATGTGGTTTGTGAAAATAACACACATTCAATGACATTGGTGGATCCATGTGGTTTATGAGAAGAAAATACATGCAATGACTCGTGGATCCATATGTGGATTGTGAAAAGAACACACATGCAATGTCTGTAGTTGTGGTTCATGAAAAGAACACACATGCAATGACACTAGGGGCACCATATGTGGTTTATGAAAACAACACACGCAATGACTCTAGTGGTTCCATGTGGTTTATCAAAAGATCAAACATGCAATGACTCGTGGATCAATATGTGTTTTATGAAAAGAACAAACATGCAATGACTCTAGTTGTGGTTAATGAAAAGAACACACATGCATTGACACTGGTGGATCCATATGTGGTTTTGAAAAGGACACACATTCAATGACAATGATGGATCCATGTGGTTTATGAAAAGAACATACATGCAATGACTCTGGTGGATCCATATGTGGTTTGTGAAAAGAACTCGCAATGAATGACTCTAGTTGTGGTTCATGAAAAGAACACATGCAATGACACTAGGGGATCCATATGTCGTCTATGAAAAGAACACACATGCAATGACACTGGTGGATCCATATGTGGTTTGTGAAAAGAACATACATGCAATGACACTGGTGGATCCATATGTGGTTTGTGAAAATAACACACATCCAATGACACTAGTGGATCCATGTGGTTTATGAGAAGAATAGACATGCAATGACTCTGGTGGATCCATATGAGGATTTTGAAAAGAACACACATGCAATGTCTCTAGTTGTGGTTCATGAAAAGAACACACATGCAATGACAGTACAAGATCCATATGTGGTTTATGAAAAGAACACACATGCCATGACACTAGTGGATCCATATGTGGTTTATGAAAAGAACACACATGCAATGACTCTAGTGGATCCATGTGGTTTATGAAAAGAATAGACATGCAATGACTTTGGTAGATCCATATGTGGTTTATGAAAAGAATAGACATGCAATGACTCTAGTTGTGGTTAATGAAAAGAACACACATGCAATGACACTGTGGATCAATATGTGGTTTGTGAAAAGAACACACATTCAATGGCACTAGTGGATCCATGTGGTTTATGAAAAGAACAAACATGCAATGACTCTGGTGGATCCATATGTGGTTTGTGAAAAGAACACACATGCAACGACTCTGGTGGATCCATGTGGTTTATGAGAAGAACAGACATGCAATGACTATGGTAGATCCATATGTGGTTTATGAAAATAATAGACATGCAATGACTCTTGTTGTGGTTCATGAAAAGAACACACATACGATGACACTGGTCGATCCATATGTGGATTGTGAAAACAACACACATTTAATGACTCTAGTTGTGGTTTATGAAAAGAACACACATCTAATGACTCTAGTTGTGGTTTATGAAAAGAACAAACATGCAATGCCTCTAGTGGATCCATATGTGGTTTATGAAAAGAACAACCATGCCATGACTCTATATGTGGTTAATGAAAAGAAAACACCTGCAATGACTCTAGTTGTGGTTAATGAAAAGAACACACATGCAATGACACTAGGGGATCCATGTGTGGTTAATGAAAAGAACACACATGCAATGACACTGGTGGATCCCTATGTGGTTTGTGAAAATAACACACATTCAATGACATTGGTGGATCCATGTGGTTTATGAGAAGAAAATACATGCAATGACTCTGGTGGATCCATATGTGGATTGTGAAAAGAACACACATGCAATGTCTGTAGTTGTGGTTCATGAAAAGAACACACATGCAATGACACTAGGGGCACCATATGTGGTTGATGAAAACAACACACACGCAATGACTCTAGTGGTTCCATGTGGTTTATCAAAAGATCAAACATGCAATGACTCTGGTGGATCAATATGTGTTTTATGAAAAGAACAAACATGCAATGACTCTAGTTGTGGTTAATGAAAAGAACACACATGCATTGACACTGGTGGATCCATATGTGGTTTTTGAAAAGGACACACATTCAATGACAATGATGGATCCATGTGGTTTATGAAAAGAACATACATGCAATGACTCTGGTGGATCCATATGTGGTTTGTGAAAATACTCGCATGGAATGACTCTAGTTGTGGTTCATGAAAAGAACACATGCAATGACACTAGGGGATCCATATGTCGTCTATGAAAAGAACACACATGCAATGACACTGGTGGATCCATATGTGGTTTGTGAAAAGAACATACATGCAATGACACTGGTGGATCCATATGTGGTTTGTGAAAATAACACACATCCAATGACACTAGTGGATCCATGTGGTTTATGAGAAGAATAGACATGCAATGACTCTGGTGGATCCATATGAGGATTTTGAAAAGAACACACATTCAATGTCTCTAGTTGTGGTTCATGAAAAGAACACACATGCAATGACAGTACAAGATCCATATGTGGTTTATGAAAAGAACACACATGCCATGACACTAGTGGATCCATATGTGGTTTATGAAAAGAACACACATGCAATGACTCTAGTGGATCCATGTGGTTTATGAAAAGAATAGACATGCAATGACTCTGGTAGATCCATATGTGGTTTATGAAAAGAATAGACATGCAATGACTCTAGTTGTGGTTAATGAAAAGAACACACATGCAATGACACTGTGGATCAATATGTGGTTTGTGAAAAGAACACACATTCAATGGCACTAGTGGATCCATGTGGTTTATGAAAAGAACAAACATGCAATGACTCTGGTGGATCCATATGTGGTTTGTGAAAAGAACTCACATGCAATGACTCTAGTTGTGGTTCATGAATAGAACACACCTACAATGACACTGATGGATCCATATGTGGTTAGTGAAAAGAACACACATTTAATGGCTCTATTTGTGGTTTATGAAAAGAACAGACATGCAATCACTCAGGTGGATCCATATGTGGTTTATGAAACGAACAACCATGCAATGACTCTAGATATGGTTAATGAAAAGAACACACATGCAATGATGCTAGGGGATCCATATGTGGTTAATGAAAATAACAGATATGCAATGACTCTAGTGGATCCAGATGTGGTTTGTGAAAAGAACACACATTCAATGACACTGGTCGATCCTTGTGGTTTATGAAAAAGACAGACATGCAATGACTCTTGTGGATCCATATGTGGATTGTGAAACAAACACACAAGCAATGACTCTAGTTGTGATTTGTAAAAAGAACACACATGCAATGGCACTAGTGGATCCATGAGGTTTATGAAAAGAACACACATGCAATCACTTTGGTGGATCCATGTGGTTTATGAAAATAACAGACATGCAATGACTCTAGTGGATCCATATGTGGTTTGTGAAAATAACTCACATGAAATGACTCTAGTTGTGGTTCATAAAAAGAACACATGCAATGACATTAGGGGATCCATATGTGGTTTATGAAAAGAACTCACATGCAATGACACTGGTGGATCCATATGTGGTTTGTGAAAAGAACATACATGCAATGACACTAGTGGATACATATGTGGTTTGTGAAAATAACACACATCCAATGACACTGGTGGATCCATATTTGGATTGTGAAAAGAACACACATGCAATGTCTCTAGTTGTGGTTCATGAAAAGAACACAGATGCAATGACACTACAGGATCCATATGTGGTTTATGAAAAGAACACACATGCCATGACACTAGTGGAACCATATGTGGTTTGTGAAAGGAACACTAATGCAATGACTCTGGTCGATCCATATGTGGTTTATGAAAAGAACACACATGCAATGACTCTAGTGGATCCACATGGTTTATGAAAAGAATAGACATGCAATGACTCTGGTAGATCCATATATGGTTTTTGAAAAGAATAGACATGCAATGACTATAGTTGTGGTTAATGAAAAGTACACACATGCAATGACTATAGTTGTGGTTAATGAAAAGAACACACATGCAATGACACTGTGGATCAATATGTGGTTTGTGAAAAGAACACACATTCAATGGCACTGGTGGATCCATGTGGTTTATGAAAAGATCAAACATGCAATGACTCTGGTGGATCCATATGTGGTTTGTGAAAAGAACTCACATGCAATGACTATAGTTGTGGTTCATGAAAAGAACACACTTACAATGACACTGATGGATCCATATGTGGTTAGTGAAAAGAACACACATTTAATGGCTCTATTTGTGGTTTATGAAAAGAATAGACATGCAATCACTCTGGTGGATCCATATGTGGTTTATGAAAAGAACATCCATGCAATGACTAGATATGGTTAATGAAAAGAACACACATGCAATGACGCTAGGGGATCCATATGTGGTTAATGAAAATAACAGACATGTAATGACTCTAGTGGATCCAGATGTGGTTTGTGAAAAGAACACACATTCAATGACACTGGTGGATCCTTGTGGTTCATGAAAAAGACAGACATGCAATGACTCTTGTGGATCCATATGTGGTTTGTGAAAAATACACACAAGCAATGACTCTAGTTGTGGTTTATAAAAAGAACACACATGCAATGGCACTGGTGGATCCATGAGGTTTATGAAAAGAACACACATGCAATGACTTTGGTGGATCCATGTGGTTTATGAAGATAACAGACATGCAATGACTCTAGTGGATCCATATGTGGTTTATGAAAAGAACAGACATGTAATGACTCTGGTGGATCCATGTAATTTATGAAATAAACAGACATGCAATGACTCTGGTTGTGGTTAATGAAAAGAACACACATGCAATGCCTCTAGTGGATCCATATGTGGTTTATGAAAAGAACAGCCATGCAATGACTCTATATGTGGTTAATGAAAAGAAAACACATGCAATGACTCTAGTTGTGGTTAATGAAAATAACATACATGCAATGACACTAAGGGATCCATATGTGGTAAATGAAAAGAACACGCATGCAATGACACTGGTGGATACCTATGTGGTTTGTGAAAATAACACACATCCAATGACACTGTTGGATCCATGTGGTTTATGAGAATAACAAACATGCAATGACTCTGGTGGATCCATATGTGGATTGTGAAAAGAACACACATGCAATGTCTCTTGTTTTGGTTCATGAAAAGAATACACATGCAATGACATTAGGGGATCCATATGTGGTTTATGAAAAGCACACACATGCAATGACTCTGGTGGATCCATGTGGTTTATGAAAAGAACAAACATGCAATGGCTCTGGTGGATCAATATGTGGTTTATGAAAAGAACAAACATGCAATGACTCTAGTTGTGGTTAATGAAAAGAACACACATGCAATGACACTTGGGGATCCATATGTGGTTAATGAAAAGAACACACATGCATTGACACTGGTGGATCCACATGTGGTTGGTGAAAAGAACACAAATTCAATGACACTGGTGGATCCATGTGGTTTATGAAAAGAACAGACATGCAATGACTCTGGTGGATCCATATGTGGTTTGTGAAAATAACTCACATGAAATGACTTTAGTTGTGGTTCATAAAAAGAACACATGCAATGACACTAGGGGATCCATATGTGGTTTATGAAAAGAACTCACATGCAATGACACTGGTGGATCCATATGTGGTTTGTGAAAAGAACATACATGCAATGACACTGGTGGATCCATATGTGGTTTGTGAAAATAACACACATCCAATGACACTGGTGGATCCATGTGGTTTATGAGAAGAACTGACATGCAATGACTCTGGTGGATTCATATTTGGATTGTGAAAAGAACATACATGCAATGTCTCTAGTTGTGGTTCATGAAAAGAACACAGATGCAATGACACTACAGGATCCATATGTGGTTTATGAAAAGAACACACATGCCATGACACTAGTGGATCCATATGTGGTTTGTGAAAGGAACACTAATGCAATGACTCTGGTCGATCCATATGTGGTTTATGAAAAGAACACACATGCAATGACTCTAGTGGATCCACATGGTTTATGAAAAGAATAGACATGCAACGACTCTGGTAGATCCATATGTGGTTTTTGAAAAGAATAGACATGTAATGACTATAGTTGTGGTTAATGAACAGAACACACATGCAATGACTATAGTTGTGGTTAATGAAAAGAACACACATGCAATGACACTATGGATCAATATGTGGTTTGTGAAAAGAACACACATTCAATGGCACTGGTGGATCCATGTGGTTTATGAAAAGAACAAACATGCAATGACTCTGGTGGATCCATATGTGGTTTGTGAAAAGAACTCACATGCAATGACTCTAGTTGTGGTTCATGAAAAGAACACACCTACAATGACACTGATGGATCCATATGTGGTTAGTGAAAAGAACACACATTTAATGGCTCTGTTTGTGGTTTATGAAAAGAATAGACATGCAATCACTCTGGTGGATCCATATGTGGTTTATGAAAAGAACATCCATGCAATGACTCTAGATATGGTTAATGAAAAGAACACACATGCAATGATGCTAGGGGATCCATATGTGGTTAATGAAAATAACAGACATGTAATGACTCTAGTGGATCCAGATGTGGTTTGTGAAAAGAACAGACATTCAATGACACTGGTGGATCCTTGTGGTTCATGAAAAAGACAGACATGCAATGACTCTTGTGGATCCATATGTGGTTTGTGAAAAATACACACAAGCAATGACTCTAGTTGTGGTTTATGAAAAGAACACACATGCAATGACACTTGTGGATCCATATGTGGTTTGTGAAAATAACACACATTCAATGACACTGGTGGATCCATGTGGTTTATGAGAAGAACAGACATGCAATGACTCTGGTGGATCCATATGTGGATTGTGAAAAGAACACACATGCAATGTCTCTAGTTGTGGTTCATGAAAATAACACACATGCAATGACACTAGGGGATCCATATGTGGTTTATGAAAAGAACACACATGCAATGACACTGGTGGATCCATATGTAGTTTGTGAAAGAACACTAATGCAATGACACTGGTGGATCCATATGTGGTTTATGAAAAGAACACACACGCAATGACTCTGGTGGATCCATGTGGTTTATGAAAAGAATAGACATGCAATGACTCTGTTAGATCCATATGTGATTTATGAAAATAATAGACATGCAATGACTCTAGTTGTGGTTAATGAAAAGAACACACATGCAATGACACTATGGATCCATATGTGGTTTGTGAAAAGAACGCACATTCAGTGACACTGGTGGATCCATGTGGTTTATGAAAAGAACAAACATGCAATGACTCTGGTGGATCCATGTGGTTTATGAAAAGAACACACATGCAATGACACTGGTGGTGTTGGAGATATGCCCAAGAGGCAATAATAAAGTGGTTATTATCATATCTTCATACTTATGATAAATGTTTACATACCATGCTATAATTGTATTAACCGGAAACATTAATACTTGTGTGATTTGTAAACTAAAATAAGAGTCCCTAGTAAAGCCTCTTGTTAAACTAGCTTGTTGGTTAATATATGATCATTGTTTCCTGATCATGAACATAGAGATGTTATTAACAACAGGGTCATATCATTAGGAGAATGATGTGATGGACATACTCCTATAGATAAGCGTAGCATAAAGATCAAGTCATTTCAATAGTTCAATTGCTATATGCTTTCTGATACATAGTAACCTAATTCCTTCGACCATGAGATCATGCATATCACCTTTACCGGATGGATGCTTTGATGTCATCAAACACCACACCGTAACAGGGTGGCTATAAAAGTGGCATTGAGTGTTCGGAAAGTATTGGTTGAAACACATGGATCAAGAGTGGGATTTGTCCATCCATATGACGGATAGATATACTCTGGGCCCTCTCGGTGAAATGTCATCCAATTAGCTTGCAAGCATGTGACTGGCTCACAAGGGATCACATATCACGGGAACGAGAAAAGAGTACTTATCGGTAACGAGGTTGAACTAGGTATGCAGAGATACCGACGATCATAACCTCGGATAAGTAAACTATCGTGAGACAAAGGGAAATTGGTATCGTATGTAAGTGGTTCATTCGATCGCAGCAATCGAGAAATATGGGAGCCATATGAATTTCCAGATTCCTCTATTGGTTATTGTTCGGAGAAGTGTCTCGATCATGTCCGCATAATTCACGAACCGTAGGGAGACACACTTAAGGATTCGACGTTGTTTGAGTAGTTATGGTATTATGAGAAAGAGACCGAATGTTGTTCGGAGTCTCGGATGGGATCCGGGATATCACGAGGAGATCCGGAATGGTCCGGAGAATAAGATTCATATAAGGAAAGTCCCGTTTCGGAGTTGGGGAATGGTTCCGGTGTTTTCATCGGGAACATTCTAGAAGGTCCCGGAATGTCCGGCACTCCGGGGGGGGAAGGGTACATGAATGTGTCATTGTAAGTTGGAATGATTGCATCATGTACTAGGTGTTCTTGCTGTCCAAAATAAAGGGTTTATTTAAATCCTAAATTGAAAAGTCAAACGGCTAGTTTGAAAGTCAAACGGCAATTTTGGGAAGTGGGAAGAGAGGAGGATTGGTGGAGGCCGAATTGGAGGAGGGTTCCTCCCTTGGCAGCGCCCCACTGCCGACTTGGGAGGGACTCTCCTCCCTTGGCCAGCCCCTCCCACCTATATAAGGAGGGCAGGCTCCTCCTAACACACACAAGTTTCCACCTCTAATCTCCGGTTTAGAGCCGTTTTGGTTTAGAGCTTCTAATTGCTTTAGCCAAATGTTTAGAACCTTCTAATTGGTTTATAGCCTTCTAATTGGTGTGTCTAATTACTAGACCACTAATAGCCTCTCATAAGCTCCACCATACTGCACCAAGCTTAAGGCGAAGCCTGCGGGATCTCCTCTACTTCCTACCACGCCCAGGTCGCCGGAATCGCGAGGAGAGTGCTACAACCTCCGCCTCACCTGGAACAAGGGAGAGGAAGGTCTTCACGAGTATCGAACGTGTGACCGATCATGAGCGCTATGAACGTGGCGCCGGAAGGATCGTCTACGCGATCTTGAGATCGGAAAGAGTACGACTACATCACCCACGAGAATCTGCTCTCGTTAAACGCTTTGGAATCTTCGTGGGTGAGTTCCTCTATCGACTCGTTGCTACAATCTAGTAGATAGATCTTGGCTTGTTTGTTTGTATGCGATAGAAAATTTTTGTTTTCCATGCTACGAACCCCACAAAGGGTATCGAGCCGTGTCTATATGTAGATCTGTACAGAGTAGAACACAATGGTCATTGTGGGCATTGATGCTTTATTGTAGATTGCTTTTGTACTTTGCATCTAGCGGTATGTTGGGATGAAGCGGCCCGGGCTAACCTTACATGACATCGTTCATGAGACTTGCTCCACGCTTGACATGCAACTTGTATTGCATAAGTGGCTCTGCGGGTGCCTGTTTCTCCTAGCATAGTTAAGATCCAATTTACAACGGGCAATCAACAATGCTAGTGTCAATGTTGTGGTTCTTTTTCGTAAGTTAGAACGACACTTATTGAAAGCCCCAAACCACGTAAAATATGCAAAGAAAGTAGAGGCGTCTAACTTTGTTTTGCAGGGGTGTGCAGTGATGTGATATGGCCATGATTGTGATTATATTTGATGTATGCAATGTTCCTTATTGTAAGTTGGCACCGTGAGCCATATGGTTGTCTTTAATTTTGTTAAGACCTGCGTGTCTATTCAAAGTAGTTGTAATAGTTGAAGCTGGTGGACGACAACCATGAAGAAGCGTCATTGACCTTGATGCTATGCCGGTGATGATGGAGATCATATTCGTGCTTGAAGATGGAGATCGAAAGCACAAAGAAGAAAGGCCATATCATATCACATATTATGAATTGCCTGTGATGTTAATCCTTTATGCATCTTGTATTGCTTAGTAGACGACGGTAGCATTATAAGATGATCCCTCATGCACATAAATTTCAAGTTCTAAAGTGTTCACCCTTAGTATGCACCGTTGCCAAAGCTTGCTGCTTGTAAGAACCACGTGATGATCGGGTGTCTTTGATTCTGGTGAATACAACTTAAGCAATCCAGATTTGCTTATCCGCTAGCTAAGGTTTGATCTTGACGAGCCTAGCATGCAGACATGGCCTCAGAACACGGATCACGAAAGGTAAAGCATGAGTCATATAGTAGATATGATGTACATGTTGTTTGTTCGCCTTTGAAGGTATATCAACTGTCGTGATGATCGGTTTTGATGTGGTGGATTTGGTTCTTGTGATCACTAAAACAATGTGAGGGATGTTGTTTTGAGTGGGAGTTCACCTGGATTAATTTAATTATTAATTAGAACTCAATTTATCATAAATTAAATCAAAGTGTATTTGCATAGTTGTTGTAGTCATTGGCATCCGTTTACCACCTTGCGCTTAGTTTTAATTGAGATGATAGAACTATAGAATTCTGGTTAGTTACTTTACGAACTGGTATCGTATTGTTTTGAAGTGTTAATCTAAAGTTTAAAAGTCCTATTGCAAACTTTCAGTAATTTCCGGTTACTCCATAAAGTTTAATAATTAGTATTAAAACAAGAGTGACAATTCCAAGTGTTAGTGTTTGAGTATCATGTTTGTCTCCATGATTCTTGATGTTCAAAGGATTGTCTTAATATCAAGGTTATCTAGGATCTGAAAGAGTTGTTTCAGAAACCATGATGTGTGGAAGATATTGTGATATCTGAAATGAAGTTTTGGTTACAACATGATAGAGTATAATATGGCAAAAGTCATGTTCTCATATTTGATGAGAATTTGCAAAAGGTTGGAGACACTAGTTGTCCTAATCTTCCAAAAGGTTTTGGAGAGCAACATTATACTCGCGATTCACCGTTACAAGCTAAAAGTAGCTAAATCCATGATGAGGGTGAATATTTGATGTAAGTAAAATGTTTACTACACCAAGAGATTACTAAAGAAAGGAATTTTAAAGAAACACCAAATATTTGATAAAGGTGATCTACTTCAAAGTGCAAGTCCAAAGACATTGGTATTTAACTATACACGCTTTGGACTATGTGTCATATGTATGACTCCACTATTGATGTTGATAGATTCTTTCAAACAGAAAAGGAAATACTGAAAGAGAATCTCATAAATATATGGCAGAAAAGAAAAGACTAGAATTGTTCAGTTTAAGTATATAGATGATATATGTGTTATGGCTATATTCTTTGCTTATTAAACAATGTGGTTCTTAAGTATTTGATACTGAATTTGTTGGTGTGAATCATATGAAACAACACAATTCATGAACTACAATGGCCTAAGTAACTAGCAAAAGAATAGGTGATGATGTTCATCGAGAACAAATAAAGGGTTATTTTGTTGCTCGTTAAACATCAACGCTTGCCTTCAAGATTTGTTTTATCAGGTATTATGAGAACAAAAGGGTTGTTCAAATAATTGCCGTAATCCATAAAAGATGGATGATTCACAAATCTCGTTGGAGAAATCACATCCATAAAACTAGTGCTAAAATTGTCGAAAGACAAATTGATTGAAAGATCACTTAGGAAGTGACATCGCCGTTTAAATTATATTGGAAAGAAAACATGAAGAAACTCCATGTGGATGGAATTTTGGAGTCTTTTGATTTTTGATCAAATGACGTTTGTGAAACTTTCCTAGAGATAATTAAAACTTCGTTCATAGGCCAAAAGGGAACGAAAGACTAGCTTATTGGAACTTGTGCATATTGTTGTATGAACTCCATTATGTGTAGTCAAGAGCGATGGATTTCAACTTCATATGCTTTCTCCGAAAATTTGAGTGAATATATGAATATTTACTTAATAAGGATGAAGTATGAAATATTTGAAAAGTTCAAAAGACTTTCAAGATGAAGTGCAAAATCATTGTAACAAGAATATGAATAGTTTATGATAAAGTCCATTCCCACTCTATCCCATTTCCAATCCGGCACAGGCAACGGCTGTAGCAATCCTGCTGGTTTCTGGTGTTCCGCCTTCACTCGGCTACATACATCACATAGGGCAATATGCTTGGCGATATCTCCCTTCATGTTGTTCCACCAAAATCTGCTCTTCAAATCCATATACATCTTTGTGTTGCCCGGATGTATGGAATATGGCGAGTCATGAGCTTCCTGCAGAATCAACTTCCTTATCTCGGGATCGTTGGGAACACACAAACGATCTCCATACCACAAGGTACCATGCTCATCCTCGCGAATATCCTTTTCCCGGTTCTCCTTCATCTTCTCCTTTATTTCTTCTATTTCCTTGTCTCCCACTTGAGCCTTCTTGATTCTGTCTTGAAGCGTCGGTTGGACTTCCATTGTTTCTAAGTACCCTTCAGATACTACCTCCAGTCTAAGGTCCTTGAATTGCTTGCACAAATCCTCAGGCAATTCACCAATTGTCAATCCATTGGCATAAACCTTCCGGCTCAGAGCATCTGCTACTACATTGGCCTTTCCCGGTGGTATTGCAGATTCATATCATAATCCTTGATAAGTTCCAACCATCTCCTTTGTATCATTTTCAGTTACTTCTGTGTAAATATGTACTTCTGGCTCTTGTGGTCGGTGTACTCATCACAGTTTTTTCCCATTTAGTAATGCCTCCATACCTTGAGCGCATGAACCACCGACGCTAACTCCAAGTCGTGTGGGGTAATTCCGCTCATGGTGCTTGAGTTGTCGCGAGGCATATGACACTACTCTCCCATCTTGCATCAGACACACTCCCAAGTCCCTGTCGTGAAGCATCACAAAGACACTTGGAAATCCTTCAAGATCCTGTAAACACAGTAACAGCGCAGTTACTAGTCGACGCCTGTTCTGAAAGCTGGCTTCACATACATCCGACCATTCAAACTTCCTCTCCTTCTTCAAGTTCAACATCGGCTTAGCAATCTTGGAAAAGTTTTCTATGAACCTTCGTAATATCCAGAAGTCCCAAAAAGCTTCAATCTCTCCGCATTCTTGGGTGCTTCCCACTCATATCAAATCACTTTGTTTGGATCAACAGCAATTTTTCTCCCGACACTACGTGTCCAAGAAACCCAACGGTGTTAAGCCAGAATTCACACTTGCTGAATTTGGCGTCTGGTGTTCTCTCGCCCATAATCACCGCAGATGTTTCTCATGCTCAGCATCATCCTTGGAATATATCAGTATGTCATCAATAAACACCACCACGAACTTGTCCAAATACTCCATAAATACCTTGTTCATCATGGTTATGAAATACGCAGGGGCATTCGTTAGTCCAAAAGACATAATCAGATACTCATATAGACCATACCTAGTGGTGAAGGCGGTTTTTGGTACATCCTCCTTCCGGATCTTCAATTGAAAGTAGCCTGATCGCAGATCAATCTTGCTGAACACCTTTGCTCCTTCCAGTTGATCAAACAAATCATTTATGTTCGGCAGAGGGTACTTGTTCTTGATGGTTACCTCATTCAGCGAACGATAGTCCACCACTAATCTCTTGGTGCTGTCTTTCTTCTCCACAAATAGAACAGGTGCTCCCCATGACGACGCACTAGGCTGAATGAATCCCTTTTCCAGCTGCTCCTTCAACTGTTTCTTCAATTCCTTCAGCTCATCGACATCCATCTTATATGGTTTCTTTGCTATTGGTCCTGTTCCCGGCAGCAGGTCGATAATAAACTCTACATCCCTATCAGGTGGCATCCCTGGCAGCTCTTCCGGAAACACGTCAGGGTAATCCCTAATCACTGGCACAGTATCCATGCTAACCCCCTTAAGATGATTCAGCTTACACCTTCCTAGTCGTGCGGCTGACTTGAATCTAATCCTCTTACCATCCGGGGTTTTGAGTGAAACAGCTCGCTGTGCACAATCTATGTGTCCCCCATGCATAGACATCCAATCCATACCCAGAATAACTTCTAATCCCTGTGAATCCAACACCACTAGATGTGCAATGAAGTTGTGTGTTCCAATCTTCACAGTTAAATCGCGGCATCCCGCGCTAGCTATCATATCTCCTCCAGCACAGGTAAGTTTAGAAAGAATCAACTACGATAATAGGATTCTACCCATGCATATGATCAATCAACAACAAACAATAGCAGATAATCACAAGCAAGCAACACATCAGCAAGCAAGCGATCTAGCAACATCCCAGGTGTTATCCTAGCAGTATATACCTACTGAAATAGTTTTGCAAGAGTTGGCAATGGTTAACTAAACAGTTGAGCATCAAAACGACAAAACAGCAATTCTGACAGAACAGTTCTGCTGTGTTCACGAATTTTTCCGCCTGACTTAAACTCGTCAGAAAATTAAGCCAATTTTTGTGCATATAGAACAGGAAGTTCCGCATCAGCCCAACTTTTTTCAGATTTTTCCGAGTTATCAGAAAAATATGAAAAATCGCGCAGTACTGCTGTATCAGCAGAAAAACTGCAGCGAAAAACACACAGATAGTAACCAAATTGCCATAACTCTTTCATTAAAATTCGCACAAATAATTCCTGAGATATTGGAGTACACAAATAAGCATCTAAACACTCTTACACTAACACGAACTAAGTATCACAACAATCGAGAATAAATCTAACGATTTCGCCTAACGAGGACTAATTGGTGGACTTCTATCTACTTCTTGAAGAGATTGAGGTAGGTCCTTGCGGTCATGCGTTGGCGTTTCGGCTCGCGGTACAACCATGCGGCGGAGTGTACACCTCTCCTGAACCATCACTTGAAACGTCAAACTCCACCTCTTCTGGATCCTCCTCTTCTTCTTCATCCTCAGCAATCGCAACAACTTCATCTCCTCCACCATCATCGTCTCCATCATCATCATCCTCGTCCTCATCATCATCATCTCCACTGTCATCATCATCCCCATTGTTGCCATCATCTCCATTGTCATCATCAGAGGGTGGATTCAGCTGTGCTTGGAGAGCGGCAATCTGGGCTGTCATAGCTTCAATAGTCTGATCCCTTTCTGGTGCATCCTGCAGTTCTTTGTATGTTCTGGGTGTTCTCTGCAGTACCATGAAGATGTGCTATGGTGGCATCTCTGGCTATCAGGGCATTCTCCAGGACTCCCACAGCTTCATGCAAAGTGTCAATCTCCTGTCCTTGGACCACCATACCATTGCTAGTAAAATTTGCAATCTCCTTTAGCATCCTCACCTTCTCTGCTAGAGCTCCATTCTCCTTTTCCATGTCCTCTATGTGCCTCCGACGGGGCGGCATGTTGTTCCTGTCGCCCGGGGTAACCACAATGTTCCCATCTTCATCACGCCTTCCATAGTCACGGTAGGGTGAATCTGCCGGTAGTAGGTGTCGGACTTGATGGCACCAAGCGACAGGCTTCATGTATGGCCAAGTTGATTCCAAGTCCCCAGTTGCAGTAGGTCTTGGTGTAGATCAAGTGCACTGGGTTTGGCAAGGCGGCATCTCTGAATATGAAGGTAGTGATCTCCCATGCATCCTCTCCATATCCATAGGTGTACAGCCTTCTTCCCTTGAACATGGGCAGTGGCAATCCCAATGACTGCGAGAGCTGAGCTAACTGCCTTGCAAAGGGCCTTGGTGACTCCATGGTGGCATACTCAGTCCTGACTTCTCCCATCTATCAAGTAAAAGAGGAAAGTGTGAGAATATGGAGCGTTCGAGATATGTAATTAAAACCTTGTTTGACATGGTAAGATCAAAGGTGTAATTCATAGAACTGCCATTATATTTTAAAGATTAAAAGCTTTAGAGACTACCGTTTTCCACTAAAAGAGCTCCATCATAATCCGCTGAAATGACACCATATAAGGTTATGGTTTGGGATAAAACCCAAGTAGTCCTTTCTTAAACATTGGTATGCTATGCATAAGAAAGATGTGTGCAACCAAAGTCGGATAAACCTGTCTTTGTATAAATGTTAAGTATTCCTCCATAAACACCGGAGACAAAAGTGTTTGTCGCTTAGAACGTCAAGTTTCTTTGAGAAGGAATTTTTTCGTGAAAAGTTAAGTGGGAGGACAATAGAACTTTGATAAGGTTAAAGGAACCTTAGCTATATGTGCAGAGTTGCGTGAGCAGAAAAGTGTTAGAGGCAAGCAACAATGCTCATGGCTCACGTGCCTCAAAGGTTGTGGTCACGGAGGTCTAAGTTTCTATTGAAACAAGTAGGTCGGATGAACAATCAAATACCAAGATTTGAGGGTTGAATCATTATTTGAGAATAATGAACCTACTACATGCAAAGAAGCGATGATGGGCCCTGACTCCGTAAAATGGCTTGAAGCCATATAATCCGTGATAGTTCCATACACGAGAAATCAAGTTTTGAACTTGAAGGACCCTCGAAAAAGGTGTAAGACCTTGCAGTTGTGTTTGGATCTATAAAGAAGTAGACATGGATGTTTCACATCTATGAAATAGTCGACATGTTGGGAAAGAGTTCACAACAATGTTCAAAGGTTGTATATGACAAGATTTGATCTTTCATAGCGATTTTTAGTCTAGACGGATTAATGTAGCAACCACTACATATAATTTGTTATGTGGTAGTAGAATAAACAAAACAAGTTCTTCTAATAGAATGGTTACCTAGGACGTGTGCATGACACGGTCCAAAGGGTTTTGTTAATTCAAAGGATGCTAAAAGCATATGCAAACTTCAATGGTTGAAGTAAGCATAAAGTTGGAATCTTCACTATAATGAAACTGTTAAAAGAGTTTAATTTCATTTGAGACAATGAAGATGCTTGCATTTGCAAGAAATTTAGTGGGAGCGCTAAGACATGTTTCTAATACATTATGTGGAAGACATATTGTTGATTGGAAATAATGTATCTTTTATTAACACATATTAAGAATTTCATCCCGATGAAAGACTTAGGCAAAACCCAAATATTTGGCATCAATAAACGCTAATATGGTTGTGCCAGAAGTACATAGACGAGATATTGAATGAATTCAATATAGAAACTACAAGAAAGGTTCTTGTTGCACAGAAAGGATTGAAAGAGTTCAATGTTGATGATATATTCAAGTGTATTGGCACTTGGTAAGTGAAACAAAGATTCAAGTATAGATTGATACTTGATGTATGAAATCATGTGACACCCCGGTTCTGATAAGACCGTGGCCTCTATGTGACATGCCAATCCCTGGATCGGTTCATTGGCCCACAATAGAGTAAGATAGATAATCATAGCAAATAACCGTGTATCATGATCTACAAGATCCAGAGTACCATTATTACAATATAAAAGCTTAGCATAAAGCTAGCTCAAATTGTTCAGGTAGCAACAAAAGCGAGTAAATCCTCCAATCTTCAAATTGCCCACAAGTGAACAAGTGTCGAGTGGAGTACCGTGGCCTATAACGATCAAACAGAATCGGAATAACCTGCAGCATAAAACGCAACAGCCCCGAAGGGTCAATACATGGAATGTATGGCAAGTAGAGCTAGTAAATGGAGACAATAATACTAACATCTACATGCATATCTGGCAAGTGGAGCTGTGTCTGGCTTGCATTTGCAAATAACTTTGTCCTACTTTCATAAACAGTTTTGAATTTTCTTTGAAAAGATCCCAATTAAGTTAACCCAACAAGATTAAAACAATTATGAAATTAGAATGAGCGAGAAACATGTCATGGAATCAATATCTAGCAACTCAGATGTCCATAACCGGGACACGCTAATCGATTAGATTATACACTGCAGAGGTTAGTACACTTTACCCATGTGACTTGGCCAGCCCAGCTCGTACCATCACTCTCATTTTGGGTGATGATAGGGAGAAGACCAAGAAGAGACTGTTCGGGAAGTAGCTCCTCAATCCCGACGCGCACCGGTCCAACCTACCAAAATTCTACATCTCTGGATACGCGGGTTCGAGTTACCACAACCTACTAAGTCCAACCAACCTCCCATTTCATTATTGGAACATGGTTGTACACGTAAGCTACACAATAAAGAAGCCAATCATTCTCTCTTGATACCAGGTGCCTTTCCTCAATTAAACCACCAAAAATTATCAAGACCATCACACCCTGATGATTCATTGATTAAGTTTTTTTAGTTTTAGCAAACCAATACTTTGAGAAAACAAGTGTCAATGATGTAACCCAGCCCTCGTTCAACATAGCATGGCTAAGCACATCTACAACGGTGGTTCATCTACAAGGAAAACCCTACCACATAATAGGACATAGCATAGCGATAGTATCATCCTACACATGCATCTACAAAATACACGACAATGCATTGAAAATAGTAGGACGATATCATGAACAAAGTAGCATCTACTTGCCTTGGTTGTAGCGGTCGGAAGAACAATCCACACCCGCGCAAGGGTTGCACTCCACACAATCTACACGACACAATTGCATTCATAAACAAACAATTCACAAACATATGCAACAAAGATGATGCATGAATGCAAGAACGGCAAGCGAATTGGTGCTACAGCTGCACCACATAGTACTAATTCATATTACTACCGAATACATGCATGGAAAATAGATTTGGCTAAGGAAACTATTAACCAAAAGTGGTGATCACTACTAGAGCTAGAACTTAAATAATTCACTACCGGCAGTATACTGTTTGTAAAATCTTGGAAAAATTCTACCGCATAGGCATCGCTGATAAGAAACAGTACCAATTGGAATTACTCAAAAAGGAGTTATAAAACATCCCGAGTAATTAAAACACTGCAGAAAGCCATTAGACAAATACTGCAGAAGTTTTTACTGTAAGCCTATCTTTTTATTTCACGATGAGATTCCCCTCGTTCATACGAGTTCAGGGACATATCATACGCGATTTTTGGAGCTACGAAACTTTTACTACGAATTTATTACTCCGAAAAGGCCACTAACTAGTTTGATTAAACTGTACTAAACCTGACAGTAAAAGTCTGAACCAAAGCTACAGCGAGATTCTACACGACTCACTGAACGCGTGCATATTTTATTTGCAAATTTTGGCCAAGCGGTTTAATTTCTACGCAATTTACAAGATTCTACCGAAATCTGTCAACTAATAGGATTAACGAAATTGACCTAGTCAACTGTGTCTGATGACTGGGCGCTGACTGGGCGTCTGACCAGTCAACGTCTGGGGCCTCTGACTAGTCAACGTCTGGAGTGCTGACCAGTCAACGAACGATCTAAGCCGCTGATCTGAGATCTGACGGTGGCTGCTGTCTTACCGGAAACGGACGGCGAAACGAACTCCGGCGAGCTCCGGACGGCGGCAACGATCGGATCCGGTGGCGTGGAAACTCCTGCAAGTACACACACGGTCAACTACGGCTCCCGGAATAATAACGCGGCGCGCGTCGTGGCGATCTGCAGGCGCGATTGGCGGCGCGGATGGAGACGCGAGCACGGAACGGAAAGAGGGCGGCGAGACGAACCCGCAATGCGAGCAGACGATGGCCGGAGACGGAGGGGTGGCCGGCGGCAGCGAGGCGAAGCGGCAGGCGGCGGCGCGTTCACGCCTGGGAGGCGCGCCAGGGAGTTGTGGCGGCGGGGTTCTGGGAGGAGGCGGGGTCGGGCACGACTTACGAGGCGGTGGGGTCCCTTTTATTTAATCCTACGCGTGAGAAAAAAAAAGAAAAAAAAAAAAAAAATGAAACAGAAACGGTCCAGAACTGGACTACAACTCGGAAATCGGTCCGGATTTTCGGACCGTTTTCCGGCGGTTTACTAAAACGTCCGAGTCTTTTGCATACGAACTCCGATTGGAGCGATTTTCGCGCCTACGGGTTCGTATCGTCGAGGGGAACAACCTTCAGTCGAAGTTTGAGCGAAAGCTCGAACCTACAGGGGTGGTTGTAGCAAGCCCTCTGAAGCCTCGCAGGAAACTTCGAAGAAGGGGAAGCGGGTTTTGCAAATAGCGTTTACGATCCTCTCTACTCGACGGTAATGCATGGTAAGATATGATGCGATGCAATGAATGATATGCAAGACCAAATCTAAAATTTGGGATGTGACAAGACTAACCCCCTTAAGATGAATCTCGTCCTCGAGATTCGGCGCGGCTAGCAAATAGGTGTGGGTAGTCCTCTCGGATGTCATCTTCACGCTCCCAAGTGGCTTCCTCTTCGTGTGGTGACTCCGCACCTTGCAAAACTTGATTGTCTTGGTACGGGTAGTCCTTTCTGCTGTCTCCAGAATCTTGACCGGTTTCTCCTCATAGGTCAAGTCATTTTCAAGCTGAACCTCCTCTAGTGGTACAGTGTCTCTCAATGGTGTATCCACCATCTCCGGATGGCACTTCTTTAGCTGTGACACGTGGAACACATCGTGAACAGCGATGCCGAGCCTCCGCAACTCCAACGGATAGGCAACTTCTCCCTTGCGTGCTAAAACTCGATACGGTCCAATGAATCGAGGTGCCAGCTTACCCTTAATTCCAAATCTCTTGATTCCTCGAAGTGGCGATACTGTGAGGTACGCTCTATCCCCAATCTCATACACCACTTCCTTGCGTTTGGCATCAGCGTAGCTCTTCTGCCTTGATTGTGCTACCTTCAGCCTGTCCTTAATCAAGGCAACCTTTTCCTCGATCCTTGATCAAATCAGGTCCAAACAAGCGGCGTTCTCCTACTCCATCCCATAGCAATGGTGTTCGCACCGTTTCCCATACAAAGACGTCGAGCGGTGGCGTCTTGATGCTGGTTTGATAGCTGTTGTTGTAGGAAAACTTCGGCATAAGGCAAATTCTCATCCCAACTAGAACCATGAGCCAAAGCGCAAGCTCTCGGATGTCTTCCAAAATCTGGTTCACCCTCTCGGTCATCCATCATTTGTGGGTGAAACTGTACTAAACTCAATCTAGTACCAAGCGACTCGTGCGTTGGCGCCGAAGTGTGAGGTAAATTGGGTGCCTCTATCGACAATACTCTTGGGAACTCCATGTAGGCACACAATCGTGTCCATGTAACTCTTGGCCAACCTTGCACTTGTAGAGGTCGTCTTCACCGGTATAAAGTGGGCTACCTTGGTTAAATGGTCGACCACTACCCAAATAGAGTCATATCCCGACCTGGTCCTGGGCAGTCCTGTGATAAAGTCCATTCCCACTCTATCCCATTTCCAATCCGCAGCAGCATGTAGCAATCCTGCTGGTTTCGGTGTTCACTTCACTTTCGGCTACATACATCACATAGGGCAATATGCTTGGCGATATCTCCTTCATGTTGTTCCACCAAAATCTGCTCTTCAAATCCATATACATCTTTGTGTTGCGGATGTATGGAATATGGCGAGTCATGAGCTTCTGCAGAATCAACTTCCTTATCTCGGATCGTTGGGAACACACAAACGATCTCCATACCACAAGGTACCATGCTCATCCTCGCGAATATCCTTTTCCGGTTCTCCTTCATCTTCTCCTTTATTTCTTCTATTTCCTTGTCTCCCACTTGAGCCTTCTTGATTACATCTTGAAGCGTCGGTTGGACTTCCATTGTTGCTAAGTACCCTTCAGATACTACCTCGGTCTAAGGTCCTTGAATTGCTTGCACAAATCCTCAGGCAATTCACCAATTGTCAATCCATTGGCATAAACCTTCCGGCTCAGAGCATCTGCTACTACATTGGCCTTTCCTGGGTGGTATTGCAGATTCATATCATAATCCTTGATAAGTTCCAACCATCTCCTTTGTCTCATGTTCAGTTCCTTCTGTGTAAATATGTACTTCAGGCTCTTGTGGTCGGTGTACACATCACAGTGTTTTCCCATTAAGTAATGCCTCCATACCTTGAGCGCATGAACCACTGACGCTAACTCCAAGTCGTGTGTGGGTAATTCCGCTCATGGTGCTTGAGTTGTCGCGAGGCATATGACACTACTCTCCCATCTTGCATCAGACACTCCCAAGTCCCTCGTGAAGCATCACAAGACACTTGGAAATCCTTCAAGATCCGTAAACACAGAACAGGCGCAGTTACTAGTCGACGCTTCAGTTCCTGAAAGCTGGCTTCACATACATCTGACCATTCAAACTTCCTCTCCTTCTTCAGAAGTTCAGTCATCGGCTTAGCAATCTTGGAAAAGTTTTCTATGAACCTTCGGTAATATCCAGCAAGTCCCAAAAAGCTTCGAATCTCTCCCGCATTCTTGGGTGCTTCCCACTCTGTTACTGCAGTCACTTTGTTTGGATCAACAGCAATTCCTTCTCCTGACACTACGTGTCCAAGAAACCCAACGGTGTTAAGCCAGAATTCACACTTGCTGAATTTGGCGTACAGCTGGTGTTCTCTCAGTTTCTCCATAATCAGTCGCAGATGCTTCTCATGCTCAGCATCATCCTTGGAATATATCAGTATGTCATCAATAAACACCACCACGAACTTGTCCAAATACTCCATAAATACCTTGTTCATCATGGTCATGAAATATGCCGGGGCATTCGTTAGTCCAAAAGACATAACTGTATACTCATATAGACCATACCTAGTGGTGAAGGCGGTTTTTGGTACATCCTCCTTCCGGATCTTCAATTGAAAGTAGCCTGATCGCAGATCAATCTTGCTGAACACCTTTGCTCCTTCCAGTTGATCAAACAAATCATTTATGTTCGGCAGAGGGTACTTGTTCTTGATGGTTACCTCATTCAGCGAACGATAGTCCACCACTAATCTCTTGGTGCTGTCTTTCTTCTCCACAAATAGAACAGGTGCTCCCCATGACGACGCACTAGGCTGAATGAATCCCTTTTCCAGCTGCTCCTTCAACTGTTTCTTCAATTCCTTCAGCTCATCGACATCCATCTTATATGGTTTCTTTGCTATTGGTCCTGTTCCCGGCAGCAGGTCGATAATAAACTCTACATCCCTATCAGGTGGCATCCCTGGCAGCTCTTCCGGAAACACGTCAGGGTAATCCCTAATCACTGGCACAGTATCCATGCTAACCCCCTTAAGATGATTCAGCTTACACCTTCCTAGTCGTGCGGCTGACTTGAATCTAATCCTCTT
The DNA here is from genome assembly GCA_023614405.1 of Avena insularis. Lineage (NCBI taxonomy): Eukaryota > Viridiplantae > Streptophyta > Magnoliopsida > Poales > Poaceae > Avena > Avena insularis. The sequence goes on along the minus strand of CM042684.1, from coordinate 99,532,007 downwards.
ACCATCCGGGGTTTTGAGTGAAACAGCTCGCTGTGCACAATCTATGTGTCCCCCATGCATAGACATCCAATCCATACCCAGAATAACTTCTAATCCCTGTGAATCCAACACCACTAGATGTGCAATGAAGTTGTGCGTTCCAATCTTCACAGTTAAATCATGCATCCAGCTAGCTATCATATCTCCTCCACAGGTAAGTTTAGAAAGAATCAACTACGATAATAGGATTCTACCCATGCATATGATCAATCAACAACAAACAATAGCAGATAATCACAAGCAAGCAACACATCAGCAAGCAAGCGATCTAGCAACATCCCAGGTGTTATCCTAGCAGTATATACCTACTGAAATAGTTTTGCAAGAGTTGGCAATGGTTAACTAAACAGTTGAGCATCAAAACGACAAAACAGCAATTCTGACAGAACAGTTCTGCTGTGTTCACGAATTTTTCCGCCTGACTTAAACTCGTCAGAAAATTAAGCCAATTTTTGTGCATATAGAACAGGAAGTTCCGCATCAGCCCAACTTTTTTCAGATTTTTCCGAGTTATCAGAAAAATATGAAAAATCGCGCAGTACTGCTGTATCAGCAGAAAAACTGCAGCGAAAAACACACAGATAGTAACCAAATTGCCATAACTCTTTCATTAAAATTCGCACAAATAATTCCTGAGATATTGGAGTACACAAATAAGCATCTAAACACTCTTACACTAACACGAACTAAGTATCACAACAATCGAGAATAAATCTAACGATTTCGCCTAACGAGGACTAATTGGTGGACTTCTATCTACTTCTTGAAGAGATTGAGGTAGGTCCTTGCGGTCATGCGTTGGCGTTTCGGCTCGCGGTACAACCATGCGGCGGAGTGTACACCTCTCCTGAACCATCACTTGAAACGTCAAACTCCACCTCTTCTGGATCCTCCTCTTCTTCTTCATCCTCAGCTGCAACTGCAACAACTTCATCTCCTCCACCATCATCGTCTCCATCATCATCATCCTCGTCCTCATCATCATCATCTCCACTGTCATCATCATCCCCATTGTTGCCATCATCTCCATTGTCATCATCAGAGGGTGGATTCAGCTGTGCTTGGAGAGCGGCAATCTGGGCTGTCATAGCTTCAATAGTCTGATCCCTTTCCTGGTCTGTCCCTTGCAGTTGCTGTATGTTCTGGGTGTTCTCCTGCACAGTACCATGAAGATGTGCTATGGTGGCATCTCTGGCTATCAGGGCATTCTCCAGGACTCCCACAGCTTCATGCAAAGTGTCAATCTCCTGTCCTTGGACCACCATACCATTGCTAGTAAAATCTGCAATCTCCTTTAGCATCCTCACCTTCTCTGCTAGAGCTCCATTCTCCTTTTCCATGTCCTATATGTGCCTCCGGCCCAGCATGTTGTGTTCCTCTGCCCAGGGTAACCACAATGTTCCCATCTTCATCACGCTTCCATAGTCACGGTAGGGTGAATCTGCCGGTAGTAGGTGTGGGACTTGATGGCCTTTGGCGAGACAGGCTTCATGTATGGCCAAGTTGATTCCAAGTCCCCGATGCAGAGGTCTTGGTGTAGATCAAGTGCACTGGTTTGGCAAGCGGCATCTCTGAATATGAAGGTAGTGATCTCCCATGCATCCTCTCCATATCCATAGGTGTACAGCCTTCTTCCCTTGAACATGGGCAGTGGCAATCCCAATGACTGCGAGAGCTGAGCTAACTGCCTTGCAAAGGGCCTTGGTGACTCCATGGTGGCATACTCAGTCCTGACTTCTCCCATCTATCAAGTAAAAGAGGAAAGTGTGAGAATATGGAGCGTTCGAGATATGTAATTAAAACCTTGTTTGACATGGTAAGATCAAAGGTGTAATTCATAGAACTGCCATTATATTTTAAAGATTAAAAGCTTTAGAGACTACCGTTTTCCACTAAAAGAGCTCCATCATAATCCGCTGAAATGACACCCTATAAGGTTATGGTTTGGGATAAAACCCAAGTAGTCCTTTCTTAAACATTGGTATGCTATGCATAAGAAAGATGTGTGCAACCAAAGTCGGATAAACCTGTCTTTGTATAAATGTTAAGTATTCCTCCATAAACACCGGAGACAAAAGTGTTTGTCGCTTAGAACGTCAAGTTTCTTTGAGAAGGAATTTTTCGTGAAAAGTTAAGTGGGAGGACGATAGAACTTTGATAAGGTTAAAGGAACCTTAGCTATATGTGACAGCATTACGAAAAGTGTTCCGGAGGCAGCAACAATGCTCATGGCTCACGTGCCTCAAAGGTTGTGGTCACGGAGGTCTAAGTTTCTATTGAAACAAGTAGGTCGGATGAACAATCAAATACCAAGATTTGAGGGTTGAATCATTATTTGAGAATAATGAACCTACTACATGCAAAGAAGCGATGATGGGCCCTGACTCCGTAAAATGGCTTGAAGCCATATAATCCGTGATAGTTCCATACACGAGAAATCAAGTTTTGAACTTGAAGGACCCTCGAAAAAGGTGTAAGACCTTGCAGTTGTGTTTGGATCTATAAAGAAGTAGACATGGATGTTTCACATCTATGAAATAGTCGACATGTTGGGAAAGAGTTCACAACAATGTTCAAAGGTTGTATATGACAAGATTTGATCTTTCATAGCGGTTTTTAGTCTAGACGGATTAATGTAGCAACCACTACATATAATTTGTTATGTGGTAGTAGAATAAACAAAACAAGTTCTTCTAATAGAATGGTTACCTAGGACGTGTGCATGACATGGTCCAAAGGGTTTTGTTAATTCAAAGGATGCTAAAAGCATATGCAAACTTCAATGGTTGAAGTAAGCATAGCGGAGTTGGAATCTTCACTATAATGAAACTGTTAAAAGAGTTTAATTTCATCGGAGACAATGAAGATGCTTGCATTTGCAAGAAATTAAGTGGGAGCGCTAAGACATGTTTCTAATACATTATGTGGAAGACATATTGTTGATTGGAAATAATGTATCTTTTATTAACACATATTAAGAATTTCATCCCGATGAAAGACTTAGGCAAAACCCAAATATTTGGCATCAATAAACGCTAATATGGTTGTGCCAGAAGTACATAGACGAGATATTGAATGAATTCAATATAGAAACTACAAGAAAGGTTCTTGTTGCACAGAAAGGATTGAAAGAGTTCAATGTTGATGATATATTCAAGTGTATTGGCACTTGGTAAGTGAAACAAAGATTCAAGTATAGATTGATACTTGATGTATGAAATCCTGTGACACCCCGGTTCTGATAAGACCGTGGCCTCTATGTGACATGCCAATCCCTGGATCGGTTCATTGGCCCACAATAGAGTAAGATAGATAATCATAGCAAATAACCGTGTATCATGATCTACAAGATCCAGAGTACCATTATTACAATATAAAAGCTTAGCATAAAGCTAGCTCAAATTGTTCAGGTAGCAACAAAAGCGAGTAAATCCTCCAATCTTCAAATTGCCCACAAGTGAACAAGTGTCGAGTGGAGTACCGTGGCCTATAACGATCAATCAGAATCGGAATAACCTGCAGCATAAAACGCAACAGCCCCGAAGGGTCAATACATGGAATGTATGGCAAGTAGAGCTAGTAAATGGAGACAATAATACTAACATCTACATGCATATCTGGCAAGTGGAGCTGTTCCGCTTGCATTTGCAAATAACTTTGTCCTACTTTCATAAACAGTTTTGAATTTTCTTTGAAAAGATCCCAATTAAGTTAACCCAACAAGATTAAAACAATTATGAAATTAGAATGAGCGAGAAACATGTCATGGAATCAATATCTAGCAACTCAGATGTCCATAACCGGGGACACGGCTAATCGATTAGATTATACACTCTGCAGAGGTTAGTACACTTTACCCATGTGACTTGGCCAGCCCAGCTCGTACCATCACTCTCATTTTGGGTGATGATAGGGAGAAGACCAAGAAGAGACTGTTCGGGAAGTAGCTCCTCAATCCCGACGCGCACCGGTCCAACCTACCAAAATTCTACATCTCTGGATACGCGGGTTCGAGTTACCACAACCTACTAAGTCCAACCAACCGCCCATTCCATTATTGGCACATGGTTGTACACGTAAGCTACACAATAAAGAAGCCAATCATTCTCTCTTGATACCTGGGTGCCTTTCCGCAATGAAACCACCAAAAATTATCAATCCCATCACACCCAGATGATTCATTGATTAAGTTGTTTTAGTTTTCGCAAACCAATACTTTGAGAAAACAAGTGTCAATGATGTAACCCAGCCCTCGTTCAACATAGCATGGCTAAGCACATCTACAACGGTGGTTCATCTACAAGGAAAACCCTACCACATAATAGGACATAGCATAGCGATAGTATCATCCTACACATGCATCTACAAAATACACGACAATGCATTGAAAATAGTAGGACGATATCATGAACAAAGTAGCATCTACTTGCCTTGGTTGTAGCGGTCGGAAGAACAATCCACACACGCGCAAGGGTTGCACTCCACACAATCTACACGACACAATTGCATTCATAAACAAACAATTCACAAACATATGCAACAAAGATGATGCATGAATGCAAGAACGGCAAGCGAATTGGTGCTACAGCTGCACCACATAGTACTAATTCATATTACTACCGAATACATGCATGGAAAATAGATTTGGCGCAAGGGAAACTATTAACCAAAAGTGGTGATCACTACTAGAGCTAGAACTTAAATAATTCACTACCGGCAGTATACTGTTTGTAAAATCTTGGAAAAATTCTACCGCATAGGCATCGCTGATAAGAAACAGTACCAATTGGAATTACTCAAAAAGGAGTTATAAAACATCCCGAGTAATTAAAACACTGCAGAAAGCCATTAGACAAATACTGCAGAAGTTTTTACTGTAAGCCTATCTTTTTATTTCACGATGAGATTCCCCTCGTTCATACGAGTTCAGGGACATATCATACGCGATTTTTGGAGCTACGAAACTTTTACTACGAATTTATTACTCCGAAAAGGCCACTAACTAGTTTGATTAAACTGTACTAAACCTGACAGTAAAAGTCTGAACCAAAGCTACAGCGAGATTCTACACGACTCACTGAACGCGTGCATATTTTATTTGCAAATTTTGGCCAAGCGGTTTAATTTCTACGCAATTTACAAGATTCTACCGAAATCTGTCAACTAATAGGATTAACGAAATTGACCCAGTCAACTGTGTCTGATGACTGGGCGCTGACTGGGCGTCTGACCAGTCAACGTCTGGGGCCTCTGACTAGTCAACGTCTGGAGTGCTGACCAGTCAACGAACGATCTAAGCCGCTGATCTGAGATCCGGCGGTGGCTGCTGTCTTACCGAAGCAGACGGCGAAACGAACTCCGCGAGCTCGGACGGCGGCAACGACGGATCCGGTGGCGTGGAAACTCCTGCAAGTACACACACGGTCAACTACGGCTCCGAATAATAAGCAGCGTGCGCGTCATTGGCGATCTGCAGGCGCGATTGGCGGCGGATGATGGAGACGCGAGCACGGAACGGAAAGAGGGCGAACCGACAGCGAGCAGCGATGGCGGAGGCGGAGGGTGGCGGCGGCAGCGGCGGCGGCGTTCACGCTGGGAGGCGCGCGGAGTTGGCGGCGGGGTTACGGGAGGCGGGGTCGGCACGACTTACGAGGCGGGTCCTTTATTTAATCCTACGCGTGAAAAAAAAAAAAACTGAAATGAAACGGTCCAGAACTGGACTACAACTCGGAAATCGGTCCGGATTTTCGGACCGTTTTCCGGCGGTTTACTAAAACGTCCGAGTCTTTTGCATACGAACTCTGATTGGAGCGATTTTCGCGCCTACGGGTTCGTATCGTCGAGGAACAACCTTCAGTCGAAGTTTGAGCGTAGCTCGAACCTACAGGTGGTTGTAGCAAGCCCCTCTGAAGCCTCCCGAGGAAACTTCGGCGAAGGGGAAGCGGGTTTTGCAAATAGCGTTTCGTCGATCCTCTCTACTCGACGGTAATGCATGGTAAGATATGATGCGATGCAATGAATGATATGCAAGACCAAATCTAAAATTTGGGATGTGACAAGACTAACCCCCTTAAGATGAATCTCGTCCTCGAGATTGGTAGCGACTAACAAATAGGTGTGGGTAGTCCTCTCGGATGTCATCTTCACGCTCCCAAGTGGCTTCCTTCTTGTGGTGACTCCACTGCACCTTGCAAAACTTGATTGTCTTGGTACGGGTAGTCCTTTCATTGTCTCCGAATCTTGACCGTTTCTCCTCATAGGTCAAGTCATTTTCAAGCTGAACCTCCTCTAGTGGTGCAGTGTCTCTCAATGGTGTATCCACCATCTCCGGATGGCACTTCTTTAGCTGTGACACGTGGAACACATCGTGAACAGCGAATGAGCCTCAGCAACTCCAAGCGATAGGCAACTTCTCCCTTGCGTGCTAAAACTCGTCACGGTCCAATGAATCGAGGTGCCGACCCTTAATTCCAAATCTCTTGATTCCTCGAGTGGCGTCTTGAGGTACGCTCTATCCCCAATCTCATACACCACTTCCTTGCGTTTGGCATCGCGTAGCTCTTACGCCTTGATTGTGCTACCTTCACTGTCCTTAATCAAGGCAACCTTTTCCTCGGCATCCTTGATCAAATCAGGTCCAAACAATGGCGTTCCTACTCCATCCCATAGCAATGGTGTTCGCACCGCTTCCCATAAGACGTCGAGCGGTGGCGTCTTGATGCTGGTTTGATAGCTGTTGTTGTAGGAAAACTTCGGCATAAGGCAAATTCTCATCCCAACTAGAACCATGAGCCAAAGCGCAAGCTCTCGGATGTCTTCCAAAATCTGGTTCACCCTCTCGATCATCCATCTGTTTGTGGGTGAAACGCTGTACTAAACTCCAATCTAGTACCAAGCGACTCGTGCAGCTGGCGCCAGAAGTGTGAGGTAAATTGGGTGCCTCTATCAGATACGATACTCTTGGGAACTCCATGTAGGCACACAATCTTGTCCATGTAAATCTTGGCCAACCTTGCACTTGTATAGGTCGTCTTCACCGGTATAAAGTGGGCTACCTTGGTTAAATGGTCGACCACTACCCAAATAGAGTCATATCCCGACCTGGTCCTGGGCAGTCCTGTGATAAAGTCCATTCCCACTCTATCCCATTTCCAATCCGGCACAGGCAACGGCTGTAGCAATCCTGCTGGTTTCTGGTGTTCCGCCTTCACTCGGCTACATACATCACATAGGGCAATATGCTTGGCGATATCTCCCTTCATGTTGTTCCACCAAAATCTGCTCTTCAAATCCATATACATCTTTGTGTTGCCGGATGTATGGAATATGGCGAGTCATGAGCTTCCTGCAGAATCAACTTCCTTATCTCGGGATCGTTGGGAACACACAAACGATCTCCATACCACAAGGTACCATGCTCATCCTCGCGAATATCCTTTTCCCGGTTCTCCTTCATCTTCTCCTTTATTTCTTCTATTTCCTTGTCTCCCACTTGAGCCTTCTTGATTCTGTCTTGAAGCGTCGGTTGGACTTCCATTGTTGCTAAGTACCCTTCAGATACTACCTCCAGTCTAAGGTCCTTGAATTGCTTGCACAAATCCTCAGGCAATTCACCAATTGTCAATCCATTGGCATAAACCTTCCGGCTCAGAGCATCTGCTACTACATTGGCCTTTCCTGGGTGGTATTGCAGATTCATATCATAATCCTTGATAAGTTCCAACCATCTCCTTTGTCTCATGTTCAGTTCCTTCTGTGTAAATATGTACTTCAGGCTCTTGTGGTCGGTGTACACATCACAGTGTTTTCCCATTAAGTAATGCCTCCATACCTTGAGCGCATGAACCACTGACGCTAACTCCAAGTCGTGTGTGGGTAATTCCGCTCATGGTGCTTGAGTTGTCATGAGGCATATGACACTACTCTCCCATCTTGCATCAGCACACTCCCAAGTCCTGTCGTGAAGCATCACAAGACACTTGGAAATCCTTCAAGATCCGTAAACACAGTAAGTAGCGATTAGTCGACGCTTCAGTTCCTGAAAGCTGGCTTCACATACATCTGACCATTCAAACTTCCTCTCCTTCTTCAGAAGTTCAGTCATCGGCTTAGCAATCTTGGAAAAGTTTTCTATGAACCTTCGGTAATATCCAGCAAGTCCCAAAAAGCTTCGAATCTCTCCCGCATTCTTGGGTGCTTCCCACTCTGTTACTGCAGTCACTTTGTTTGGATCAACATCAATTCCTTCTCCTGACACTACGTGTCCAAGAAACCCAACGGTGTTAAGCCAGAATTCACACTTGCTGAATTTGGCGTACAGCTGGTGTTCTCTCAGTTTCTCCATAATCAGTCGCAGATGCTTCTCATGCTCAGCATCATCCTTGGAATATATCAGTATGTCATCAATAAACACCACCACGAACTTGTCCAAATACTCCATAAATACCTTGTTCATCATGGTCATGAAATACGCAGGGGCATTCGTTAGTCCAAAAGACATAACTGTATACTCATATAGACCATACCTAGTGGTGAAGGCGGTTTTTGGTACATCCTCCTTCCGGATCTTCAATTGAAAGTAGCCTGATCGCAGATCAATCTTGCTGAACACCTTTGCTCCTTCCAGTTGATCAAACAAATCATTTATGTTCGGCAGAGGGTACTTGTTCTTGATGGTTACCTCATTCAGCGAACGATAGTCCACCACTAATCTCTTGGTGTTGTCTTTCTTCTCCACAAATAGAACAGGTGCTCCCCATGACGACGCACTAGGCTGAATGAATCCCTTTTCCAGCTGCTCCTTCAACTGTTTCTTCAATTCCTTCAGCTCATCGACATCCATCTTATATGGTTTCTTTGCTATTGGTCCTGTTCCCGGCAGCAGGTCGATAATAAACTCTACATCCCTATCAGGTGGCATCCCTGGCAGCTCTTCCGGAAACACGTCAGGGTAATCCCTAATCACTGGCACAGTATCCATGCTAACCCCCTTAAGATGATTCAGCTTACACCTTCCTAGTCGTGCGGCTGACTTGAATCTAATCCTCTTACCATCCGGGGTTTTGAGTGAAACAGCATTCGTGCACAATCTATGTGTCCCCCATGCATAGACATCCAATCCATACCCAGAATAACTTCTAATCCCTGTGAATCCAACACCACTAGATGTGCAATGAAGTTGTGTGTTCCAATCTTCACAGTTAAATCGCGGCATCCCGCGCTAGCTATCATATCTCCTCCAGCACAGGTAAGTTTAGAAAGAATCAACTACGATAATAGGATTCTACCCATGCATATGATCAATCAACAACAAACAATAGCAGATAATCACAAGCAAGCAACACATCAGCAAGCAAGCGATCTAGCAACATCCCAGGTGTTATCCTAGCAGTATATACCTACCGAAATAGTTTTGCAAGAGTTGGCAATGGTTAACTAAACAGTTGAGCATCAAAACGACAAAACAGCAATTCTGACAGAACAGTTCTGCTGTGTTCACGAATTTTTCCGCCTGACTTAAACTCGTCAGAAAATTAAGCCAATTTTTGTGCATATAGAACAGGAAGTTCCGCATCAGCCCAACTTTTTTCAGATTTTTCCGAGTTATCAGAAAAATATGAAAAATCGCGCAGTACTGCTGTATCAGCAGAAAAACTGCAGCGAAAAACACACAGATAGTAACCAAATTGCCATAACTCTTTCATTAAAATTCGCACAAATAATTCCTGAGATATTGGAGTACACAAATAAGCATCTAAACACTCTTACACTAACACGAACTAAGTATCACAACAATCGAGAATAAATCTAACGATTTCGCCTAACGAGGACTAATTGGTGGACTTCTATCTACTTCTTGAAGAGATTGAGGTAGGTCCTTGCGGTCATGCGTTGGCGTTTTTCGTCATGGTACAACCATGCGGAGTGTACACCTCTCCTGAACCATCACTTGAAACGTCAAACTCCACCTCTTCTGGATCCTCCTCTTCTTCTTCATCCTCAGTGCAATCGCAACAACTTCATCTCCTCCACCATCATCGTCTCCATCATCATCATCCTCGTCCTCATCATCATCATCTCCACTGTCATCATCATCCCCATTGTTGCCATCATCTCCATTGTCATCATCAGGGTGGATTCAGCTGTGCTTGGAGAGCGGCAATCTGGGCTGTCATAGCTTCAATAGTCTGATCCCTTTCTGGTACATCCCTTGCGGTTCTTTGTATGTTCAGGTGTTCTCCTGCACAGTACCATGAAGATGTGCTATGGTGGCATCTCTGGCTATCAGGGCATTCTCCAGGACTCCCACAGCTTCATGCAAAGTGTCAATCTCCTGTCCTTGGACCACCATACCATTGCTAGTAAAATCTGCAATCTCCTTTAGCATCCTCACCTTCTCTGCTAGAGCTCCATTCTCCTTTTCCATGTCCTCTATGTGCCTCCGACGGGGCGGCATGTTGTTCCTGTCGCCCGGGGTAACCACAATGTTCCCATCTTCATCACGCCTTCCATAGTCACGGTAGGGTGAATCTGCCGGTAGTAGGTGTCGGACTTGATGGCATGGCGAGCAGGGCTTCATGTATGAAGTTGATTCCAAGTCCCGATTCAGATGGGTCTTGGTGTAGATCAAGTGCACTGGGTTTGGCAAGCGCATCTCTGAATATGAAGGTAGTGATCTCCCATGCATCCTCTCCATATCCATAGGTGTACTGACCTTCTTCCCTTGAACATGGGCGTGCAATCCCAATGACTGCGAGAGCTGAGCTAACTGCCTTGCAAAGGGCCTTGGTGACTCCATGGTGGCATACTCAGTCCTGACTTCTCCCATCTATCAAGTAAAAGAGGAAAGTGTGAGAATATGGAGCGTTCGAGATATGTAATTAAAACCTTGTTTGACATGGTAAGATCAAAGGTGTAATTCATAGAACTGCCATTATATTTTAAAGATTAAAAGCTTTAGAGACTACCGTTTTCCACTAAAAGAGCTCCATCATAATCCGCTGAAATGACACCCTATAAGGTTATGGTTTGGGATAAAACCCAAGTAGTCCTTTCTTAAACATTGGTATGCTATGCATAAGAAAGATGTGTGCAACCAAAGTCGGATAAACCTGTCTTTGTATAAATGTTAAGTATTCCTCCATAAACACCGGAGACAAAAGTGTTTGTCGCTTAGAACGTCAAGTTTCTTTGAGAAGGAATTTTTCGTGAAAAGTTAAGTGGGAGGACGATAGAACTTTGATAAGGTTAAAGGAACCTTAGCTATATGTGCAGAGTTGCGCAGCACCGAAAAGTGTTCCGGAGGCAGCAACAATGCTCATGGCTCACGTGCCTCAAAGGTTGTGGTCACGGAGGTCTAAGTTTCTATTGAAACAAGTAGGTCGGATGAACAATCAAATACCAAGATTTGAGGGTTGAATCATTATTTGAGAATAATGAACCTACTACATGCAAAGAAGCGATGATGGGCCCTGACTCCGTAAAATGGCTTGAAGCCATATAATCCGTGATAGTTCCATACACAAGAAATCAAGTTTTGAACTTGAAGGACCCTCGGAAAAGGTGTAAGACCTTGCAGTTGTGTTTGGATCTATAAAGAAGTAGACATGGATGTTTCACATCTATGAAATAGTCGACATGTTGGGAAAGAGTTCACAACAATGTTCAAAGGTTGTATATGACAAGATTTGATCTTTCATAGCGATTTTTAGTCTAGACGGATTAATGTAGCAACCACTACATATAATTTGTTATGTGGTAGTAGAATAAACAAAACAAGTTCTTCTAATAGAATGGTTACCTAGGACGTGTGCATGACACGGTCCAAAGGGTTTTGTTAATTCAAAGGATGCTAAAAGCATATGCAAACTTCAATGGTTGAAGTAAGCATAGCGGAGTTGGAATCTTCACTATAATGAAACTGTTAAAAGAGTTTAATTTCATCGGAGACAATGAAGATGCTTGCATTTGCAAGACCTTACGTGGGAGCGCTAAGACATGTTTCTAATACATTATGTGGAAGACATATTGTTGATTGGAAATAATGTATCTTTTATTAACACATATTAAGAATTTCATCCCGATGAAAGACTTAGGCAAAACCCAAATATTTGGCATCAATAAACGCTAATATGGTTGTGCCAGAAGTACATAGACGAGATATTGAATGAATTCAATATAGAAACTACAAGAAAGGTTCTTGTTGCACAGAAAGGATTGAAAGAGTTCAATGTTGATGATATATTCAAGTGTATTGGCACTTGGTAAGTGAAACAAAGATTCAAGTATAGATTGATACTTGATGTATGAAATCCTGTGACACCCCGGTTCTGATAAGACCGTGGCCTCTATGTGACATGCCAATCCCTGGATCGGTTCATTGGCCCACAATAGAGTAAGATAGATAATCATAGCAAATAACCGTGTATCATGATCTACAAGATCCAGAGTACCATTATTACAATATAAAAGCTTAGCATAAAGCTAGCTCAAATTGTTCAGGTAGCAACAAAAGCGAGTAAATCCTCCAATCTTCAAATTGCCCACAAGTGAACAAGTGTCGAGTGGAGTACCGTGGCCTATAACGATCAATCAGAATCGGAATAACCTGCAGCATAAAACGCAACAGCCCCGAAGGGTCAATACATGGAATGTATGGCAAGTAGAGCTAGTAAATGGAGACAATAATACTAACATCTACATGCATATCTGGCAAGTGGAGCTGTGTCTGGCTTGCATTTGCAAATAACTTTGTCCTACTTTCATAAACAGTTTTGAATTTTCTTTGAAAAGATCCCAATTAAGTTAACCCAACAAGATTAAAACAATTATGAAATTAGAATGAGCGAGAAACATGTCATGGAATCAATATCTAGCAACTCAGATGTCCATAACCGGGGACACGGCTAATCGATTAGATTATACACTCTGCAGAGGTTAGTACACTTTACCCATGTGACTTGGCCAGCCCAGCTCGTACCATCACTCTCATTTTGGGTGATGATAGGGAGAAGACCAAGAAGAGACTGTTCGGGAAGTAGCTCCTCAATCCCGACGCGCACGGTCCAACCTACCAAAATTCTACATCTCTGGATCGCGGGTTCGAGTTACCAAAACCTACTAACTCCAACCAACCGCCAATTCGATTTTTGGCACATGGTTGTACACGTAAGATAAACAATAAAGTAGCCAAACATTCTCTCTTGATACCTAGGTGCCTTTCCGCAATGAAACCACCAAAAATTATCAATCCCATCACACCCAGATGATTCATTGATTAAGTTGTTTTAGTTTTCGCAAACCAATACTTTGAGAAAACAAGTGTCAATGATGTAACCCAGCCCTCGTTCAACATAGCATGGCTAAGCACATCTACAACGGTGGTTCATCTACAAGGAAAACCCTACCACATAATAGGACATAGCATAGCGATAGTATCATCCTACACATGCATCTACAAAATACACGACAATGCATTGAAAATAGTAGGACGATATCATGAACAAAGTAGCATCTACTTGCCTTGGTTGTAGCGGTTAGGAAGAACAATCCACACGAGCAAGGGTTGCACTCCACACAATCTACACGACACAATTGCATTCATAAACAAACAATTCACAAACATATGCAACAAAGATGATGCATGAATGCAAGAACGGCAAGCGAATTGGTGCTACAGCTGCACCACATAGTACTAATTCATATTACTACCGAATACATGCATGGAAAATAGATTTGGCAAGGAAACTATTAACCAAAAGTGGTGATCACTACTAGAGCTAGAACTTAAATAATTCACTACCGGCAGTATACTGTTTGTAAAATCTTGGAAAAATTCTACCGCATAGGCATCGCTGATAAGAAACAGTACCAATTGGAATTACTCAAAAAGGAGTTATAAAACATCCCGAGTAATTAAAACACTGCAGAAAGCCATTAGACAAATACTGCAGAAGTTTTTACTGTAAACCTATCTTTTATTTCACGATGAGATTCCCTCGTTCATACGAGTTCAGGGACATATCATACGCGATTTTTAGACTACGAAACTTTTACTACGAATTTATTACTCCGAAAAGGCCACTAACTAGTTTGATTAAACTGTACTAAACCTGACAGTAAAAGTCTGAACCAAAGCTACAGCGAGATTCTACACGACTCACTGAACGCGTGCATATTTTATTTGCAAATTTTGGCCAAGCGGTTTAATTTCTATGCAATTTACAAGATTCTACCGAAATCTGTCAACTAATAGGATTAACGAAATTGACCCAGTCAGCGTAATACGATGATTTGGCGCTGACTGGCGTCGACCAGTCAACGTCTGAGCCTCTGACTAGTCAACGTCGGAGTGCTGACCAGTCAACGAGCGATCTAAGCCGCTGATCTGAGATCGGCGGTGGCTGCTGTCTTACCGAAGCAGACGGCGAAAACGAACTCCGCGAGCTCGGACGGCGGCAACGATCGGATCCGGTGGCGTGGAAACTCCTGCAAGTACACACACGGTCAACTACGGCTCCCGAATAATAAACGCTTAGCGTCACGTGGCGATCTGCAGGCGCGATTGGCGGCGGCGGATGGAGACGCGAGCACGGAGCGGAAAGAGAAGCGGCGAGACGAACCCGGCAACAATGACGATGGCGGAGGGAGAGGGTGGCAGCGGCGGCGGCGAAGCGGCGGCGTTCACGCTGGGGCGCGCCGAGGAGTTGGCGGCGGGGTTACGAGGAGGCGGGTCGGGCCACGACTTACGGCGGGGGTCCTTTATTTAATCCTGGCGTGAGAAAAGAAAAAAGAAAAAAAAAAAAAACTGAAACGAAGCGGTCCAACTGGACTACAACTCGGAAATCGGTCCGGATTTTCGGACCGTTTTCCGCGGTTTACTAAAGCGTCGGTCTTTTGCATACGAACTCTGATTGTAGCGATTTTCGCGCCTACGGGTTCGTATCGTCGAGGGGAACAACCTTCAGTCGAAGTTTGAGCGAAAGCTCGAACCTACAGGGGTGGTTGTAGCAAGCCCCTCTGAAGCCTCTCGCAGGAAACTCGAAGCGAAGGGGAAACGGGGTTTTGCAAATAGCGTTTCGTCGATCCTCTCTACTCGACGGTAATGCATGGTAAGATATGATGCGATGCAATGAATGATATGCAAGACCAAATCTAAAATTTGGGATGTGACAAATCACAAAGAGTATTTATATCAATCATACTGTGATATGTACAAATCCAGATATGTCCTATGCTATAAATATTATGAGCATATACCAGAATGATTCATAAGATGATCATTGGACGATAGTAAGGATATTCTTATGATCTTTTGGAAGAACTAAGAGTATATTATTTGTAGAAGTGACAAATAGATGGTTAGTTCATTGTAAAAGTACTACATTGATACTAGTTTTGTCACAAAGTACAAATTAAGTTTATCTCAATCTAAATTAAGGGTGGCACAATATAATGGAAAGTGAGTTCCATAATGGATTTGGATGAGTTCCAAAGTTAAGACATTGTGACAGATACTTCAACAAAAGGCTAAGTATATGACTGCTATTATAGCAGCAAAAGAGGGCATTTGTGTCAAGTAGTTTGTTATCAAACTAGGTGTAGTTCACAATGAGGATAATACTATGAAGATATATTGTGCGACAATATTATCAACATGTTTTAACCCCAAAGAACTAAAGGTCACACCGAAAGACCAAATCATACAAAGCCATCTCATTAGAGAATGAGTGATGCGTAGAGGCAAAGACATGCAATTACACACGGACCGGAAGTGTCAGATCCGGAGATCGGTTAACCACTAGCAATCGTGTACATACAACACCAGAAAGCCATAGGTGTTGAAAACACAAAGGTTTGAAACTAGATTATTGACTCTAGTGCAAGTGGGAGACTGTTGGAGATATGCCCAAGAGGCAATAATAAAGTGGTTATTATCATATCTTCATACTTATGATAAATGTTTACATACCATGCTATAATTGTATTAACCGGAAACATTAATACTTGTGTGATTTGTAAACTAAAATAAGAGTCCTAGTAAAGCCTCTTGTTAAACTAGCTTGTTGGTTAATATATGATCATTGTTTCCTCATCATGAACATAGAGATGTTATTAACAACAGGGTCATATCATTAGGAAAATGATGTGATGGACATACTCCTATAGATAAGCGTAGCATAAAGATCAAGTCATTTCAATAGTTCAATTGCTATATGCTTTCTGATACATAGTAACCTAATTCCTTCGACCATGAGATCATGCATATCACCTTTACCGGATGGATGCTTTGATGTCATCAAACACCACAAGTAACAGGTGGCTATAAAAGTGGCATTGAGTGTTGGAAAGTATTGGTTGAAACACATGGATCAAGAGTGGGATTTGTCCATCCATATGGGATAGATATACTCTGGCCCTCTCGGTGAAATGTCATCCAATTAGCTTGCAAGCATGTGACTGGCTCACAAGGGATCACATATCAGGAGCGAGAAAGAGTACTTATCGGTATGAGGTTGAACTAGGTATGCGGAGATACCGACGATCATAACCTCGGATAAGTAAACTATCGTGAGACAAAGGGAAATTGGTATCGTATGTAAGTGGTTCATTCGATCGCAAAGTAATCGTAGAAATATGTAGCCATATGAATTTCAGATTCCTCTATTGGTTATTGTTGAGAAGTGTCTCGATCATGTCGCATAATTCACGAACCGTAGGGAGACACACTTAAGGATTGACGTTGTTTGAGTAGTTATGGTATTATGAAAGAGACCGAATGTTGTTGAGTCTCGGATGGGATCCGGGATATCACGAGGAGATCCGGAATGGTCAGGAGAATAAGATTCATATAAGGAAAGTCCCGTTTGGAGTTGGGGAATGGTTAGGTGTTTTCATGGGAACATTCTAGAAGGTCCCGGAATGTCCGGTGCTCGGGAAGGTACATGAATGTGTCATTGTAAGTTGGAATGATTGCATCATGTACTAGGTGTTCTTGCTGTCCAAAATAAAGGGTTTATTTAAATCCTAAATTGAAAAGTCAAGCGGCTAGTTTGAAAGTCAGCGGCAATTTTGGGAAGTGGGAAGAGAGGAGGATTGGTGGAGGCGAATTGGAGGAGGGTTCCTCCTTGGCGGCGCCCACCAAGCCGACTTGGGGAGGACTCTCCTCCCCTTGGCGGCCAGCCCTCCACCTATATAAGGAGGCGGGGCTCCCTAACACACAAGTTTCCACCTCTAATCTCCGGTTTAGAGCCGTGTTGGTTTAGAGCTTCTAATTGCTTTAGCCAGCGGTTTAGAACCTTCTAATTGGTTTATAGCCGTCTAATTGGTGTGTCTAATTACTAGACCACTAATATCCTCTCTCATAAGCTCCACCATACCACTTAGACTTGGCTTAAAAGCCTGGGATCTCCCTCTACTTAGGTACCACGCCCGTTGTCTTTGCGGAATCGCGAGAGAGTGCTACAACCTCCAGCTCTGCTGGAACAAGGGAGAGGAAGGTCTTCGTCAGTACGAGCGTGTGACCCATTGAGGGCCTGCTTAGGAGCGTGGGCGCGGAAGGATCGTTCTGTGATCTTGAGATCGGAAAGAGTACGACTACATCACCCACGAGAATCTGCTCTCGTTAAACGCTTTGGAATCTTCGAGGGTGAGTTCCTCTATCGACTCGTTGCTACAATCTAGTAGATAGATCTTGGCTTGTTTGTTTGTATGCGATAGAAATTTTTTGTTTTCCATGCTACGAACCCCTACAGGTGGATCCATATATGGTTTGTGAAAAGAACATCCATGCAATGACACTTGTGGATCCATATGTGGTTTGTGAAAATAACACACATTCAATGACACTGGTGGATCCATGTGGTTTATGAGAAGAACAGACATGCAATGACTCTAGTGGATTCATATGTGGATTGTGAAAAGAACACACATGCAATGTCTCTAGTTGTGGTTCATGAAAATAACACACATGCAATGACACTAGGGGATCGATATGTGGTTTATGAAAAGAACACACATGCAATGACACTGGTGGATCCATATGTGGTTTGTGAAAAGAACACTAATGCAATGACACTGGTGGATCCATATGTGGTTTATGAAAAGAACACACATGCAACGACTCTGGTGGATCCATGTGGTTTATGAAAAGAACAGACATGCAATGACTATGGTAGATCCATATGTGGTTTATGAAAATAATAGACATGCAATGACTCTTGTTGTGGTTCATGAAAAGAACACACATACGATGACACTGGTCGATCCATATGTGGATTGTGAAAACAACACACATTTAATGACTCTAGTTGTGGTTTATGAAAAGAACACACATCTAATGACTCTAGTTGTGGTTTATGAAAAGAACAAACATGCAATGCCTCTAGTGGATCCATATGTGGTTTATGAAAAGAACAACCATGCCATGACTCTATATGTGGTTAATGAAAAGAAAACACCTGCAATGACTCTAGTTGTGGTTAATGAAAAGAACACACATGCAATGACACTAGGGGATCCATGTGTGGTTAATGAAAAGAACACACATGCAATGACACTGGTGGATCCCTATGTGGTTTGTGAAAATAACACACATTCAATGACATTGGTGGATCCATGTGGTTTATGAGAAGAAAATACATGCAATGACTCTGGTGGATCCATATGTGGATTGTGAAAAGAACACACATGCAATGTCTGTAGTTGTGGTTCATGAAAAGAACACACATGCAATGACACTAGGGGCACCATATGTGGTTGATGAAAACAACACACACGCAATGACTCTAGTGGTTCCATGTGGTTTATCAAAAGATCAAACATGCAATGACTCTGGTGGATCAATATGTGTTTTATGAAAAGAACAAACATGCAATGACTCTAGTTGTGGTTAATGAAAAGAACACACATGCATTGACACTGGTGGATCCATATGTGGTTTTTGAAAAGGACACACATTCAATGACAATGATGGATCCATGTGGTTTATGAAAAGAACATACATGCAATGACTCTGGTGGATCCATATGTGGTTTGTGAAAAGAACTCGCAATGAATGACTCTAGTGGTTCATGAAAAGAACACATGCAATGACACTAGGGATCCATATGTCGTCTATGAAAAGAACACACATGCAATGACACTGGTGGATCCATATGTGGTTTGTGAAAAGAACATACATGCAATGACACTGGTGGATCCATATGTGGTTTGTGAAAATAACACACATCCAATGACACTAGTGGATCCATGTGGTTTATGAGAAGAATAGACATGCAATGACTCTGGTGGATCCATATGAGGATTTTGAAAAGAACACACATGCAATGTCTCTAGTTGTGGTTCATGAAAAGAACACACATGCAATGACAGTACAAGATCCATATGTGGTTTATGAAAAGAACACACATGCCATGACACTAGTGGATCCATATGTGGTTTATGAAAAGAACACACATGCAATGACTCTAGTGGATCCATGTGGTTTATGAAAAGAATAGACATGCAATGACTCTGGTAGATCCATATGTGGTTTATGAAAAGAATAGACATGCAATGACTCTAGTTGTGGTTAATGAAAAGAACACACATGCAATGACACTGTGGATCAATATGTGGTTTGTGAAAAGAACACACATTCAATGGCACTAGTGGATCCATGTGGTTTATGAAAAGAACAAACATGCAATGACTCTGGTGGATCCATATGTGGTTTGTGAAAAGAACTCACATGCAATGACTCTAGTTGTGGTTCATGAATAGAACACACCTACAATGACACTGATGGATCCATATGTGGTTAGTGAAAAGAACACACATTTAATGGCTCTATTTGTGGTTTATGAAAAGAACAGACATGCAATCACTCAGGTGGATCCATATGTGGTTTATGAAACGAACAACCATGCAATGACTCTAGATATGGTTAATGAAAAGAACACACATGCAATGATGCTAGGGGATCCATATGTGGTTAATGAAAATAACAGATATGCAATGACTCTAGTGGATCCAGATGTGGTTTGTGAAAAGAACACACATTCAATGACACTGGTCGATCCTTGTGGTTTATGAAAAAGACAGACATGCAATGACTCTTGTGGATCCATATGTGGATTGTGAAACGAACACACAAGCAATGACTCTAGTTGTGATTTGTAAAAAGAACACACATGCAATGGCACTAGTGGATCCATGAGGTTTATGAAAAGAACACACATGCAATCACTTTGGTGGATCCATGTGGTTTATGAAAATAACAGATATGCAATGACTCTAGTGGATCCATATGTGGTTTATGAAAAGAACAGACATGCAATGACTCTGGTGGATCCATGTAAATTATGAAATAAACAGACATGCAATGACTCTGTTTGTGGTTAATGAAAAGAACACACATGCAATGACACTAGGGGATCCATATGTGGTTAATGAAAAGAACACACATGTAATGACACTGGAGGATCCATATGTTGTTTTTGAAAAGAACACACATTCAATGACACAGGTGGATCCATATGTGGTTAATGAAAAGAACTACCATGCAATGACACTGGTGGATCCATATGTGGTTTGTGAAAAGAACACACATTCAATGACACTCGTGGATCCATGTGGTTTATGAAAAGAACAGACATGCAATGACTCTGGTGGATCCATATGTGGTTTGTGAAAATAACACACATGCAATGACTCTAGTTGCGGTTCATGAAAAGAACACACCTGCAATAACACTGGTGGATCCATATGTGGTTTGTGAAAAGAACACACATTCAATGACACTGGTGGATCCATGTGGTTTGTGAAAAGAATACACATGCAATGACACTGGTGGATCCATATGTGGTCTATGAAAAGATAGCACATGCAATGCCTCTAGTGGATCCATGTGGTTTATGAAAAGAACAGACATGCAATGACTTTGGTGGATCCATATGTGGTTTATGAAAAGAAAAGACATGCAAGGACTCTAGTTGTGGTTAATGAAAAGAACATATATGCAATGACACTACGGGATCCATATGTGGTTAATGAAAAGAACACACATGAAATGACACTAGTGGATCCATATGTGGTTTGTGAAAAGAACACACATTCAATGAGACTGGTGGATCCAAGTGGTTTATGATAAGAATAGACATGCAATGACTCTGGTGGATCCATATGTGGTTCATAAAAAGAACAGACATGTAATGACTCTAGTTGTGGTTCATGAAAAGAACACACATGCAATGACACTAGGGGATCCATATGTGGTTAATGAACTGAACACACATGCAATGACACTGGTGGATCCATATGTGGTTTGTGAAAAGAACACACATTTAATGACACTGGTGGATCCATGTGTTTTATGAAAAGAACAGATATGCAATGACTCTGGTGGATTCATATGTGGTTTATGAAAAGAACAGACATGCAATGACTCTGGTGGATCCATATGTGGTTTGTGAAAACAACACACATGCAATGACTCTAGTTATGGTTCATGAAAA
This sequence comes from Avena insularis, assembly GCA_023614405.1. Taxonomy (NCBI): domain Eukaryota; kingdom Viridiplantae; phylum Streptophyta; class Magnoliopsida; order Poales; family Poaceae; genus Avena; species Avena insularis. Next base: position 99,510,474 of record CM042684.1, on the reverse strand, counting down.
GAACATACATGCAATGGCACTAGGGGATCCATATGTGGTTAATGAAAATAACACACATGCAATGACACTGGTGGATCCATATGTGCTTTGTGAAAAGAACACACGTTCAATGACACTGGTGGATCCATATGTGGTTAATGAAAAGAACACACATGCAATGACACTGTGGATTAATATATGGTTTGTGAAAAGAACACACATTCAATGGCACTAGTGGATCCATGTGGTTTATGAAAAGAACAAACATGCAATGACTCTGGTGGATCCATATGTGGTTTGTGAAAAGAACTCAATGCAATGACTCTACTTGTGGTTCATGAAAAGAACACACCTACAATGACACTGATGGATCCATATGTGGTTAGTGAAAAGAACACACATTTAATGGCTCTATTTGTGGTTTATGAAAAGAACAGACATGCAATCACTTAGGGGATCCATATGTGGTTTATGAAAAGAACAACCATGCAATGACTCTAGATATGGTTAATGAAAAGAACACACATGCAATGATGCTAGGGGATCCATATGTGGTTAATGAAAATAACAGACATGCAATGACTCTAGTGGATCCCGATGTGGTTTGTGAAAAGAACACACATTCAATGACACTGGTCGATCCTTGTGGTTTATGAAAAAGACAGACATGCAATGACTCTTGTGGATCCATATGTGGATTGTGAAATGAACACACAAGCAATGACTCTAGTTGTGATTTATAAAAAGAACACACATGCAATGGCACTGGTGGATCCATGAGGTTTATGAAAAGAACACACATGCAATGACTTTGGTGGATCCATGTGGTTTATGAAAATAACAGACATGCAATGACTCTAGTGGATCCATATGTGGTTTATGAAAAGAACAGACATGCAATGACTCTGGTGGATCCATGTAATTTATGAAATAAACAGACATGCAATGACTCTGTTTGTGGTTAATGAAAAGAACACACATGCAATGACACTAGGGGATCCATATGTGGTTAGTGAAAAGAACACACATGCAATGACATTGGATGATCCATATGTGGTTTTTGAAAAGAACACACATTCAATGACACAGGTGCATCCATATGTGGTTAATGAAAAGAACACACATGCAATGACACTAGTGGATCCATATGTGGTTTGTGAAAAGAACACACATTCAATGACACTGGTGGATCCATGTGGTTTATGAAAAGAACAGACATGCAATGACTCTAGTGGATCCATATGTGGTTTGTGAAAATAACACACATGCAACGACTCTAGTTGCGGTTCATGAAAAGAACACACCTGCAATAACACTGGTGGATCCATATGTGGTTTGTGAAAAGAACACACATTCAATGACACTGGTCGATCCATGTGGTTAGTGAAAAGAACACACATGCAATGACACTGGTGGATCCATATGTGGTCTATGAAAAGATAGCACATGCAATGCCTCTGGTGGATCCATGTGGTTTAAGAGAAGAATAGACATGCAATGACTCTGGTGGATCCATATGTGGTTTATAAAAAGAACAGACATGCAAGGACTCTAGTTGTGGTTAATGAAAATAACATATATGCAATGACACTAGGGGATCCATATGTGGTTAATGAAAAGAACACACATGCAATGACACTAGTGGATCCATATGTGGTTTGTGAAAAGAACACACATTCAATGAGACTGGTGGATCCAAGTGGTTTATGAGAAGAATAGACATGCAATGACTCTAGTGGATCCATATGTGGTTCATAAAAAGAACAGACATGTAATGACTCTAGTTGTGGTTCATGAAAAGAACACACATGCAATGACACTAGGGGATCCATATGTGGATAATGAACTGAACACACATGCAATGAAACTAGTGGATCCATATGTGGTTTGTGAAAAGAACACACATTCAATGACACTGGTGGATCCATGTGGTTTATGAAAAGAACAGACATGCAATGACTCTGGTGGATCCATATGTGGTTTATGAAAAGAACAGACATGCAATGACTCTGGTGGATCCATATGTGGTTTGTGAAAATAACACACATGCAATGAATCTAGTCGTGGTTCATGAAAAGAACACACCTAGAATGACACTGTGAATCCATATGTGGTTTGTGAAAAGAACACACATTCAATGACACTGGTGGATCCATGTGGTTTATGAAAAGAACAAACATGCAATGACTCTGGTGGAAACATATATGGATTGTGAAAAGAACTCACATTCAATGACTCTAGTTGTGGTTCATGCAAAAAACACACATACAATGACCCTGGTGGATCCATATGTGGTTTGTTAAAATAACACACATCCAATGAAACTGGTGGATCCATATGTGGTTTGTGAAAAGAACACTAATGCAATGACACTGGTGTATCCATATGTGATTTATGAAAAGAACACACATGCAATGACTCTGGTGGATCCAGGTGGTTTATGAAAAGAACAGACATGCAATGACTCTGGTAGATCCATATGTGGTTTATGAAAATAATAGACATGCAATGACTCTAGTTGTGGTTAATGAAAAGAACACACATGCAATGACACTGTGGATCCATATGTGGTTTGTGAAAAGAACACACATTCAATGACACTGGTGGATCCATGTGGTTTATGAAAAGAACAAACATGCAATGACTCTGGTGGAAACATATATGGATTGTGAAAAGAACTCACATGCAATGACTCTAGTTGTGGTTCATGCAAAAAACACATATACAATGACAATGATGGATCCATATGTGGTTTGTGAAAATAACACACATCCAATGACACTGGTGGATCCATATGTGGTTTGTGAAAAGAACACTAATGCAATGACACTGGTGGATCCATATGTGGTTTATGAAAAGAACACACATGCAACGACTATGGTGGATCCATGTGGTTTATGAAACGAACAGACATGCAATGACGATGGTAGATCCATATGTGGTTTATGAAAATAATAGACATGCAATGACTCTTGTTGTGGTTCATGAAAAGAACACACATACGATGACACTGGTCGATCCATATGTGGATTGTGAAAACAATACACATTTAATGACTCTAGTTGTGGTTTTTGAAAAGAACACACATCTAATGACTCGAGTTGTGGTTTATGAAAAGAACAAACATGCAATGCCTCTAGTGGATCCATATGTGGTTTATGAAAAGAACAGCCATGCCATGACTCTATATGTGGTTAATGAAAAGAAAACACCTGCAATGACTCTAGTTGTGGTTAATGAAAAGAACACACATGCAATGACACTAGGGGATCCATATGTGGTTAATGAAAAGAACACACATGCAATGACACTGGTGGATCCCTATGTGGTTTGTGAAAATAACACACATTCAATGACATTGGTGGATCCATGTGGTTTATGAGAAGAAAATACATGCAATGACTCTGGTGGATCCATATGTGGATTGTGAAAAGAACACACATGCAACGTCTGTAGTTGTGTTTCATGAAAAGAACACACATGCAATGACACTAGGGGATCCATATGTGGTTGATGAAAACAACACACACGCAATGACTCTAGTGGTTCCATGTGGTTTATCAAAAGATCAAAGATGCAATGACTCTGGTGGATCAATATGTGTTTTATGAAAAGAACAAACATGCAATGACTCTAGTTGTGGTTAATGAAAAGAACATACATGCAATGACACTTGGAGATCCATATGTGGTTAATGAAAAGAACACACATGCATTGACACTGGTGGATCCATATGTGGTTTTTGAAAAGGACACACATTCAATGACAATGATGGATCCATGTGGTTTATGAAAAGAACATACATGCAATGACTCTGGTGGATCCATATGTGGTTTGTGAAAAGAACTCGCATGGAATGACTCTAGTTGTGGTTCATGAAAAGAACACATGCAATGACACTAGGGGATCCATATGTGGTTTATGAAAAGAACACACATGCAATGACACTGGTGGATCCATATGTGGTTTGTGAAAAGAACATACATGCAATGACACTGGTGGATCCATATGTGGTTTGTGAAAATAACACACATCCAATGACACTGGTGGATCCATGTGGTTTATGAGAAGAATAGACATGCAATGACTCTGGTGGATCCATATGAGGATTTTGAAAAGAACACACATGCAATGTCTCTAGTTGTGGTTCATGAAAAGAACACACATGCAATGACAGTACAAGATCCATATGTGGTTTATGAAAAGAACACAAATGCCATGACACTAGTGGATCCATATGTGGTTTATGAAAAGAACACACATGCAATGACTCTGGTGGATCCATGTGGTTTATGAAAAGAATAGACATGCAATGACTCTGGTAGATCCATATGTGGTTTATGAAAAGAATAGACATGCAATGACTCTAGTTGTGGTTAATGAAAAGAACACACATGCAATGACACTATGGATCAATATGTGGTTTGTGAAAAGAACACACATTCAATGGCACTAGTGGATCCATGTGGTTTATGAAAAGAACAAACATGCAATGACTCTGGTGGATCCATATGTGGTTTGTGAAAAGAACTCACATGCAATGACTCTAGTTGTGGTTCATGAATAGAACACACCTACAATGACACTGATGGATCCATATGTGGTTAGTGAAAAGAACACACATTTAATGGCTCTATTTGTGGTTTATGAAAAGAACAGACATGCAATCACTCAGGTGGATCCATATGTGGTTTATGAAACGAACAACCATGCAATGACTCTAGATATGGTTAATGAAAAGAACACACATGCAATGATGCTAGGGGATCCATATGTGGTTAATGAAAATAACAGATATGCAATGACTATAGTGGATCCATATGTGGTTTGTGAAAAGAACACACATTCAATGACACTGGTCGATCCTTGTGGTTTATGAAAAAGACAGACATGAAATGACTCTTGTGGATCCATATGTGGATTGTGAAACGAACACACAAGCAATGACTCTAGTTGTGATTTGTAAAAAGAACACACATGCAATGGCACTGGTGGATCCATGAGGTTTATGAAAAGAACACACATGCAATCACTTTGGTGGATCCATGTGGTTTATGAAAATAACAGACATGCAATGACTCTAGTGGATCCATATGTAGTTTATGAAAAGAACAGACATGCAATGGCTCTGGTGGATCCATGTAAATTATGAAATAAACAGACATGCAATGACTCTGTTTGTGGTTAATGAAAAGAACACACATGCAATGACACTAGGGGATCCATATGTGGTTAATGAAAATAACACACATGCAATGACACTGGAGGATCCATATGTGGTTTTTGAAAAGAACACACATTCAATGACACAGGTGGATCCATATGTGGTTAATGAAAAGAACTACCATGCAATGACACTGGTGGATCCATATGTGGTTTGTGAAAAGAACACACATTCAATGACACTGGTGGATCCATGTGGTTTATGAAAAGAACAGACATGCATTGACTCTGGTGGATCCATATGTGGTTTGTGAAAATAACACACATGCAATGACTCTAGTTGCGGTTCATGAAAAGAACACACCTGCAATAACACTGGTGGATCCATATGTGGTTTGTGAAAAGAACACACATTCAATGACACTGGTGGATCCATGTGGTTTGTGAAAAGAATACACATGCAATGACACTGGTGGATCCATATGTGGTCTATGAAAAGATAGCACATGCAATGCCTCTAGTGGATCCATGTGGTTTATGAAAATAACAGACATGCAATGACTTTGGTGGATCCATATGTGGTTTATGAAAAGAAAAGACATGCAAGGACTCTAGTTGTGGTTAATGAAAAGAACATATATGCAATGACACTACGGGATCCATATGTGGTTAATGAAAAGAACACAGATGAAATGACACTAGTGGATCCATATGTGGTTTGTGAAAAGAACACACATTCAATGAGACTGGTGGATCCAAGTGGTTTATGAGAAGAATAGACATGCAATGACTCTGGTGGATCCATATGTGGTTCATAAAAAGAACAGACATGTAATGACTCTAGTTGTGGTTCATGAAAAGAACACACATGCAATGACACTAGGGGATCCATATGTGGTTAATGAACTGAACACACATGCAATGACACTGGTGGATCCATATGTGGTTTGTGAAAAGAACACACATTCAATGACACTGGTGGATCCATGTGGTTTATGAAAAGAACAGACATGCAATGACTCTGGTGGATCCATATGTGGTTTATGAAAAGAACAGACATGCAATGAGTCTGGTGGATCCATATGTGGTTTGTGAAAAGAACACTAATGCAATGACACTCGTGGATCCATATGTGGTTAATGAAAAGAACACACATGCAGCGACTCTGGTGGATCCATGTGGTTTATGAAAAGAACAGACATCCAATGACTCTAGTAGATCCATATGTGCTTTATGAAAATAATAGACATGCAATGACTCTTGTGGTTCATGAAAAGAACACACATATGATGACACTAGTCGATCCATATGTGGATTGTGAAAAGAACACACATTTAATGACTCTAGTTGTGGTTTATGAAAAGAACACACATCTAATGACTCTAGTTTTGGTTTATGGAAATAACAAACATGCAATGCCTCTAGTGGATCCATATGTGGTTTATGAAAAGAACATCCATGCCATGACTCTATATGTGGTTAATCAAAAGAAAACACCTACAATGACTCTAGTTGTGGTTAATGAAAAGAACACACATGCAATGACACTAGGGGATCCATATGTGGTTAATGAAAAGAACACACATGCAATGACACTGGCGGATCCCTATGTGGTTTGTGAAAATAACACACATTCAATGACACTGGTGGATCCATGTGGTTTATGAGAAGAACATACATGCAATGACTCTGGTGGATCCATATGTGGATTGTGAAAATAACACACATGCAATGTCTGTAGTTGTGGTTCATGAAAAGAACACACATGCAATGACACTATGGGATCCATATGTGGTTGATGAAAACAACACACATGCAATGACTCTAGTGGTTCCATGTGGTTTATCAAAACAACAAACATGCAATGACTCTGGTGGATCAATATGTGGTTTATGAAAAGAACAAACATGCAAAGACTCTAGTTGTGGTTAATGAAAAGAACATACATGCAATGACACTTGGAGATCCATATGTGGTTAATGAAAAGAACACACATGCATTGACACTGGTGGATCCATATGTGGTTTTTGAAAAGAACACACATTCAATGACACTGGTGGATCCATGTGGTTTATGAAAAGAACAGACATGGAATGACTCTGGTGGATCCATATGTGGTTTGTGAAAAGAACTCGCATGGAATGACTCTAGTTGTGGTTCATGAAAAGAACACATGCAATGACACTAGGGGATCCATACGTGGTTTATCAAAAGAACACACATGCAATGACACTGGTGGATCCATATGTGGTTTGTGAAAAGAACATACATGCAATGACACTGGTGGATCCATATGTGGTTTGTGAAAATAATACATATCCAATGACACTGGTGGATCCATGTGGTTTATGAGAAGAACAGACATGCAATGACTCTAGTGGATCCATATGAGGATTGTGAAAAGAACACACATGCAATGTCTCTAGTTGTGGTTCATGAAAAGAACACACATGCAATGACAGTACAAGATCCATATGTGGTTTATGAAAAGAACACACATGCCATGACACTAGTGGATCCATATGTGGTTTATGAAAAGAACACACATGCAATGACTCTGGTGGATCCATGTGGTTTAGGAAAAGAATAGACATGCAATGACTCTGGTAGATCCATATGTGGTTTATGAAAAGAATAGACATGCAATGACTCTTGTTGTGGTTAATTAAAAGAACACACATGCAATGAAACTGTGGATCAATATGTAGTTTGTGAAAAGAACACACATTCAATGGCACTAGTGGATCCATGTGGTTTATGAAAAGAACAAACATGCAATGACTCTGGTGGATCCATATGTGGTTTGTGAAACGAACTCACATGAAATGACTCTAGTTGTGGTTCATGAAAAGAACACACCTACAATGACACTGATGGATCCATATGTGGTTAGTGAAAAGAACACACATTTAATGGCTCTATTTGTGGTTTATGAAAAGAACAGACATGCAATCACTCAGGTGGATCCATATGTGGTTTATGAAAAGAACAACCGTGTAATGACTCTAGATATGGTTAATGAAATAAACACACATGCAATGATGCTAGGGGATCCATATGTGGTTAATGAAAATAACAGACATGCAATGACTCTAGTGGATCCATATGTCGTTTGTGAAAAGAACACACATTCAATGACCTTTGACCGTGGATCCTTGTGGTTTATGAAAAAGACAGACATGCAATGATTCTTGTGGATCCATATGTGGTTTGTGAAACGAACACACAAGCAATGACTCTAGTTGTGGTTTATGAAAAGAACACACATGCAATGGCACTGGTGGATCCATGTGGTTTATGAAAATAATAGACATGCAATGACTCTAGTGGATCCATATGTGGTTTATGAAAAGAACATACATCCAATGACTCTGGTGGATCCATGTAATTTATGAAATAAACAGACATGCAATGACTCTATTTGTGGTTAATGAAAAGAACACACATGCAATGACACTAGGGGATCCATATGTGGTTAATGAAAAGAACACACATGCAATGATACTGGAGGATCCATATGTGGTTTTTGAAAAGAACACACATTCAATGACACACGTGGATCCATATGTGGATAATGAACTGAACACACATGCAATGACACTGGTGGATCCATATGTGGTTTGTGAAAAGAACACACATTCAATGACACAGGTGGATCCATGTGGTTTATGAAAAGAATAGACATGCAATGACTCTGGTGGATCCATATGTGGTTTGTGTAAATAACACACATGCAATGACTCTAGTTGTGGTTCATGAAAAGAACACACCTGCAATAACACTGGTGGATCCATATGTGGTTTATGAAAAGAACACACATTCAATGACACTGGTGGATCCATGTGGTTTGTGAAAAGAACACACATGCAATGACACTGGTGGATCCATATGTGGTCTATTAGCACATGCAATGCCTCTGGTGGATCCATGTGGCTTATGAAAAGAACAGACATGCAATGACTTTGGTGGATCCATATGTGGTTTATGAAAAGAATAGACATGTAAGGACTCTAGTTGTGGATAATGAAAAGAACATATATGCAATGACACTAGGGGATCCATATGTGGTTAATGAAAAGAACACACATGCAATGACTCTAGTGGTTCCATGTGGTTTATCAAAAGATCAAACATGGAATGACTCTGGTGGATCAATATGTGTTTTATGAAAAGAACAAACATGCAATGACTCTAGTTGTGGTTAATGAAAAGAACATACATGCAATGACACTTGGAGATCCATATGTGGTTAATGAAAAGAACACACATGCATTGACACTGGTGGATCCATATGTGGTTTTTGAAAAGAACACACATTCAATGAAAATGGTGGATCCATGTGGTTTATGAAAAGAACATACATGCAATGACTCTGGTGGATCCATATGTGGTTTGTGAAAAGAACTCGCATGGAATGACTCTAGTTGTGGTTCATGAATAGAACACACCTACAATGACACTGATGGATCCATATGTGGTTAGTGAAAAGAACACACATTTAATGGCTCTATTTGTGGTTTATGAAAAGAACAGACATGCAATCACTCAGGTGGATCCATATGTGGTTTATGAAAAGAACAACCATGCAATGACTCTAGATATGGTTAATGAAAAGAACACACATGCAATGATGCTAGGGCATCCATATGTGGTTAATGAAAATAACAGATATGCAATGACTCTAGTGGATCCAGATGTGGTTTGTGAAAAGAACACACATTCAATGACACTGGTCGATCCTTGTGGTTTATGAAAAAGACAGACATGCAATGACTCTTGTGGATCCATATGTGGATTGTGAAACGAACACACAAGCAATGACTCTAGTTGTGATTTATAAAAAGAACACACATGCAATGGCACTGGTGGATCCATGAGGTTTATGAAACCAACACACATGCAATGACTTTGGTGGATCCATATGTGGTTTATGAAAAGAATAGACATGCAGTGACTCTGGTGGATCCATGTAATTTATGAAATAAACAGACATGCAATGACTCTGTTTGTGGTTAATGAAAAGAACACACATGCAATGACACTAGGGGATCCATATGTGGTTAATGAAAAGAACACACATGCAATGACACTGGAGGATCCATATGTGGTTTTTGAAAAGAACACACATTCAATGACACAGGTGGATCCATATGTGGTTAATGAAAAGAACTACCATGCAATGACACTGGTGGATCCATATGTGGTTTGGGAAAGAACACACATTCAATGACACTGGTGGATCCATGTGGTTTATGAAAAGAACAGACATGCAATGACTCTGGTGGATCCATATGTGGTTTGTGAAAATAACACACATGCAATGACTCTAGTTGCGGTTCATGAAAAGAACACACCTGCAATAACACTGGTGGATCCATATGTGGTTTGTGAAAAGAACACACATTCAATGACACTGGTGGATCCATGTGGTTTGTGAAAAGAATACACATGCAATGACACTGGTGGATCCATATGTGGTCTATGAAAAGATAGCACATGCAATGCCTCTAGTGGATCCATGTGGTTTATGAAAAGAACAGACATGCAATGACTTTGGTGGATCCATATGTGGTTTATGAAAAGAAAATACATGCAAGGACTCTAGTTGTGGTTAATGAAAAGAACATATATGCAATGACACTACGGGATCCATATGTGGTTAATGAAAAGAACACACATGCAATGACACTAGTGGATCCATATGTGGTTTGTGAAAAGAACACACATTCAATGAGACTGGTGGATCCAAGTGGTTTATGAGAAGAATAGACATGCAATGACTGGTGGATCCATATGTGGTTCATAAAAAGAACAGACATGTAATGACTCTAGTTGTGGTTCATGAAAAGAACACACATGCAATGACACTAGGGGATCCATATGTGGTTAATGAACTAAACACACATGCAATGACACCGGTGGATCCATATGTGGTTTGTGAAAAGAACACACATTCAATGACACTGGTGGATCCATGTGGTTTATGAAAAGAACAGACATGCAATGTCTCTGGTGGATCCATATGTGGTTTATGAAAAGAACAGACATGCAATGACTCTGGTGGATCCATATGTGGTTTGTGAAAATAACACACATGCAATGACTCTAGTTGTGGTTCATGAAAAGAACACACCTGCAATGACATTGTGGATCCATATGTGGTTTGTGAAAAGAACACACATTCAATGACATTGGTGGATCCATGTGGTTTATGAAAAGAACAAACATGCAATGACTCTTGTGGAAACATATATGGATTGTGAAAAGAACTCACATGCAATGACTCTAGTTGTGGTTCATGCAAAAAACACACATACAATGACACTGGTGGATCCATATGTGGTTTGTGAAAATAACACACATCCAATGACAGTGGTGGATCCATATGTGGTTTGTGAAAAGAACACTAATGCAATGACACTGGTGGATCCATATGTGGTTAATGAAAAGAACACACATGCAACAACTCTGGTGGATCCATGTGGTTTATGAAAAGAACAGACATGCAATGACTCTAGTAGATCCATATGTGGTATATGAAAATAATAGACATGCAATGACTCTTGTTGTGGTTCATGAAAAGAACACACATATGATGACACTGGTCGATCCATATGTGGATTGTGAAAAGAACACACATTTAATGACTCTAGTTGTGGTTTATGAAAAGAACACACATCTAATGACTCTAGTTGTGGTTTATGGAAAGAACAAACATGCAATGCCTCTAGTGGATCCATATGTGGTTTATGAAAAGAACATCCATGCCATGACTCTATATGTGGTTAATGAAAAGAAAACACCTGCAATGACTCTAGTTGTGGTTAATGAAAAGAACACACATGCAATGACACTAGGGGATCCATATGTGGTTAATGAAAAGAACACACATGCAATGACACTGGTGGATCCCTATGTGGTTTGTGAAAATAACACACATTCAATGACACTGGTGGATCCATGTGGTTTATGAGAAGAACATACATGGAATGACTCTGGTGGATTCATATGTGGATTGTGAAAAGAACACACATGCAATGTCTGTAGTTGTGGTTCATGAAAAGAACACACATGCAATGACACTATGGGATACATATGTGGTTGATGAAAACAACACACATGCAATGACTCTAGTGGTTCCATGTGGTTTATCAAAAGAACAAACATTCAATGACTCTGGTGGATCAATATGTGGTTTATCAAAAGAACAAACATGCAATGACTCTAGTTGTGGTTAATGAAAAGAACATACATGCAATGACACTTGGAGATCCATATGTGGTTAATGAAAAGAACACACATGCATTGACACTGGTGGATTCATATGTGGTTTTTGAAAAGAACACACATTCAATGACACTGGTGGATCCATGTTTGTGAAAAGAACAGACATGCAATGACTCTGGTGGATCCATATGTGGTTTGTGAAAAGAACTCGCATGGAATGACTCTTGTTGTGGTTCATGAAAAGAACACATGCAATGACACTAGGGGATCCATATGTGGTTTATCAAAAGAACACACATGCAATGATACTGGTGGATCCATATGTGGTTTGTGAAAAGAACATACATGCAATGACACTGGTGGATCCATATGTGGTTTGTGAAAATAACACACATCCAATGACACTGGTGGATCCATGTGGTTTATGAGAAGAACAGACATGCAATGACTCTGGTGGATCCATATGAGGATTGTGAAAAGAACACACATGCAATGTCTCTAGTTGTGGTTCATGAAAAGAACACACATGCAATGATAGTACAAGATCCATATGTGGTTTATGAAAAGAACACACATGCCATGACACTAGTGGATCCATATGTGGTTTATGAAAAGAACACACATGCAATGACTCTGGTGGATCCATGTGGTTTAGGAAAAGAATAGACATGCAATGACTCTGGTAGATCCATATGTGGTTTATGAAAAGAATAGACATGCAATGACTCTTGTTGTGGTTAATGAAAAGAACACACATGCCATGACACTGTGGATCAATATGTAGTTTGTGAAAAGAACACACATTCAATGGCACTAGTGGATCCATGTGGTTTATGAAAAGAACAAACATGCAATGACTCTAGTGGATCCATATGTGGTTTGTGAAACGAACTCACATGAAATGACTCTAGTTGTGGTTCATGAAAAGAACACACCTATAATGACACTGATGGATCCATATGTGGTTAGTGAAAAGAACACACATTTAATGGCTCTATTTGTGGTTTATGAAAAGAACAGACATGCAATCACTCAGGTGGATCCATATGTGGTTTATGAAAAGAACAACCATGTAATGACTCTAGATATGGTTAATGAAAAGAACACACATGCAATGATGCTAGGGGATCCATATGTGGTTAATGAAAATAACAGACATGCAATGACTCTAGTGGATCCATATGTGGTTTGTGAAAAGAACACACATTCAATGACACTGGTCGATCCTTGTGGTTTATGAAAAAGACAGACATGCAATGACTCTTGTGGATCCATATGTGGTTTGTGAAACGAACACACAAGTAATGACTCTAGTTGTGGTTTATGAAAAGAACACACATGCAATGGCACTGGTGGATCCATGAGGTTTATGAAAAGAACACACATGCAATGACTTTGGTGGATCCATGTGGTTTATGAAAATAATAGACATGCAATGACTCTAGTGGATCCATATGTGGTTTATGAAAAGAACATACATGCAATGACTCTGGTGGATCCATGTAATTTATGAAATAAACAGACATGCAATGACTCTATTTGTGGTTAATGAAAAGAACACACATGCAATGACACTAGGGGATCCATATGTGGTTAATGAAAAGAACACACATGCAATGACACTAGAGGATCCATATGTGGTTTTTGAAAAGAACACACATTCAATGACACAGGTGGATCCATATGTGGATAATGAACTGAACACACATGCAATTACACTGGTGGATCCATATGTGGTTTGTGAAAAGAACACACATTCAATGACACAGGTGGATCCATGTGGTTTATGAAAAGAATAGACATGCAATGACTCTGGTGGATCCATATGTGGTTTGTGAAAATAACACACATGCAATGACTCTAGTTGTGGTTCATGAAAAGAACACACCTGCAGTAACACTGGTGGATCCATATGTGGTTTATGAAAAGAACACACATTCAATGACACTGGTGGATCCATGTGGTTTGTGAAAAGAACACACATGCAATGACACTGGTGGATCCATATGTGGTCTATTAAAAGATAGCACATGCAATGCCTCTGGTGGATCCATGTGGTTTATGAAAAGAACAGACATGCAATGACTTTGGTGGATCCATATGTGGTTTATGAAAAGAACAGACATGTAAGGACTCTAGTTGTGGATAATGAAAAGAACATATATGCAATGACACTAGGGGATCCATATGTGGTTAATGAAAAGAACACACATGCAATGACACTAGTGGATCCATATGTGGTTTGTGAAAAGAACACACATTCAATGAGACTGGTGGATCCAAGTGGTTTATGAGAAGAATAGACATGCAGTGACTCTGGTGGATCCATATGTGATTCATAAAAAGAACAGACATGTAATGACTCTATTTGTGGTTCATGAAAAGAACACACATGCAATGACACTAGGGGATCCATATGTGGTTAATGAACTAAACGCACATGCAATTACACTGGTGGATCCATATGTGGTTTGTGAAAAGAACACACATTCAATGAAACTTATGGATCCATGTGGTTTATGAAAAGAACAGACATGCAATGACTCTGTTGGATCCATACGTGGTTTATGAAAAGAACAGACATGCAATGACTCTGGTGGATCCATATGTAGTTTGTCAAAATAACACACATGCAATGACTCTAGTTGTAGTTCATGAAAAGAACACACCTGCAATAACACTGGTTGATCCATATGTGGTTTGTGAAAGAACACACATTCAATGACACTCGTGGATCCATGTGGTTTGTGAAAAGAACACACATGCAATGACACTGGTGGATCCATATGTGGTCTTTGAAAAGATAGCATATGCAATGCCTCTGGTGGATCCATGTGGTTTATGAAAAGAACAGACATGCAATGACTCTGGTAGATCCATATGTGGTTTATGAAAAGAGCAGACATGCAATGACTCTAGTGGATCCATATGTGGTTTATGAAAAGAACAGACATGCAAGGACTCTAGTTGTGGTTAATGAAAAGAACATATATACAATGACACTAGGGTATCCAGATGTGGTTAATGAAAACAACACACATGCAATGACACTGGTGGATCCATATGTTGTTTGTGAAAAGAACACACATTCAATGAGACTGGTGGATCCAAGTGGTTTATGAGAAGAATAGACATGCAATGACTCTGGTGGATCCATATGTGGTTCATAAAAATAACAGACATGTAATGACTCTAGTTGTGGTTCATGAAAAGAACACACATGCAATGACACTAGGGGATCCATATGTGGTTAATGAACTGAACACACATGCAACGACACTGGTGAATCCAAATGTGGTTTGTGAAAAGAACACACATTCAATGACACTGGTGGATACATGTGGTTTATGAAAAGAACAGACATGCAATGACTCTGGTGGATCCATATGTGGTTTATGAAAAGAACACACATGCAATGACACTGGTGGATCCATATGTCGTTTGTGAAAAGAACACTAATGCAATGACATTGGTGGATCCATATGTTGTTTATGAAAAGAACACACATGCAATGACTCTGGTGGATCCATGTGGTGTATGAAAAGAACAAACATGCAATGACTCTGGTAGATCCATATGTGGTTTATGAAAAGAATAGACATGCAATGACTCTAGTTGTGGTTAATGAAAAGAACACACATGCAATGACACTATGGATCCATATGTGGTTTGTGAAAAGAACACACATTCAGTGACACTGGTGGATCCATGTGGTTTATGAAAAGAACAAACATGCAATGACTTTGGTGGATGCATATATGGATTGTGAAAAGAACTCACATGCAATGACTCTAGTTGTGGTTCATGAAAAGAACACACATACAATGACACTGGTGGATCCATATGTGGTTTGTAAAAAGAACACACATTTAATGACTCTAGTTGTGGTTTATGGAAAGAACACACATTTAATGACTCTAGTTGTGGTTTATGAAAAGAACAAACATGCAATGCCTCTAGTGGATCCATATGTGGTTTATGAAAAGAACAGCCATGCAATGACTCTATATGTGGTTAATGAAAAGAAAACACATGCAATGACTCTAGTTGTAGTTAAGGAAAATAACACACATGCAATGACACTAGGGGATCCATATGTGGTAAATGAAAAGAACACACATGCAATGACACTGGTGGATCCCTATGTGGTTTGTGAAAATAACACACATCCAATGACACTGTTGGATCCATGTGGTTTATGAGAAGAACAAACATGCAATGACTCTGGTGGATCCATATGTGGATTGTGAAAAGAACACACATGCAATGTTTCTAGTTGTGGTTCATGAAAAGAATACACATGCAATGACATTAGGGGATCCATATGTGGTTTATGAAAAGAACGCACATGCAATGACTCTGGTGTATCCATGTGGTTTATGAAAAGAACAAACATGCAATGGCTCTAGTGGATCAATATGTGGTTTATGAAAAGAACAAACATGCAATGACTCTAGGTGTGGTTAATGAAAAGAACACACATGCAATGACACTTGGGGATCCATATGTGGTTAATTAAAAGAACACACATGCATTGACACTGGTGGATCCATATGTGGTTTGTAAAAATAACACACATTCAATGACACAGGTGGATCCATATGTGGTTTTTGAAAAGAACTCACATGCAATGAGTCTAGTTGTGGTTCATGAAAAGAACACATGCAATGACACTAGGGGATCCATATGTGGTTTATGAAAAGAACACACATGCAATGACATTGGTGGATCTATATGTGGTTTGTGAAAATAACATACATGCAATGACACTGGTGGCTCCATATGTGGTTTGTGAAAATAACACACATTCAATGACACTGCTGGATCCGTGTGGTTTATGAAAAGAACAAACATGCAATGAGTCTGGTGGATCCATATGTGGTTTGTGAAAAGAACTCACATGCAATGACTGTAGTTGTGGTTCATGAAAATAACACACCTACAATGACACTGATGGATCCATATGTGGTTAGTGAAAAGAACACACATTTAATGGCTCTAGTTGTGGTTTATGAAAAGAACAGACATGCAATCACTCTGGTGGATCCATATGTGTTTTATAAAAAGAACAGCCGTGCAATGACTCTAGATATGGTTAATGAAAATAAAACACATGCAATGATGCTAGGGGATCCATATGTGGTTAATGAAAATAACAGACATGCAATGACTCTGGTGGATCCAGATGTGGTTAGTGAAAAGAACACACATTCAATGACACTAGTGGATCCTTGTGGTTTATGAAAAGGACAGACATGCAATGACTCTTGTGGATCCATATGTGGTTTGTTAAAATAACACACAAGCAATGACTCTAGTTGTGGTTTATACAAAGAACACACATGCAATGGCACTGGTGGATCCATGAGGTTTATGAAAAGAACACACATGCAATGACTTTGGTGGATCCATGTGATTTATGAAAATAACAGAACTGCAATGACTCTAGTGGATCCATATGTGGTTTATGAAAAGAACAGACATGCAATGACTCTGGTGGATCCATGTAATTTATGAAATAAATAGACATGCAATGACTCTGGTTGTGGTTAATGAAAAGCACACATGCAATGACACTGGTGGATCCATATGTGGTTTTTGAAAAGAACACACACTCAATGACATAGATGGATCCATATGTGGTTAATGAAAAGGACACACATGCAATGACACTGGTGGATCCATATGTTGTTTGTGAAAAGAACACACATTCAATGACACTGGTGGATCCATGTGGTTTATGAAAAGAACAGACATGCAATGACTCTGGTGGATCCATATGTGGTTTGTGAAAATAACACACATGCAATGACTCTAGTTGTGGTTCATGAACAGAACAGACATGCAAAAACACTGGTGGATCCATATGTGGTTTGTGAAAAGAACACACATTCAATGACATTGGTGGATCCATGTGGTTTGTGAAAAGAACACACATGCAATGACACTGGTGGATCCATATGTGGTCTATGAAAATATAACACATGCAATGCCTCTGGTGGATCCATGTGGTTTATGGAAAGAACATACATGCAATGACTTTGGTGGATCCATATGTGGTTTATGAAAAGAACAGACATGCAATGACTCTAGTTGTGGTTAATGAATAGAACATATATTCGATGAAACTAGGGGATCCATATGTAGTTAATGAAAAGAACACACATGCAATGACACTAGTGGATCCATATGTGGTTTGTGAAAAGAACACACATTCAATGACACTGGTGGATCCATATGTGGTCTATGAAAAGATAACACATGCAATGCCTCTGGTGGATCCATGTGGTTTATGAAAGGAATAGACATGCAATGACTTTGGTGGATCCATATGTGGTTTATGAAAAGAACAAACATGCAATTACTCTAATTGTGGTTAATGAAAAGAACATATATGCAATGACACTAGGGGATCCATATGTGGTTAATGAAAAGAACACACATGCAATGACACTGGTGGATCCATATGTGGTTTGTGAAAAGAACACACATTCAATGAGACTGGTGGATCCAAGTGGTTTATGAGAAGAATAGACATGCAATGACTCTGGTGGATCCATATGTGGTTTATAAAAAGAACAAACATTTAATGACTCTAGTTGTGGTCCATGAAAAGAACACACATGCAATGACACAAGCGGATCCATATGTGGTTAATGAACTGGACACACATGCAGTGACAGTGCTGGATCCATATGTGGTTTGTGAAAAGAACACACATTCAATGACACTGGTGGATCCATGTGGTTTATGAAAAGAAGAGACATGCAATGACTCTGGTGGATCCATATGTGGTTTGTGAAAATAACACACATGCAATGACTCTAGTTGTGGTTCATGAAAAGAACACACACACAATAACACTGGTGGATCCATATGTGGTTTGTGAAAAGAACAGACATTCAATGAAACTGGTGGATCCATGTGGTTTGTGAAAAGAACACACATGCAATGACACTGGTGGATCCATATGTGGTCTATGAAAATATAACACATGCAATGCCTCTGGTGGATCCATGTGGTTTATGAAAAGAATAGACATGCAATGACTGGTGGATCCATATGTGGTTTATGAAAAGAATAGACATGCAATGACTCTAGTTGTGGTTAATGAAAAGAACATACATGCAATGACACTAGGGGATTCATATGTGGTTAATGAAAAGTACACACATGCAATGACACTGGTGGATCCATATGTGGTTCATAAAAATAACAGACATGTAATGACTCTAGTTGTGGTTCATGAAAAGAACACACATGCAATGCCACTAGGGGATCCATATGTGGTTAATGAACTGAACACACATGCAATGACACTGGTGGATCCATATGTGGTTTGTGAAAAGAACACACATTCAATGACACTGGTGGATCCATGTGGTTTATGAAAAGAACAAACATGCAATGAATCTGGTGGATCCATATGTGGTTTGTGAAAAGAACACTAATGCAATGACACTGGTGGATCCATATGTTGTTTATGAAAAGAACACACATGCAATGACTCTGGTGGATCCATGTGGTTTATGAAAAGAACAAACATGCAATGACTCTGGTAGATCCATATGTGGTTTATGAAATGATTGGACATACAATGACTCTAGTTGTGGTTAATGAAAATAACACACATGCAATGATACTATGGATCCATATGTGGTTTGTGAAAAGAACAAACATTCAGTGACACTGGTGGATCCATGTGGTTTATGAAAAGAACAAACATGCAATGCATCTGGTGGATCCATATATGGATTGTGAAAAGAACTCACATGCAATGACTCTAGTTGTGGTTCATGAAAAGAACACACATACAATGATACTGGTGGATCCATATGTGGTTTGTGAAAATAACACACATCCAATGACACTGGTGGATCCATATGTGGTTTGTGAAAAGAACACTAATGCAATGATACTGGTGGATCCATATGTGGTTTATGAAAAGAACACACATGCAACGACTCTGGTGGATCCATGTGGTTTATGAAAAGAACAGACATGCAATGACTCTGGTAGATCCATATGTAGTTTATGAAAATAATAGACATGCAATGAATCTTGTTGTGGTTCATGAAAAGAACACACATACGATGACACTAGTCGATCCATATGTGGATTGTGAAATGAACACACATTTAATGATCTAGTTGTGGTTTATGAAAAGAACACACATCTAATGACTCTAGTTGTGGTTTATGAAAAGAACAAACATGCAATGCCTCTAGTGGATCCATATGTGGTTTATGAAAAGAACAGCTATGCCATGACTCTATATGTGGTTAATGAAAAGAAAACACCTGCAATGACTCTAGTTGTGGTTAATGAAAAGAACACACATGCAATGACACTAGGGGATCCATATGTGGTTAATGAAAAGAACACACATGCAATGACACTGGTGGATCTCTATGTGGTTTGTGAAAATAACACACATTCAATGACACTGGTGCATCCATGTGGTTTATGAGAAGAACATACATGCAATGACTCTGGTGGATCCATATGTGGATTGTGAAAAGAACACACATGCAATGTCTGTAGTTGTGGTTCATGAAAAGAACACACATGCAATGACACTTGGGGATCCATATGTGGTTGATGAAAACAACACACATGCAATGACTCTAGTGGATCCATGTGGTTTATCAAAAGAACAAACATGCAATGACTCTGGTGGATCAATATGTGGTTTATGAAAAGAACAAACATGCAATGGCTCTAGTTGTGGATAATGAAAAGAACATACATGCAATGACACTTGGAGGGCCATATGTGGTTAATGAAAAGAACACACAAGCATTGACACTGGTGGATCCATATGTGGTTTTTGAAAAGAACACACATTCAATGACACTGGTGGATCCATGTGGTTTATGAAAAGAACAGACATGCAATGACTCTGGTGGATCCATATGTGGTTTGTGAAAAGAACTCGCATGGAATGACTCTAGTTGTGGTTCATGAAAAGAACACATGCTATGACACTAGGGGATCCATATGTGGTTTATGTAAAGAACACACATGCAATGACACTGGTGGATCCATATGTGGTTTGTGGAAAGAACATACATGCAATGACACTAGTGGATCCATATGTGGTTTGTGAAAATAACACACATCCAATGACACTGGTGGATCAATGTGGTTTATGAGAAGAACAAACATGCAATCACTCTGGTGGATCCATATGGGGATTGTGAAAAGAACACACATGCAATGTCTCTAGTTGTGGTTCATGAAAAGAACACACATGCAATGACAGTACAAGATCCATATGTGGTTTATGAAAAGAACACACATGCCATGACACTAGTGGATCCATATGTGGTTTATGAAAAGAACACACATGCAATGACTCTGGTGGATCCATGTGGTTTATGAAAAGAATAGACATGCAATGACTCTGGTAGGTCCATATGTGGTTTATGAAAAGAATAGACATGCAATGACTCTAGTTGTAGTTAATGAAAAGAACACACATGCAATGACACTATGGATCAATATGTGGTTTGTGAAAAGTACACAAATTCAATGGCACTAGTGGATCCATGTGGTTTATGAAAAGAACAAACATGCAATGACTCCGGTGGATCCATATGTGGTTTGTGAAAAGAACTCACATGCAATGACTCTAGTTGTGGTTCATGAAAAGAACACACCTACAATGACACTGATGGATCCATATGTGGTTAGTGAAAAGAACACACATTTAATGGCTCTATTTCTGGTTTATGAAAAGAACAGACATGCAATCACTCAGGTGGATCCATATGTGGTTTATGAAAAGAACAACCATGCAATGACTCTAGATAAGGTTAATGAAAAGAACACACATGCAATGATGCTAGGGGATCCATATGTGGTTAATGAAA
This sequence comes from Avena insularis, assembly GCA_023614405.1. NCBI lineage: Eukaryota > Viridiplantae > Streptophyta > Magnoliopsida > Poales > Poaceae > Avena > Avena insularis. The sequence goes on along the minus strand of CM042684.1, from coordinate 99,488,230 downwards.
ATAACAGACATGCAATGACTCTAGTGGATCCATATGTGGTTTGTGAAAAGAACACACATTCAATGACACTGGTCGATCCTTGTGGTTTATGAAAAAGACAGACATGCAATGACTCTTGTGGATCCATATGTGGTTTGTGAAGCGAACACACAAGCAATGACTCTAGTTGTGGTTTATAAAAAGAACACACATGCAATGGCACTGGTGGATCCATGAGGTTTATGAAAAGAACACACATGCAATGACTTTGGTGGATCCATGTGGTTTATGAAAATAACAGACATGCAATGACTCTAGTGGATCCATATGTGGTTTATCAAAAGAACATACATGCAATGACTCTGGTGGATCCATGTATTTTATGAAATAAACAGACATGCAATGACTCTATTTATGGTTAATGAAAAGAACACACATGCAATGACACTAGGGGATCCATATGTGGTTAATGAAAAGAACACACATGCAGTGACACTAGAGGATCCATATGTGGTTTTTGAAAAGAACACACATTCAATGACACAGGTGGATCCATATGTGGTTAATGAAAAGAACACACATGCAATGACACTGGTGGATCCATATGTGGTTTGTGAAAAGAACACACATTCAATGACACAGGTGGATCCATGTGGTTTGTGAAAAGAATAGACATGCAATGACTTTGGTGGATCCACATGTGGTTTGTGAAAATAACACACATGCAATGACTCTAGTTGTGGTTCATGAAAAGAACACACCTGCAATAACACTGGTGGATCCATATGTGGTTTGTGAAAAGAACACACATTCAATGACACTGGTGGATCCATGTGGTTTGTGAAAAGAACGCATGCAATGACTTTGGTGGATCCATATGTGGTTTATGAAAAGAACAGACATGCAAGGACTCTAGTTGTGGATAATGAAAAGAACATATATGCAATGACACCAGGGGATCCATATGTGGTTAATGAAAAGAACACACATGCAATGACACTAGTGGATCCATATGTGGTTTGTGAAAAGAACACACATTCAATGAGACTGGTGGATCCAAGTGGTTTATGAGAAGAATAGACATGCAATGAATCTGGTGGATCCATATATGGTTCATAAAAAGAACAGACATGTAATGACTCTAGTTGTGGTTCATGAAAAGAACACACATGCAATGACACTAGGGGATCCATATGTGGTTAATGAACTGAACACACATGCAATGACACTGGTGGATCTATATGTGGTTTGTGAAAAGAACACAAATTCAATGAAACTTGTGGATCCATGTGGTTTATGAAACGAACAGACATGCAATGACTCTGGTGGATCCAAATGTGGTTTATGAAAAGAATAGACATGCAATGACTCTGGTGGATCCATATGTGGTTTGTGAAAATAACACACATGCAATGACTCTAGTTGTGGTTCATGAAAAGAACACACTTGCAATAACACTGGTTGATCCATATGTGGTTTGTGGAAAGAACACACATTCAATGACCCTGGTGGATCCATGTGGTTTGTGAAAAGAACACACATGCAATGACACTTGTGGATCCATATGTTGTCTATGAAAATATAGCACATGCAATGCGACTGGTGGATCCAAGTGGTTTATGAGAAGAATAGACATGCAATGACTCTGGTGGATCCATATGTGGTTCATAAAAATAATAGACATGTAATGACTTTAGTTGTGGTTCATGAATAGAACACACATGCAATGACACTAGGGGATCCATATGTGGTTAATGAACTGAACACACATGCAATGAAACTGGTGGATCCATATGTGGTTTGTGAAAAGAACACACATTCAATGACGCTAGTGGATCCATGTGGTTTATGAAAAGAACTGACATGCAATGAATCTGGTGGATCCATATGTGGTTTTTGAAAAGAACACACATGCAATGACACTGGTGGATCCATATGTGGTTTGTGAAAAGAACACTAATGCAATGACACTGGTGGATCCATATGTTGTTTATGAAAAGAACACACATGCAATGACTCTGGTGGATCCATGTGGTTTATGATAAGAACAGACATGCAATGACTCTGGTGGATCCATATGAGGATTGTGAAAAGAACACACATGCAATGTCTCTAGTTGTGGTTCATGAAAAGAACACACATGCAATGACAGTACAAGATCCATATGTGGTTGATGAAAAGAACACACATGCCATGACACTAGTGGATCCATATGTGGTTTATGAAAATAACACACATGCAATGCCTCTAGTGGATCCATATGTGGTTTATGAAAAGAACAGCCATGCAATGACTCTATATGTGGTTAATGAAAAGAAAACACATGCAATGACTCTAGTTGTGGTTAATGAAAATAACATACATGCAATGACACTAAGGGATCCATATGTGGTAAATGAAAAGAACACGCATGCAATGACACTGGTGGATCCCTATGTGGTTTGTGAAAATAACACACATCCAATGACACTGTTGGATCCATGTGGTTTATGAGAAGAACAAACATGCAATGACTCTGGTGGATCCATATGTGGATTGTGAAAAGAACACACATGCAATGTCTCTAGTTTTGGTTCATGAAAAGAATACACATGCAATGACATTAGGGGATCCATATGTGGTTTATGAAAAGAACACACATGTAATGACTCTGGTGGATCCATGTGGTTTATGAAAAGAACAAACATGCAATGGCTCTGGTGGATCAATATGTGGTTTATGACAAGAACAAACATGCAATGACTCTAGTTGTGGTTAATGAAAAGAACACACATGCAATGACACTTGGGGATCCATATGTGGTTAATGAAAAGAACACACATGCATTGACACTGGTGGATCCATATGTGGTTTGTGAAAATAACACACATTCAATGACACAGGTGGATCCGTGTGGTTTATGAAAAGAACAGACATGCAATGACTCTGGGGTATCCATACGTGGTTTTTGAAAAGAACTCACATGTAATGAGTCTAGTTGTGGTTCATGAAAAGAACACATGCAATGACACAAGGGGATCCATATGTGGTTTATGAAAAGAACACACATGCAATGACATTGGTGGATCCATATGTGGTTTGTGAAAAGAACATACATGCAATGACACTGGTGGCTCCATATGTGGTTTGTGAAAATAACACACATTCAATGACACTGGTGGATCCATGTGGTTTATGAAAAGAACAAACATGCAATGAGTCTGGTGGATCCATATGTGGTTTGTGAAAAGAACTAACATGCAATGACTGTAGTTGTGGTTCATGAAAATAACACACCTACAATGACACTGATGGATCCATGTGTGGTTAGTGAAAAGAACACACATTTAATGGCTCTAGTTGTGGTTTATGAAAAGAACAGACATGCAATCACTCTGGTGGATCCATATGTGTTTTATGAAAAGAACAGCCATGCAATGACTCTAGATATGGTTAATGAAAAGAAAACACATGCAATGATGCTAGGGGATCCATATGTGGTTAATGAAAATAACAGACATGCAATGACTCTGGTGGATCCAGATGTGGTTGGTGAAAAGAACACACATTCAATGACACTGGTGGATCCTTGTGGTTTATGAAAAGGACAGATATGCAATGACTCTTGTGGATCCATATGTGGTTTGTGAAAAGAACACACAAGCAATGACTCTAGTTGTGGTTTATAAAAAGAACACACATGCAATGGCACTAGTGGATCCATGAGGTTTATGAAAAGAACACACATGCAATGACTTTGGTGGATCCATGTGATTTATGAAAATAACAGACATGCAATGACTCTAGTGGATCCATATGTGGTTTATGAAAAGAACAGACATGCAATGACTGGTGGATCCATGTAATTTATGAAATAAATAGACATGCAATAACTCTGGTTGTGGTTAATGAAAAGCACACATGCAATGACACTGGTGGATCCATATGTGGTTTTTGAAAAGAACACACATTCAATGACATAGATGGATCCATATGTGGTTAATGAAAAGAACACACATGCAATGACACTGGTGGATCCATATGTTGTTTGTGAAAAGAACACACATTCAATGACACTGGTGGATCCATGTGGTTTATAAAAAGAACAGACATGCAATGACTCTGGTGGATCCATATGTGGTTTGTGAAAATAACACACATGCAATGACTCTAGTTGTGGTTCATGAAAAGAACACACATGCAATAACACTGGTGGATCCATATGTGGTTTGTGAAAAGAACACACATTCAATGACATTGGTGGATCCATGTGGTTTGTGAAAAGAACACACATGCAATGACACTGGTGGATCCATATGTGGTCTATGAAAATATAGCACATGCAATGCCTCTGGTGGATCCATGTGGTTTATGAAAAGAACAGACATGCAATGACTTTGGTGTATCCATATGTGGTTTATGAAAAGAACAGACATGCAATGACTCTAGTTGTGGTTAATGAATAGAAGATATATGCGATGAAACTAGGGGATCCATATGTAGTTAATGAAAAGAACACACATACAATGACATTGGTGGATCCATATGTGGTTTATGAAAAGAACACACATTCAATGAGACTGGTGGATCCAAGTGGTTTATGAGAAGAATAGACATGCAATGACTCTGGTGGATCCATATGTGGTTCATAAAAAGAACAAACATGTAATGACTCTAGTTGTGGTTCATGAAAAGAACACACATGCAATGACACTAGGGGATCCATATGTGGTTAATGAAAAGAACACACATGCAATGACACTGGTGGACCCATATGTGGTTTTTGAAAAGAACACGCATTCAATGACACATGTGGATCCATACCTCGTTAATGAAAAGAACCCACATGCAATGACACTGGTGGATCCATATGTGGTTTGTGAAAAGAACACACATTCAATGACACTGGTGGATCCATGTGGTTTATGAAAAGAACAAACATGCAATGACTCTAGTTGATCCATATGTGGTTTGTGAATATAACACACATGCAATGACTCTAGTTGTGGTTCATGAACAGAACACACATGCAATAAAACTGCTGGATCCATATGTGGTTTGTGAAAAGAACACAATTTCAATGACACTGGTGCATCCATGTGGTTTGTGAAAAGAACACACATGCAATGACACTGGTGGATCCATATGTGGTCTATGAAAAGATAACACATGCAATGCCTCTGGTGGATCCATGTGGTTTATGAAAAGAACAGACATGCAATGACTTTGGTGGATCCATATGTGGTTTATGAAAAGAACAGACATGCAATGACTCTAGTTGTGGTTAATGAAAAGAACATAGATGCAATGACACTGGTGGATCCATATGTGGTTAATGAAAAGAACACATATGCAATGGCACTGGTGGATCCATATGTGGTTTGTGAAAAGAACACACATTCAATGAGACTGGTGGATCCAAGTGGTTTATGAGAAGAATAGACATGCAATGACTCTGGTGGATCCATATGTGGTTCATAAAAAGAACAGACATGTAATGACTCTAGTTGTGGTTGAAAAGAACACACATGCAATGACACAAGGGGATCCATATGTGGTTAATTAACTGAACACACATGCAATGCCAGTGGTGGATCCATACGTGGTTTGTGAAAAGAACACACATTCAATGACACTGGTGGATCCATGTGGTTTATGAAAAGAAGAGACATGCAATGACTCTGGTGGATCCATATGTGGTTTGTGAAAATAACACACATGCAATGACTGTAGTTGTGGTTCATGAAAAGAACATATATGCAATGACACTAGGGGATCCATATGTGGTTAATGAAAAGAACACACATGCAATGACACTAGTGGATCCATATGTGGTTTGTGAAAAGAACAAACATTCAATGACACTGGTGGATCCATGTGGTTTGTGAAAAGAACACACATGTAATGACACTGGTGGATCCATATGTGGTCTATGAAAAGATAACACATGCAATGCCTCTGGTGGATCCATGTGGTTTATGAAAAGAGCAGACATGCAATGACACTAGGGGATTCATATGTGGTTAATGAAAAGAACACACATGCAATGACACTGGTGGATCCATATGTGGTTTGTGAAAAGAACACACGTTCAATGAGACTGGTGGATCCAAGTGGTTTATGAGAAGAATAGACATGCAATGACTCTGGTGGATCCATGTGTGGTTCATAAAAAGAACAAACATGTAATGACTTTAGTTGTGGTTCATGAAAAGAACACACATGCAATGACACTAGGGGATCCATATGTGGTTAATGAACTGAACACACATGCAATGACACTGGTGGATCCATATGTGGTTTGTGAAAAAACACACATTCAATCACACTGGTGGATGCATGTGGTTGATGAAAATAATAGACCTGCAATGACTCTAGTCGATCCATATGTGGTTTGTGAAAAGAACACACAAGAAATTACTCTAGTTGTGGTTCATGAAAAGAACACACATGGAATGACACAGGTGGATCCATATGTGGTTTGTGAAGAGAAACAACGTTCAATGACACTGGTGAATCCATATGTGGTTCGTGAAAAGAACACACATTTAATTACTCTAGTTGTGGTTTATTAAAAGAACACACATTTAATGACTCTAGTTGTGGTTTATGAAGAGAACATACCTGCAATGACTCTAGTGGATCCATATGTGGTTTATGAAAAAAGAGCAGCCATGCAATGACTCTAGATGTGGTTAATGAAAAGAACACACATTGAATGACACGAGGGGATCCATATGTGGTTAATGAAATGAACATACATGCAATGAAACAGGTGGATCCATATTTGGTTTGTGAAAAGAACACACATTCAATGACACGGGTGGATCCATGTGGTTTATGAAAAGGATAGACATGCAATGACTCTGGTGGATCCATATGTGGTTTGTGAAAAGAACATACATGCAATGACTCTAGTTGTGGTTCATGAAAAGAACACACATGCAATGACATTGGTGGATCCATAGGTGGTTTGTGAAAAGAACGCACATTCAATGACACTGGTGGATCCATCTGGTTTGTGAAAAGAACTCACATGCAATGACACTGGTGGATCCATAGGTGGTTTATGAAAAGAACACACATGCAATGACTCTGGTGGATCCATGTGGTTTATGAAAGGAACAGACATGAAATGACTATGGTGGATCCATATGTGGTTTATGAAAAGAACGAACATGCAATGACTCTAGTGGATCCATATGTGGTTTATGAAAAGAACAGACATGTAATGACTACAGTTGTGGTTAATGAACACACATGCAATGACACTAGGGGATCCATATGTGGTTAATGAAAGAACAAACATGCAATGACACTAGTGGATCCATATGTGGTTTGTGAAAAGAACACACATGCAATGACACTAGTGGATCCATGTGGTATATGAAAAGAATACACATGCAATGACTCTGGTGGATCCATGTGGTTTATGAAAAGAATAGACATGCAATGACTTTGGTGGATTCATATGTGGTTTAGGAAAAGAATAGACATGCAATGACTCTAGTTGTGGTTAATGAAAAGAACAAACATGCAATGACACTAGTGGATCCATATGTGGTTTGTGAAAATAACACACATTCAATGACACTGGTGGATCCATGTGGTTTATGAAAATAACAGACATGCAATGACGCATGTGGATCCATATGTGGTTAGTGAAAAGAACACACATGCAATGACTCCAGTTGTGGTTCATGAAAAGAACACACATGCAATGACACGGGTGGATCCATATGTGGTATGTGAAAAGAACCCAACATTCATGACACTGGTAGATCCATATGTGGTTTGTGAAAAGAACACACATTTAATGACTCTAGTTGTGGTTTATGAAAAGAACACACATGCAATTACACTCGTGGATCCATGTGGTTCATGAAAAGAACACAAATGCAATGACTCTGGTGGATCCATAAGTGGTTTATGAAAAGAACAAACATGCAATGACTGTAGTGGATCCATATGTGGTTACACATGCAATGACTCTAGTTGTGGTTTATGATAAGAACACATATGCAATGACACTGGTGGATCCATGTGGTTTGTGAAAAGAACACACATGCAATGACTCTGGTGGATCCATGTGGTTTATGAAAAGAACAGTCATGCAATAACTCTAGCTGTGGTTTATGAAAAGAACACACATGCAATGACTCTAGTGCTGGTTTAGGATAAGAACACACATGCAATGACTCTACTGGATCCACGTGGGTTATGAAAAGAACATACATGCAATGACTCTGTTGCTGGTTTAGGATAAGAACACACATACAATGACTCCAGAGGATCCATATGTGATTTGTGAAAAGAACACACATGCAATGGCTCTAGTGGATCCATGTGGTTTATGAAAAGGACAGACATGCAATGACTCTGGTGGATCCATATGTGGTTTGTGAAAAGAACACACATGCAATGACTAGTTGTGGCTCATGAAAAGAACATACATGCAATGGCACTGGTGGATCCATATGTGGTTTGTGAAAAGATTGCACATTCAATGACACTGGTGGATCCATATGTGGTCTATGAAAATATAGCACATGCAATGCCTCTGGTGGATCCATGTGGTTTATGAAAAGAACACACATGCAATGACACTGGTGGATCCATCTGGTTTGTGAAAAGAACACACATGCAGTGACACTGGTGGATCCGTATGTGGTTTATGAAAAGAACACACATGCAATCACTCTGGTGGATCCATGTGGTTTATGAAAACAACAGACATGCAATGACTCTAGTTGTGGTTAATGAAAAGAACACATGTAATAACACTAGGGGATCCATATGTGGTTAATCAAAATAAGACATATGCAATGATAGTGGTGGATCCATATGTGGTTTGTGAAAAGAACACACATTCAATAACACTGGTGGATCCATATGTGGTTAATGAAAAGAACACACATGCAATGACACTGGTGGATCCATATGTGGTTTGTGAAAAGAACACACATTCAATGACACTGGTGGATCCATGTGGTTTATAAAAATAACAGACATGCGATGACTCTGGTGGATCCATATGTGATTTGTGAAAAGAACACACATGCAATGACTCTAGTTGTGGTTCATGAAAAGAACAGAAATGCAATGACACTAGTGGATCCATATTGGTTTGTGATAATAACACACATTCAATGAGACTGGTCGATCCATGTGGTTTGTGAAAAGAACACACTGATGGCTCGGTGTTGATGTGGAGCTAGTTTGGGAACCCTAAGAGGAAGGTATGACGAGCACAACAGTAAGTTTCCCTCAGTTATGAAACCAAGGTTTAATCGAACCAGTCAGAGCAAGGAAACACCCCAAAGGTGTTGCTAGCTGAGCCTTGGCAGGGTGCACTACCGGTGCTAGTTGCAACTTAGAGACCTGCACAACACAACCATAGAACTTTGCCCCCAACTTGCGATGAGGTTGTCAATCTCACCGGTTTTGCTAAAAACAAAGGATTAAACGTATCAAATGGAAGGAAGTAATAGTTTGTAGAAAGTAAACACAAAACAGTAAACAGTTTGTAGATTGTATGTAAAAGAAAGGTTCGGGATCCATAATTCACTAAAGGTGGCTCTCCTTAAGATATATAACATGTTGGGTGAACAAATTACAGCAGGGAAATTGACAAACATCGAGAAAGCAATACATGCATATACTAATCATCTTGACTCCTTTGGAACTTGATTGGGCATTACAACATTATACATAGACCGCCATCCAACTGCATCTATGACTAATAATCCACCTTCAGGTTATCATCCGAACCCCCTCCAGTATTAAGTTGCAAGCAACAGATTATTGCTTTATGAATTGTGTGTAAAGTAAACAATACGATTGTTCTATGAACAAAGGATTGTTGTTTTCTCCCTAGTAGCAACAGCACATCTAGTACCTTAGAGATTTCTATCACTTCCCTAGATTACCAGAGGCATGAACCCACTATCGAGCATAAATACTAACTCTTGGAGTTGCTAGCATGTACTTGGACAAGATAGCTATTAACAAGGGAAAGCATGCAAGATCACAAATAACAAAGACATGATAGAATCAATAATCAATCTGAAATAGCATCTCAATATCCATCGGACCCACGCAAACACAACATGTAGAATTACAAATAGGTGATCTTGATCATGAACGGAGCTCACAAGATCTAAACATGAAAGCACAAAGGAGGAGAACTAGCCATCTAGCTACTACATGGACCCCAAGCTTAACTCCTGCTCGTCCTCGAGTAGGTAAGTGATAAAAAGAAAGGATAATTTTTGAGGTGACATGCACCATCATAAACTTGATAAAAGTACATGTAAAACAATCAAAGCTGGGATCATAGTACTTCAATCATAACATGAAAGACAAAGTTCTAGCAATAAGACAAAGAAACTATGACGCAACATGAAAAGGCACAAACAAAAGATTCATAAATAACAATGCTTTGCAAGACGTTTGTTTGTTTCACATAAAGAAAACATAGCATAATAGTATTCAACTTGTCCCTCATAGAGTAGCAAATATAATTGCATAGGACACCTTCAAAGTTCATAAGAGTGACTAGATACAAATAGTTTAAAACAAGCAATATCAAGTTATGCATCAATCAACTAGTCTTGGGACAATGCACATAGAACTAAGAATGGCCAATATTCTCTCAAAGTAAGTGCATAAAGATAGAAGGTGGAGACTCAATATATAAGTGGAAGAAAGGCCTTCATAGAAGGAAGTAGGAATTCAAGTCTCATAAAGAGCTTCCAAAAGTTATAGCTTGACAAGTTGAAGGTGATTAAGCTCTCATAACAAGTTATAAACCGAAATCTCATGCCCCTTACTTAGGAAGACCAATCCTCATGCTACTCAAATTTAGTCACAAGTAAGCTCTTGTTATTGTAAGTACATATGTATCATAAAGAACCGCCAACGGGGTACCCCTTGCACATGATACAGGAGCTATCCCATAATCAAAATGACAAGGCAAGCAGAAAATGAGCATCTCAGCGATCTTTTTATTCGCTATTTGCATAGGTTTTTATTGAGGATGCTTCATAGAGTGCTCAATATGGTGATGCTGCAAGTTTCCACCATGATTAGGCATGGCTTAGGCTAGCGGCCCAGGCGTTTCTCTAACACACATATAAACTTCATGATCTTACAAGTTCCACTTTTATTTCACACCGCCGGGATCCATAATCAAAAGAACATGATATCAACGGGGTACAAAGTACAAGTGCAATGTTGAAAGCGTTCCCCATGATACATGGTTCTGCTAACTTCAACTTATAAAGCGCAAGCATATACGCAACAAAGAAGGACCCAATGGTTCAAGTTTATTAGATGCAAAAAGGTAAAGTATGCCATCAAGTTCGTGAGATCTTTAATCACTAGTTTTCTCATAACAAGTTTAATTTGGAAGATAAACAAAAGCATGAATATACTTGGAATAGCATATGCGAATAGGTAGGCATGGTGGACTCTTTGGAATAACTTGGTTTAGGGAGTTGGATGCATGAGTGGAACTCATACTTGGTTGTGGAGGCTAGCAAAAGACTGGGAGCGACAAACTAAGAGAGAAATAATGGCCATAATCATTAAGAGCGACAAAACATCATTGATCAAAGCATAAAGTGATACTACAAGTTGAAAACTAAAGGATCATAAAGGCTATGGTGACTTGGGATAGTCATAACATGGTGTGAGCATGCGCCAAGTCAACCCAAATAGAGCATCAAAGGAGAATACCACTATACTATGCTTTAATATGCTAAAACAACGCATGATTCATCCAAGGCACATTAAGCAATCTCAATTGTTTATAAAAAGTCATGCTACAGCAAAAAATACTAAGCATAAAGCCAAAACAATATCAAGCATGGCATGACAAAGCATAGGCCATAGTCAAAAACAAGCTCTCTTTAACACTTAAGCATGAACTTTCCTACTCTTTTCCAAACCAAACCAAACTATTTGAAAACCAATGTATGAAAGAGGGGGTCCAACCAATTTATTCAGCAAACTAAGCAAACCAAGCAAACGAAAAAGCAAAACGAAAACGAAAAAGAAGACGCTCCAAGAACAACACAACTGTGCATGAAACAATAAAAATGAAGCGTTTGGAACAAACCTGAGATTTTTATTGATGAATAGGAGGATGCCCTTTGACTCTTGTACTTCTTGGATATTTCTTGGGGTGACACGTGTGGCATCCCCAAGCTTGAGCTTTAGTCCATCCTTCATCTCGTTACTCATTCCTTCCATACACCTGAAATTTTTCCTTCATATAAAACTTCACACAATCTTTATTAGCAATATTAGTGCACTCAAGATAATAAGTCTTAAGGTTTAGTTCTAACATCAATAAACTTCCATTAGAACACTAGATACTGAAACACTTCCTTCAAAAAGCTCAATTCCCCAAAAGAACTCAAAATGGAACAAACAAGAAGCAAATGCAGAAAATGGCAGAAATCTGTCAAAACAGACCAGCATGTAAAGACAAATTTTTTCAAGACCTTATGTTGTTCAAATCAAAAAGTGTTGAACTAACTAAAGTTAAATCACAACCTAGGGCAGAAGCAAAAAAATTCACGCCTGAAAAAGACGTTCAGAGATTTTACACGAATTTGTACGGTGAAGCACAGAAATCTGTTTCGGGACAGCAACTTTCCCAATCATTACTTCTGTCTCATTAGAGGTTACTTTTGGCACAAAAAGCAAATAAAAAGGATAAGGAGCGGTTATTACTGAAGTAATAACTTCCAAGACTCATCTAAAACTTTTGGGTTATCTCCCAATAAGTACTTTTCTTTAACGCCTTTAAGTTAGGCATAAGAAGCAAAAAGAATCAAGTGTTCTCAAATGAAGAAGCATTAAGATCAATACCAGAAATATATTCAACAAGGCAAGGTATGTCATCCAAATAAGTTCTATAGGATCCTCTCTCAATGCTCTTAGGCTCACTATTTTCATCAAAAGGGTTTTCAGGAACAATCCAATCAAGATTCTTTTTCTATGGCTTCATGTATTGCTACTAGTTTAAAGGGTATTGGTACCTTAGTTTCCTCCCCATTAGGTTCAGTTTTGTTCATCTTTTCTCGTGTACCAACAACATCTACATATTGAGCCTAGCATATTGAAACGTTCAAAGACTTTTCTAGCTTCCTTGGCAACATCATAGAATTCCTTAAGCAAAGTTTCAAGAATAAAATCCATCTTTTCAGGGTCCTCAGTTTCTTTAAGTTTAAGAAACATTACTTGCATTAAGGGGTTAAGGTTAACAAACCTAGCTTCCAACATGTGAACTAAAGAAGCTGCAGCAATCTCATAGTTCGGAGCAAGTTCTGCAAGGGATCTATCCTTAGTATCCTCATGTTTACTAACATGATTAAAGAATTCTTCAATATTATCTTTTCCAATTATTGAACCACTACCTATTAAAAGGTCTTTCAGGGTGAATTTAGGGATCAACATGGTATGCTAAGGAAGGGGTAACCACTATAAAAAACTTAATAATATTTTTTTGTTTTTGATAAAGAAAGCAAACTAGTAAAACTAATTTTTGTGTGTTTTTGATAACAAAACAAGCAAACAAAGCAAAAAAAACTAAGCAAAACAAAAAAATAAAGTAAAGAGATTGGTTATGAGGGACTCCCCTTGTGAAGATGTCGTTGACTCCCCGGCAACGGCAGCAGAAAAATACTTGATGGCTCGGTGTTGATGTGGAGCTCGTTGGGGAACCCGAAGAGGAAGGTATGGTGAGCACATCAGTAAGTTTCCCTTAGTTATGAAACCAAGGTTTAATCGAACCAGTAGGAGCAAGGAAACACCCCAAAGGTGTATCTAGCTAAGCCTTGGCAGGGCGCACTACCGGTGCTAGTATCAACATGGAGACCTGCACAACACAACCATAGAACTTTGCCCCCAACTTGCGATGAGGTTGTCAATCTCACCGGTTTTGCTGAAAACAAAGGATTAAAGGTGTCGAATGGAAGGAAGTAATAGTTTGCAGAAAGTAAACACAAAGAAGTAAACGGTTTGGAAATTGTATGTAAAAGAAAGGACCGGGATCCATAGTTCACTAGAGGTGGCTCTCCTTAAGATAGATAACATGCTGGGTGAACAAATTACAGCGGGGCAATTGACAAACATCGAGAAAGCAATACATGTATATACTAATCATCTAGACTCCTTTGGAACTTGATTGGGCATTACAACATTATATTTAGACCTCCATCCAACTACATCTATGACTAATATCCACCTTCAGGTTATCATCCGAACCCCCTCTAGTATTAAGTTGCAAGCAACAGATTATTGCTTTATGAATTGCGTGTAAATTAAACAATACGATTGTTCTATGAACTAAGGATTGTTGTTTTCTCCCTAGTAGCAACAGCACATCTAGTACCTTAGAGATTTCTGTCACTTCCCCAGATTACCAGAGGCATGAACCCACTATCGAGCATAAATACTAACTCTTGGAGTTGCTAGCATCTACTTGGCCAAGATAGCTACTAACAACAGAACGCATGCAAGATCACAAATAACAAAGACATTATAGAATCAATAATCAATTTGAAATAGCATCTCAATATCCATCGGATCCCCGCAAACACAACATGCAGAATTACAAATAGATGATCTTGATCATGAACAGAGCTCACAAGATCTAAACATGAAAGCATAAATGAGGAGAACCAGCCATCTAGCTACTACATGGACCCGTAGTCCAGAGATGAACTACTCACGCATCACACCGGAGGCTTGCATGATGATGAAGAAGGCCTCCGAGGTGAATTCCACTCTCCGGCAGGGTGGCGGGAAGAGCTTCAGATCCCTCCCGATCTAGGGATGGAGATGACGGTGGATATCGACTCTTTCGTGGATTTTTGATCGGGTACTTAGGGTTTTGGTCCCAAAGGCAATATATAGGCGGAAGGAGAGGTCGAGGGGGTGCCTGGGCTGGCCACACCACCCCCTGGCGCGGCCAGGCCTGACCCGCGTGGCCAGGTGGTGTGGTCGCCCCATGGCTCCTCTCCATCTCGTATTTTGGGTCTAGATGTCTTCCGGAAAAATAGGCACTTTGGCTTTTGTCCCATCCAATTCTGAGAATATTCATTTTCTAACTTTCCTGGAACCAAAAACAGCAGAAAACAGGCAGCTGGCACTATGGCTCTTATTAATAGGTTAGTCCAAGAAATCATATGAAAAGTACTCAAGAAAGTGTGGACAAAACACAAGAAAGTAGATAAAACCAAGCATGGAGCATCAAAAATTATAAATACATTTGCAATGTATCACACACATGCAATGACACTGGTGGATCCATACGTTGTTTATGAAAAGAACACACATGCAATGACTCTACTGGATCCATGTGGTTTATGAAAAGAACAGACATGCAATGACTCTAGTGGATCCATATGTGGTTTATGAAAAGAACACACATGCAATGACACTAGGGGATCCATATGTGGTTTATAAAAAGAACACACATGCAATGACACTGGTGGATCCATATGTGGTTTGTGAAAAGAACGCACATGCAATGACACTAGTGGATCCATATGTGGTTTATGAAAAGAACACACATGCAATGACTCTGGTGGATCCATGTGGTTTATGAAAAGAACACACATGCAATGACTCTAGTTGTGGTTCATGAAAAGAACACACATGCAATGACACTAGGGGATCCATATGTGGTTTATGAAAAGAACACTCATGCAATGACACTGGTGGATCCATATGTGGTTTGTGAAAAGAACACACATGCAATGACTCTGGTGGATCCATGTGGTTTATGAAAAGAACAGACATGCAATGACTCTGGTGGATCCATATGTGGTTTATGAAAAGAATAGACATGCAATGACTCTAGTTGTGGTTAATCAAAAGAACACACATGTAATGACACTAGGGGATTCATATGTGGTTTGTGAAAAGAACACACATGCAATGACTCTAGTTGTGGTTAATGAAAAGAACAAACATGCAATGACACTAGGGGATCCATATGTGGTTAATCAAAACAACTCACATGCAATGACACTGGTGGATCCATATGTGGTTTGTGAAAAGAACACACATTCAATGACACTGGTGGATCCATGTGGTTTATGAAAAGAACCGACATGCAATGACTCTGGTGGATCCATATGTGGTTTGTGAAAAGAACACACATGCAATATCTCTAGTTGTGGTTCATGAAAAGAACACACATGTAATGACACTGGTGGATCCGTATGTGGTTTGTGAAAAGAACACACATTCAATGACACTGGTGGATCCATGTGGTTTGTGAAAAGAACAGACATGCAATGACTCTAGTTGTGGTTCATGAAAATAACACACATGCAATGACACCGGTGGATCCATGTGGTTCATGAAAAGAACACACATGCAATGACTCTGGTGGATCCATATGTGGTTTATGAAAAGAACAGACATGCAATGACTCTAGTGGATCCATATGTGGTTTGTGAAAACAACACACATGCAATGACTCTAGTTGTGGTTGAGGATAATAACACACATGCAATGACACTGGTGGATCCATGTGGTTTGTGAAAGAACACACATACAATGACTCTGGTGGATCCACGTTGTAACATCCCAAATTTAGAAACCCTGATTAGTTGTCCAGAATGCAATAATCAGGGAGAACAAAATCTTTTTGTTGTTAAGTGTTGATGTGTTGGATTGTTGTTGTCTATTCTTAAGCTTCCGATTGTATAGCTTATGATACACTCCTTACCTCAACATCAGTTATCAAAAGCTATTTAACAAAACTATCTTGACTGATGTTTCATATTCTCAAGTGTTCTGGCATTTCAAAAAACTAAGCCAAGATGCACTTGCAAACCAAACTATTTTATTACCTTATATTGCCAAAATTATGGAGAGTTATATAATATAATGTCCTTATGTTTTCAAGACAGAACCTTCAACTACTCTTACCTCTAGGATTCTACTCTTGGTAGGTATACCAAGGACTCTTAACTTACTCAAACTCCAACCTTTCAAAAATGCCCATCCTTACCTCAAGCTAAGCTTGATGGTAACCCTAGTAGTAGTTAATTTGTTTGTAAGATGAGTTGCCTTGATCTTCTGCTTGACTTGATTGCTTAGAAGTAGTATGAGCTACTCTAGGGGCTCATCATCTAGAATCTAGCTAATCCAAGAGTGTCAACCCTAAGAAAGTTAAACAAGCTGGATCTAATCTATAGCCACTAGGTGATCATTTAAAATCCTTAACCAGATCACTTCTGAAGATTATTCTTCTAGACGCTTCCAAATAAAAATATACCAATATCAAGCATGGATCCTTTATACTCATTCTACACCTCAACATCATCCACTTGATGATTCCTTGATACCTTGAACCGATCAAAAACATCCCCACTCCTATTCTAGTCAAAAACCCTAAATCTGCTAAATCTGACTAAGTCTGGAAACTGTTTCAACATCACTTCTTTGAATGCCTCTCTTCCTCAAACTTTGTGCATTGTTGGTAATGAAATTGAACCATCTTGTATAACATCATAAGGACTACCAAGGCCCACTCTTGACCTTAGATATATCACCTTGTAAACCACTTGTTCTTGATGGTTTTGCAGGTAAGAAAATAACAATTCCTGCAAATCTTATTAACATGCCTACTTTGGAAGAAGCTCACACCTTCATTCTACCTTCTTTTTACCAACTCTTTGTATGGTTGTAATCTACTCATGAAGGTCTATAAATACTTACTTCACCTATTACAAGTGGAACCTTGTGCTTCCAAAACCCACAAGGTTTGGAAGGCTACTTGACAATATGTTTTAGCACCCTTATTTTATTCAAAGTTTGGAATCAATCTGTGGAGAGCTCAACCATGATCAACCTAAAACCTCTATACCATGGTGATCTACTCAACTTGGTCTATCTATCTATATATCCCATGACCCAAGGTCAACTCTGAGCTCCATGATCCAACAAGCTTTTGTTGGCATAATATTAACCTGGCCCTAGATCATCTATTCCCTACTATCATCCAAAATCTAGTTGGATTTCTATTACCCAATGTTGAAAATACTAGATACACCTTGTGTACACCCTCTACCTTTGTTATAAATATTTATCGAATATCATCCATAATAATTATGGACCAAAACTTATTTAATATCTTTAATGGACAAAACCTCCAAACCTTAATCTATAAAAGAAAGTTTGGTTTTCTCCAAAGCACATCCCCATATTTAGGATCATCTTAAGTCCCAATATCATACCTTATCTTCTCACTTCGAAAATAAATATTTTTGAAGAGTTTTATTAGTTCTTTTTGCCTAATTTCTTAAATGGCAAAAATGAGAAAATAATCACTTTAAATACCTTTCTGCCCCAATAAATCTTGGGAAAATTCCTCAAAGTATGGATCCATATTTAGGACCATATCAAGCCAAAAACCTTCCTTGTCCAATTCAAAAATATCAAATCATATCCTGAAAACCTTTTCTGCAGTATTTGTATATGTGATATAAAGTGGACCAAACGTCATCCAATAATTCCCAAATAATCCATGGAGATGTATCTGGACCATATGCACCTACTAGCCTCCCCATCTCAACTCTCCAAGATCAAAAATCATGAAGTTCTTCATGATATTTACTATGGTCAAGTATTGATATGATCAAAAACTAAATCAAAACCTTCTCAAACTTGTTCAATACTTCTCCCCCAGCACCCTACCACCTCTCTGGTTGCATCACTGTAGCATATCACTGTAGAACCATCTTGCTTCTTGTCCTTGGTGCTTGGAAGTGAGAGAGAGAGAGAGACAAGCACCACATGCAATAGCTATTAAATCTTGTAGCAGCAGCCTCCATGTCTCCCTTTGACCTTCTGCACGACCAGAGCATACCCACAGGACCTCCTCCACCACCGAAATCGACCTATCCCTGGCCAGCCCTCCTTCCAAGCCTTCCCATGGACATGTTCCATCATAGCCCACTCCTCTCGATTCTTAAAGGCCAGAGGCCATTCTAGCACGACTCTGCCCCTCATTTTCTTTCCCTTAACTCCCTCCAACCATCCCGGAGCTCCAGATCTTGCTACCTCGCTCCCCATTGCCATGGAGGAGGAGAAGGTCTCCTCTCGGCCTCCTACGAGAAATGGAGTGCATGGTCTATCTAGATCTTCCCCAGCACCACATTCACCATCCACAACACTCCTCTAGCTCCCCTTCACACCCCCACCAAGCCCAGGCCCCTGCATGTCGCTAGAAAGGAAGGTCTCACCTTCTCGGCCTTCTTCAAGATCAGGCATGCATGTCCCTCTCCTTGTCTAGTTTCCCTCTAGAAGGTATTGTAGCAACACCTCTGCTAGGGTCCCGTCTCCGCCGCCGCGTCGGGATCTAGGAGACAACGTCGCGCCGTCAATCTCCCCTCTAATCCGTCAGTCCTCGAGCGCCCATACGCCTTCACCTCGTTGAGACGCTGACCGGCGGGCCAGTCCTGCTAGGTACAAGCGCGCCTCACGTGCTCTCCCGCGGGAGCCGCTGAGCCGAATCCCGTCCTTGGCCCAACTCCTCCTCAGATCCGGCCCAGATCTCCTCTCCCTCTTATTTATTTTCTCCAGATCTACAGAATACAGTTTAGGATTAAATCCTTTTAAAAATGAAATATGTTTAGTATGGATAAGATCTAAATTTTTCCAGGTGCTCTAGTGTTTGTCCAAACATGCAGAACCAAGAACTAGCCCAAATACCAGCTCAAAATTTTATGGTATTTAACCAATCGAAATGTATCTTTTACACTCAATAAATCCTCTGGGCAGTTTACAACTTCAAATATAATGAAATCTTTTGTGCTGCAAGGTATCCCTTATACCTTCCATGTTGCTTTGACCACACCCTAGTTTACTTCCTAGATTGTCCATAGCAAAAAAAACAAAAAACACTCCTTTTCGGCCTTTAGAAATTTCTCTAGGTCAAACCAGATACATTTTTGACCTAATTCCAAATCCTAGTACACATGAATACCAATATATATCTAAACCCAGGAGCTCAAGATTTATTGAGATTCTGAGTATGTTTAATGAATTAAACACTTCTGTATGTGGTATTATCACTAGATAAATCATTTCAGAGGATTAGAAACTCCAAAAATAGTGTTTCCAATTTCTACTAAATGGTATTTGTAGACCCTATCCAATGTACTTGGTCTTATGCTGTTTGGAGCTACTAAATAAATTTGGTTAAAAAGTCAAATTTACTACATATTGGACTTTGGGAATTTCCCAAGGGCATTCTAGTAATTATTTTGACATGAATCCAACTCCCAAAAATCTTAAACACCAAACCCTACCAAAACTCTGAGCAAAAATTTATTTTAGGTACAAATCTTCTCTGTTCATTTATTCAACTAAACTAGGGTTAATTAAACTAAAATAACCATAACTAACTATAGAAAATTGATAAAATCATGAAATCACTTTTTGGGCCCTGTTATTTCAATACCTATCTGTTGATATCATTTTTTTACATTGATATCATACAAAACTAATCATTAGTCCCAAAGCCCTTCTTTAAGTGGTTTTGGCATTTGAAACATAAAAGAAATACCACAAATGCAATTAGAGTAATTCCAATTGCTATGAACTCAATCTAACAGGACCTACTGAAGTGATCAATGTGTGGTATGTTTGTTTGTTGTATGGTATTGGTGATTGTATTCCTTGTGTTGATTGTGCCCTTCATTTTCTTACATGTGCTATATCTAACGACGATATATGTGATTATATCGGAGACCAGAAGAAGATGGTTATTATTATTGGTTATTATTGGCATTCTAAGAAGAAGTCTAGGGACATATTGCCATATTGCTGATCCTCAGGCAAGCCACCTTCTTGCTCATAAGCCTTATCCTACTATTTTACTTATGCATGTTTTATCTTCTATTTTATGAAAACTGCACTGTTTTACTATATAAAGTTGTATATCTGGTAGTGGCTTGGCTCCTCCAATACCATTACACCTTTGTACTGCTAAGTACAACCCCTTGACGACACCTACTTGTTCCTAGTATGATAGTTGGTGTATAACACCATACCCCGTTGGAGACCCCGTTTGTAACATCCCATTTTCTGCATCCATGTTTGTTGAGGGTTAGGAAGCTAGAAAATTAGGGGGAAATAAAACGTTTACTAATTGTTTGCTTATAAGCCTAGCTCTATTAAATTGCTTGATCATTTGTGTTGCTTTGGTAGTGTTGTTTGCTAGTCTACATGATTGCTTGACCACCAAGGGTCATATTAGTTAGTCACCCCCACAAGCTAAGAAATTGGCTAAGTCATAGAAATCTAGCTCTGATCCAACTTTGGAGCCTTGGTTTGAACAAATCCTTCACCCTTTCTACCATGCAAGAGCACCATGTGGTACTATACTGTGAGTACTTGAGAACCACACCCTAGTCCTGGTTAAACCACAAGCCCAAGCCTCTTGCATGCAAATGTTTACCTCACTAGTTGCCACTTAGGAAATGACCACCTTAATTTGTCCAAAGATTGGATGATCTTTGTGAGCTCATGGTTGTGATCTAGGAGGCAACCAAGACCTAGGAATGATCACCTAGTACCCCTCTACAACCCCATTCCTTCCCCACTGTAATTGGTGGCCCTAGCTCGAAATGGAAAGTGTCCAAAGTGGCCACCTCATCAATGTGGCACAAGATCACCCCAAAACCCTCTCCCTCTCTCATGCCTGTGCTACACCCCCTCTCTGACCCTGGCACGATGCCTCACCACCCCAGCGACCACCTAGCACTCACCCAGGTCACATGCACGCGCCGTCACACTTCAAAGGAGAGAGACAAATGAGATCCTAGCAAAGCTTGCCAAGCCTCGAAAACCAGCAGTCTCTCCCTCCCTTCAGTCACATCTGGCCCCACCCCGGACAGCTCCAACTCCCCAGGCACCGTCTACACCCTTCCCCTCTCTCTCTCGCGCGCCCAGCAACCCCCAACCACTGGCGCCCACCTCAGCAGAAAACCCTCTGCCTCGCACGCTCTCTTCCTCTCCTGGTGCAAAAATGCAAGGTGGACAGAGGAGAGCCTCGCCACCCTACCGCACCCCTACCCCTCCTACTCCCTAGGCCCTAACCGAGCAGACAAAATGCTATAACCCGTGCTGTTCCGTTGAAAAGCCTGCCGGCAGCACGCAACGCCGACCACCTTCTCACTCTCAAGTAGGCCCGGCTAGCCCCGAGGAAAGACCGTACACAATTCACCCCACGGCGTCACCACCGCCCCTCCTGGCCAACCCAGAGCCCCCCTTGCGCCCCCACCGCCTCGCCGTGCACCCGGTGCACCGTGGTCTAGCCCTGCCCATTAGATAGCTCCCCAGCACCACCCCAGAGCGGAGGCAGAGCCTCTCGCCCCCTCCTCTTCCTCTGTCGTTTCTCTCCGTCTCGGTGCCGATGATGAACGAGAAGGTTCTACCGTCCTTGCTCTACCTCTCCTCCATGCTCCCCTTCCACTTCACTCACCTCCCAAAACTGGCCCTAATCCCCCTCTCCTCAGGATATTCTTTTTTGACAGGCACGCCGGAGCTGTGAGGAGGCCGAGAGTTCCGAGCCGCGCCGCTGCTGACACGATGCATCCGGTCACCCGGAGCCACCGTGCCGTACCTCGTTCGACGCCCCGTCCTCGACCGCTTCGATCCACACCTCCACCGACACATCTCCGCCCTAGGGTAAGCCTCCCCGCCGCCAGCCAGCCCGCTAGGGTTTCCCGTCGTCGGTGTTGAACCCTGCGAGGACGACAAAGCCCTGGCCGTTAGATCTGTTTAAGATCCAACGGCCAGCATCGCCCAATACCGCTTCGCCCCTCTGTTCCTATGACACGTGGGCCCCCATGGCGGGATTTGAATCCCTGCCCTCCCGCGCAAGCCATCGTGTACGCGGGCCGTCCCAGCTTCTTAGGGGGCCGGAACCTAGCCTCTGCACTGCCTCTTCTTTTTATTTTAGGCCATTTAAATTACCTGAAATTTGTCCTGTAGTTTTATTTCCACCAATTATTATCTGTGTAGTATTTTGGCCTGGTTCAAATTTTGTGAGGTGGCCTAAGAAATTATCTATTGCATGGCACTGGTAGCTAGTCAATAGCATGTATGTGTTTTTACTGAGATTTTCTGTGGTAAATAGTATCTGTTTAGAGTTTTTAATCTTTAAATTTATTTCTGTAGCTCAAAAAATTGTGAAACCAATTTCCAGGCATTTCCTGTGCAATTGCCTACTAAGAAAAACTTGAATCACCCATTTTTGATTTGTGTAGCCTCTGTTCTTAATTTTACAAGTTATGAACAGAGGGTTCTTAGTTATTTTCTAGAGGTTTCTGTGAAGCTAATTTTGGGATGAAACCAACTCCTAGTGTTAGGCCTCTGATAGTACTACTTATTCCTGGATGGGCTTAATTTTTGGATTTGTAGTTCTGCCCTGGGGATTTTAGTACTAGTTTCTGCACTATTTTCAGTATTTTATTTATTAAAAATCAACCGCTTTTGATAAAAATGTGAAACCAGTGGGGTTAGCTTGGTATTCTCTGTAGCTACTCAGATATATATTTTTTGGTCGCTTTCCACCAACTGGTCTTGATCAAACTATATGCTTGAGTGCTAATCTAGTCTTGACCACCAAAATCACCAAATAAGTTTGATTAAATCTTTTTGATTGCTTTCAATGGCTTTGTACTGCTAGGATCAGTAGCTACTTGTGCTTGGTTGGTTTGGTTCAGTTGTGCATCTGCTCTGTACTGCTTGGATTGTTTGTGCATTGGGTGATGATTGATATGGTGGTTTGATTATAATTCCCTTTTTCGACGATAGATACGAACGAGGACGCGTTTGAGGAAGGTACTTGGGAATATTTTGAGGAAGAGGACCAGGAGCAAGCTGCCAACCAAGGTAATCCACCTACAAGTTCATGAGACTGGTCCCATCTCTATTTTCATGCACTCCATTTTACTTACTCTCCTACTGCATTGTTTTACTCGCAATATTATTATTATGGTATTAGTTTGGCTCCACCAAACTTATGCCTATGGTACTGTCTAAGTACTCCCCCTTGGTATCACCTACTCCTACCCTAGTAGTTAAGGTGGTATAATATACCACAACCCCTTTGGAAACCCTAGTTTAGCCTAACAAAAACTCTAGGTTGGGAACCCGATGGCAAGGAAGGTTTTCGTAAAAGTTTTGGACAGAAAACCTTGGCAAGTGGGACTTGCCGAGTGGTTTATAAAATGATTTTTTGATGTTCTCTACAAGTGGTGGCCCAAAGGAAGGAGATGAAAGAAAAGATGTTTTCGAAAACGCACCCGGTTCTTTGCAGTCTAGCTATAACAACCACCCCGTGCAACCACAATACCCCTATATGGGAAGGGGCTTGACCCGAAAGTGGTTCTCTCTGATACAAGTGCCTCGCAGCTACTACAGGGGATCGGGGATCCCTGGAGGGTGGGCCTTCTCTGATAAAGGTCCATGTGGGACATCGACGTGGAGAAGGAACAAAGGGCCTGCTGGCCTCCACGTGTTACTATGGGCCCCTCATTGAAAGCGCACACTCGAGAAGTGGAAAAAGGGCTCCGGTTGGTCCTCGGTACCCGACGTCCTGGTTTTGAGGGCAATAACACCCATAGGGTAGGGGCTTGTGTTAAGAGGGAATTATCCCGAATGTCTTGTCTGGTTATCCGAAACCTGCATACTAGTGTGTGACGATCTGCGACTGTTCGCGGCGGATGTATTGGATTTTGTGGGTAAAGTGTACAACCTCTGCAGAGCGTTAATCTATTCGAATAGCCGTGTCCACGGTCATGGACGGGTTGGACAAACTTTTGTAGAGCGGTGCTGGTTTTGTTTTATAAAAATGTTTCTTCTAAAAAAGATTCGGCCATCGGATGGTCGAAGGGTATGGAGGATGGGCCATGGGATGTTCGGACCTGGTTGAGGTATTGGTCATGGGATGACCACGGTGGAAGTGGCTAACAGGGATGCCCCCATCCTAGTAGTTCAAGTTTTCCAAACTATTTTACCCTTAAAAAGTTTTGCAAACAACAAGTGGTTGAGTTGAGGGTATATCTCTAAGAGATTTCACAAATAGCTTCTTCGATCCATCCTATCCAAAGCCATATTGCATATTCTTTGTTCTTCCTTGTATGTTGGTTTGCGAGTACATTCAAAGTACTCACTGGCAATGTTCCCTGGCTATCAACATGACAGATTATGAGCATGATGAAGAAGACAATGGAGGGTACGATGACGACTTTGCGAACTAGGGCGTTTCTTCGGGTCAGGCACCTGTTGGGCTATGGCTTGACCCGGGTCCTCCGCGTTAATTAAGTACCGTTGCGATTATCTATTTGTGCCCATGGAGGCAAAGTTGTAAGACTTATTGTACCGTACTTTAATGGATGTGTGAACTTTGATATCATGTCGGTTATGCTCCACGATGCACTGATCATGGGACCGTGGTGGTTTGCATAATTTGGTAATCTCGGGTGAAAATTTGGGGTCGCCACAGACTTGGTATTAGAGCCATCCTGACTTTAGGAGCCCCTAGTTAGCCTGGACGTTAGACCCAGACCCTAAAAACTATTTTCTCTATAAAGGAAGGAGTTTGATATTTGAAAAAATATTGCTTATAACTCCTCCCCTCTATTTCGAAAACAACTTGCATTAAATTAAATTTTTGCATATCTAAAATTTTGCACACTGTTCACTAAATTAAATTTACCTAAAATTTTGTACATGGCTGTGGTGTTCAACATGTACTGTCAGGTCGGACTGGACTTGCCACTCCAGTTGTTTGAGGCTGAGCTGAGGGAATTGGCCAAGCATGTGGGCCGTCCCACACCGGAGATCCAAGGCGCTTTCATTCCCAGGATGGTTGAAGGAGAGAAGAATTGGTTGGTTGTCTGCACCATGAGAGGTGGCGTAGTGCCTCCATTCTCCGAGGAGCTGAAGGTGGAGGTACTAGAGAAGGATTGGGGCGATGGTGTGCTCCGTGTGGCTCAGGAGGACCTAGCACGCCTCGCCTATCGCCATCACGAGCAACTAGAGGGTACCAAGTTCTACCATTTTGGGAGGCGCCACACCCGGGGTTATGCCATCGTGACCCCGCAGCACTACGACTTTGGTGAGCATATCCAGAACATGGAGTATCTCCTGAGGAAGACCCAGGAATCTATGGATGATGTTCACACGCGCTTGGACAACAAGACCTTGGAGTATCTCACCCTTGTGGAGGACTTGAGGATCGAGAAGTTGGAGAACGCCCAGGCCAAGCTGAACAAGAAGACTGTGGTGGCTAGGAACAAGCGTCTCCTGAAGACCACCAAGGAGCAGAAGGAACTCTTGGTGACCATGGAGGCCCGGATAGAAGCATTAGAAGAGGAATTCGCTCAGCTCGACAAGGACAACGATGACCTACTAAACGAGACCGATAATGACGCCGCCTACAAGGAGGATTTCGACATGGAGCCGTAGAGTGACCCAAAGATGACCATAATATGGAGGAGGAGGAAGAGGATCCAGAGGAGCGTGTTCTCGAGTCTGAGGATGATACCGAGGTCATCATTGAGGAAGACACCACCGCAGGCCGTGGCGCAGAGTAGGTTTCACGCTAGTCCTTGAGAACAAGCGGGAATGTCGCCGTGTCCCCCTTTTGAGTGGCAATTTGTCTGCCTTCTGCTTGCCTGTATGGTTGAACTCGTAGTATTATCTAGCATCGAGATGTGACGCATGAACTTGGTTATTTTGTGGTTAATTTTATGGTTGCTTAACTCCTAAGCATCCGACCCTCCTATGCATGCCTGTTTGTTGTGTTATTTCCTTCCCGCACCTTGATGATTCCGTTTGCATACCGTCCCCTTTGTAACTCCTCCTAACGATATACCTTCAAGAGGGTGTGCCCACACGGACCCCCTCCACCACCCCCGACCATGGCGCAGCTCCTGCACATGTTCATGCAAGACCCCTAAGCCGCCAATCAGGAATGCCAAGCCAACATCGCCGCTCTCGAGTAGCTTGTGCAAGCCGCAGCTGGAAACGCCCCTGACCCCGAGGGAGAAGAGCAGAGATCTAGACTTAGGGACTTCCAGAACACCAACCCACCTGTGTTCACCAAATGCACCAACCCACTTGACGCTGATGACTGGCTCCGCACTATTGAGAACAACTTAGAAGTTGCCCGTGTTGGAGAAAATGAGAAAGTCACCTTGGCCACCCATTTCCTGGCGAGTCAAGCAAGGACTTGGTGGATCAGCGTCAAGGAAATTCTGCCCGCGGGACAACCCATCACTTGGGAGGACTTCAAGGAAAGATTCCGCAAGCGTCATATCCCACCTGGTATGATCAAGATGATGAGAGACCAATTCCATGATCTGAAGCAGGGAGGAATGTCTATGCTACAATATCTGGAGAAGTACACTGATCTGTCCCGGTAAGCCCCGGATGATACCAACACTGAAGAGAAGAAAGTGGATACCTTCATGAATGGACTCTAGGATGAACTGCAGTGCCACCTGGTCGCCCAGAGGTACCAGGAGCTGGATACCCTTGTTAATGCCGCCATTCTAGTGGAGAACAAGCGCAAAGGAGTGATTGAGAATCGCAAGCGCCGGATGATGCAGCAGGGAGGACCTAGTTAAAGGAGGTCACGAAGCATGCCACCCTCAAGGCCTGCACCCCCACCGCAGAGGACTCCGTCCTATGCTCTGCGCCCCAACAACCCCAATCGCAACTACAACAACCCTCACCCTGGAGGTGGGAACCCTAGACCCGCCCCTAGAGGCCCTGTCAACCCCAATGTCCGCCCCAATACATCTGGTTGCTTCTAATGTGGACAAGTGGGACACTTCTCCCGTGAATTCCATGAGAGGAAGAAGGACAATGCACCACGCCCTAATGCAGCCCGCCTGAATCAAGGTCACGCCAGGGGAGCCCTAGCCAAGGGCGCTGCCCCCAAGAAGCCTGCCAATGCTATTAGAGAACGTCTGAACCATATCAATGCTGAGGAAGCCCAGGAGTCTCCTGACATTGTTCTGGGTACGTTCCTTGTCAACACCATCCCTACTACAGTACTATTTGACTCTGGGGCCTTGGATTCATTTGTTACTGAGTCGTTTGTTGAAAGAAGTGGGATGGAACCTAGCCAACTGAGCAGGCTCATGCTAGTAAAAATACCCGGTTCGACGGCCAAAACCAAATCCGTCTGTCGATATATCCCCATAGTCATCCATGGTATAACCTTCACGACCGACCTAATAGTTTTGGGAGCCCAAGGTCTAGACGTGATCCTAGGAATGGATTGGATGACCAAGTCCCATGGGATCATAGATTGTGCAAGAAAGTCCATATCCTTGACAACTAGTGAAGGAGTACAAGTCGAGTACAAGGCAACTGTGCCCTCATCTCGGATCTATTGCCAGAAGAGCATAGTCGAACCTACCCTAGAACAAGTTCCAGTAGTCTGTGAGTATCTAGATGTGTTCCTGGAGGAGTTGCCTCGTATGCCCCCTGACAGGGATATCGAGTTCATCATAGAGTTCGTCCCCGGAACCGCCCCTATAGCTCAGAGGCCGTACCGTATGAACCCCGACGAATTGGTCCAGTTGAAGAAGCAACTGGACGACATGGAACACAAGGGTCACATTCAGCCGAGTGCCTCCCCTTGGGGATCACCCGTTCTTTTTGTGGATAAAAGAGATGGAACCACCGGGCTAGTGACTGACTACCGGAAACTCAACGACGTCACAATCAAAAACAAGTATCCCTTACCAAAGATCGAAGATCTGTTTGAACAGCTAAATGGAGCCCGAGTCTTATCTAAGATAGATCTTCACACCAGATACCACCAACTCCAGATCTGAGAGTCAGACATCCCCAAAACAGCTTTTACCACCCGATACGGCCTATATGAATACACTGTCATGTCCTTCGGCCTAACCAATGCCCCTGCCTATTTCATGAATCTCATGAATAAGGTATTCATGCCCTACCTGGACAAGTTCATCATAGTATTTATTGACGACATCCTCATATACTCCAGGACTAAAGCCGAGCATGAGCAGCACCTGAGAGTCGTATTGGGAACCCTCAGGGAGCATCAACTGCATGCTAAGTTCAGCAAGTGCGAGTTCTGGTTAAAGGAAGTTGGATTCCTTGGCCACATACTATCTGTAGGAGGAATCTCAGTCGACCCCTCCAAGATTAAGTCAGTTCTGGAATGGAAAGCCCCCACCAACCCCTCGGAAATCCAAAGTTTTCTGGGTTTAGCTGGATATTACCGTAAATTTGTCGAAGGTTTCTCAAGCATAGCAAGGCCAATGACACAACTGCTGAAGAAGGACGAGAA
This sequence comes from Avena insularis, assembly GCA_023614405.1. NCBI lineage: Eukaryota > Viridiplantae > Streptophyta > Magnoliopsida > Poales > Poaceae > Avena > Avena insularis. The sequence goes on along the minus strand of CM042684.1, from coordinate 99,458,889 downwards.
ATTCGAGTGGACCGAGAAGTGTGAAGAGAGTTTTCAAGAATTAAAGAAGTGACTAGTGTCTGCCCCTGTCCTAACCATGCCAGATATCACCAAGAGCTTCGAAGTTTACTGTGACGCCTCCAAGTTGGAACTCGGAAGTGTGCTGATGCAGGAAGGCAAGGTCATCGGCTATCTATCTAGACAACTGAAGCCTCATGAAATGAACTACCGCACCCATGGCCTAGAGCTCGCAGCAGTGGTTCACGCACTTAAGACCTAGCGCCACTATCTGATGGGGAACCGCTACGAGATCTACACAGATCACAAGAGTCTGAAATACATTTTCACACAAAAAGAGCTAAACATGAGGCATCGAAGATGGATTGAGCTGATAAAGGACTATGATCTTGGTATTCATTACCACCCGGGCAAGGCCAATGTTGTAGCCGACGCCCTCAGTCGGGAACCCTGTTCCCTGAATGCTGTGATCATGAAAGAACAACCAGAACTAAGTCACGAACTAGAAAGGTTCGGACTCGAGATAGTCAGCCATGGATTCTTAGCCCATCTGGAGCTAAAGCCGACCCTCTTAGACCAAATCAAGGAAGCTCAGAAGGGCCACAAAAGTATTGAGGCTATTAAAAGAAGAATGGAAAGAGAAGATGTCCCCGGTTTTAAAGTTGACGACATGGGTGTACTATGGTACAAAGGGAGAATCTGCGTACCCAACGAGCATGACTTGAAGCAGATGATCATGAAGGAAGCCCACGAGACACTCTACTCCATTCACCCCGATAGCACCAAGATGTATCAAGACCTGAAGGAACAATTCTGGTGGCATGGGATGAAACGCGAAATCGCCTTGTTCATGGGTAAGTGTGATATATGCCAGAGGGTCAAGCCCGAGCACCAGCGACCCGCTGGATTGCTGCAACCCATGAAGATTCCAGAATGGAAATGGGAAAAGGTTGGAATGGACTTTATCACGGGATTACCTACCTCCAGCAGAGGTCACGACTCAATTTGGGTTATAGTCGACTACCTATCCAAAGTAGCCCATTTGATCCCTATGAAGACAACCTTCAATAGAAAGAAGTTGGCAGAACTGTATATCTCCAGGATCGTTAGTCTCCATGGAGTTCCCAAAGAGATCGTGTCGGATAGAGGACCACAATTCACCTCCCGCTTCTGCAATAAGCTACATGAAGCCATAGGTACCAGTCTATCCTTTAGCACCGCCTATCACCCATAGACCGGAGGACAGACCGAGAGAGTCAATCAAGTCCTAGAGGATATGCTCCGTTCCTGCGTTCTAGCTTACAGATCTAAGTGGGAGGACTGCCTGCCATTCGTGGAATTCTCCTACAATAACAGCTATCAATCTAGCCTAAAGATGGCACCCTTTCAGTTCCTCTATGGAAGGAAGTGTAGAACCCCTCTGAACTGGACTGAGACCGGAGAGAGCCAAATCTTTGGCCCTGATGTGATCAAGGCAGCAGAAGAGCAAGTACAGCTAGCCTATGACCACTTGAGAGCTGCCCAATCTCGTCAGAAGAGCTATGCCGACACCAAACACCGAGAAGTGAGTTTCAACAAGGGAGACTTTGCGTATATTCACGTCTCCCCTCTCGAAGGAATGCAGAGGTTTCATGAAAAAGGGAAGCTCGCCCCAGGTACATTGGGCCCTTCAAGATACTCGCTCAACAAGGAAAGGTGTCATACCAACTAGAGCTACCCAAGGAATTGGCAGAGTTCCATAACGTCTTCCATGTGTCCCAACTCCGAAGGTGCCTTCAGACACCCAACAAGCCCAAAGAATTCAAAGAGATTGACTATCAAGCCATTGACCTCAGCCGTGACCTAACCTATAGAGAGGTGCCCGTCAAAATCCTAGAGAAAGCCAATAGACTCACCCGGCGTCGGAACATAAACTTCTACAAGGTTCAGTGGAGCAACCATTCGGAAGACGAAGCCACCTGGGAACGAGAGGATTTTCTCTAGAAGGAATTCCCCATCTCCGTCAAGAAACCGTGAATCTCGGGACGAGATTCTTTTAAGGGGGGAAGGTCTGTAACAACCCATTTTCTGCATCCATGTTTGTTGAGGGTTAGGAAGCTAGAAAATTAGGGGGAAATAAAACTTTTACTAATTGTTTGCTTATAAGCCTAGCTCTATTAAATTGCTTGATCATTTGTGTTGCTTTGGTAGTGTTGTTTGCTAGCCTACATGATTGCTTGACCACCAAGGGTCATATTAGTTAGTCACCCCCACAAGCTAAGAAATTGGCTAAGTCATAGAAATCTAGCTCTGATCCAAGTTGGGAGCCTTGGTTTGAACAAATCCTTCACCCTTTCTACCATGCAAGAGCACCATGTGGTAATATACTGTGAGTACTTCAGAACCACACCCTAGTCCTGGTTAAACCACAAGCCCAAGCCTCTTGCATGAAAATGTTTACCTCACTAGTTGCCACTAAGGAAATGACCACCTTAATTTTTCCAAAGTTTGGATGATCTTTGTGATCTCATGGCTGTGATCTAGGAGGCAACCAAGACCTAGGCATGATCACCTAGTACCCCTCTACAACCCCATTCCTTCCCTACTATAATTGGTGGCCCTAGCTAGAAATGGCAAGTGTCCAAAGTGGCCACCGCATCAATGTGGCACAAGATCACCCCAAAACCCTCTCCCTCTCTCATGCCTGTGCTACACCCACTCTCTGACCCTAGCACGATGCCTAACCACCCCAGCGACCACCTAGCACTCACCCAAGTCACATGCATGCGCTGGCACACTTCAAAGGAGAGAGACAAATGAGATCCTAGCAAATCTTGCCAAGCCTCGAAAAGCACCAGTCTCTCCCTCCCTTCAGTCACATCTGGCCCCACCCCGGACAGCTCCAAGTCCCCATGCACCCTCTCCACCCTACTACACCCCTACCCCTCCTACTCCCTAGGCCCTAACCGAGCAGACAGCACGCTACAGCCCATGTTGTTCCGTCGAACAGCCTGCCGACAGCACGCAACGGCCACCACCCTCTCACTCTACAATAGGACCGGCAAGCCCCCGAGGAAAGACCGTCCCCAGGTCACCCCACGGCGTGGCCACCGCCCCTCCTGGCCAACCCAGAGGCCCCCTTGCGACCCCACCGCCTCGCCGTGCACCCAGTGCACCGTGGTCTAGCCCTGCCCATTAAATAGCTCCCCCACCCCTCGCACGCTCCTCCCACTCCTCATTTCGCTCCCAGAGCTCCCTAGCACCACCCCAGAGCGGAGGAAGAGCCTCTCGCCCTCTCCTCTTCATCTGCCGTTTCTCTCTGTCTCGGTGCCGACGACGAACGAGAAGGTTCCATCGTCCCTGCTCTACCTCTCCTCCATGCTCCCCTTCCACTGCACTCACCTCCAAAAACCGGCCCTCTCCTCTGGCTGTTCTTGTCGATAGGCACGCCGGAGCTGCGAGGAGGCCGAGAGTTCCGAGCCGCGCTGCTGCTGACGCGATGCATCCGGTCACCTGGAGCCGCCGTGCCGTACCTCATTCGATGCCCCATCCTCGACCGCTTCGATCCACACCGCCACCGACCCATCTCCGTCCCAGGGTAAGCCTCCCCACCGCTTGCAAGCCTGCTAGGGTTTCCCCTCGTCGGCGTTGAGCCCCGCGAGGATGACAAAGCCCTGACCGTCAGATCCGTTTAAGATCCAACGACCAGCATCACCCAATACCGCTTCGCCCCTTTGTGCCTATGACACACGGGCCCCCACGACAGGATTTGAATCCTTGCCCTCCCGCACAGGCCATCGTGTACGCGGGCTGGCCCAGCTTCTTAGCGGGCCGCAACCCAGCCTCTGCACTGCCTCTTCTTTTTATTTTAGGCCATTTTAATTACCTAAATTTTTTCTTGTAGTTTTATTTCCACAAATTATTATCTGTGTAGTATTTTGGCCTGGTTCAAATTTTGTGAGGTAGCCTAAGAAATTATCTATTGCATGGCACTGGTAGCTGGTCAAAAGCATGTCTGTGTTTTTACTGAGATTTTCAGTTGTAAATAGTATCTGTTTAGAGTGTTTAATCTATAACTTTATTTCTGGAGCTCAGAAAATTGTGAAACCAATTTCTAGGCATTGTGTGCGCAATTGGCTACTGAGAAAATTTTGAATCATCCATTTTGGATGTGTGTAGCCTCTGTTCTTAATTTTACAATTTATGAACATAGGTTCTTAGTTATTTTCCAAAGGTTGCTGTGAAGCTAACTTTGGGATGAAACCAATTCCCAGTGTTAGGCCTCTGATAGTACTACTTATTCTTGGAAGGGCTTAATTTTTGGCTCTGTAGTTCTGCCCTGGGGATTTTAGTACTAGTTTATGCACTGTTTTCAGTAATTTATTTATTAAAAATCAACCCTTTTTAATAAAAATGTGAAACCAGTGGGGTTAGCTTGGTATTCTCTATAGCTACTCAGATATATATTTTGTTGTCACTGTCCACCAACTAGTCTTGATCAAAATATCTGCTTAAGTGCTATTCTAGTCTTGACCACCAAAATCACCAAATAAGTTTGATTAAATCTTTTTGATTGCTTTCAATGGCTTTGTACTGCTAGGATCAGTAGCTACTTGTGCTTGGTTGGTTTGGTTTAGTTGTGCATCTGCTCTGTACTGCTTGGGTTGTCTGTGCATTGGGTGATGATTGGTATGGTGGTTTGATTATAATCCCCTTTTTCGATGATATATACGAACAAGGACGAGTTTGAGGAAGGTACTTGGGAAGATTTTGAGGAAGAGGACCAGGAGCAAGCTGCCAACCAAGGCAAGCCACCTACAAGTTCATGAGACTTGTCCCATCTCTATTTTCATGCACTCCGTTTTGCTTACTCTACTATTGCATTGTTTTACTCGCTATATTATTATTATGGTATTAGTTTGGCTCCACCAAACTTATGCCTATGGTACTATCTAAGTACTCCCCCTTGGTATCACCTACTCCTACCCTAGTAGTTAAGGTGGTCTAATATACCACAAACCCTTTGGAAACCCCGGTTTAGCCTAACAAAAACTCTAGGTTGGGAATCCGATGGCATGGAAGGTTTTTGTAAAAGTTTTGGACAGAAAACCTTGGCAAGTGGGACTTGCCGAGTGGTTTATAAAATGATTTTTGGATCTGCTCTACAAGTGGTGTCACAAAGGAAGGACTTGAAGGAAAAGTTGTTTTCAAAAACGCACCAGGTTCTTTGCAGTCTAGCTATAACAACCACCCCATGCAACCACAATACCCCTATATGGGAAGGGGCTTGACCCAAAAGTGGTTCTCTATGATACAAGTGCCTCGCAACTACTACAGGGGATCAGGGATCCCTGGAGGGTGGGCCTTCTCCGATAAAGGTCCATGTGGGACATCGACACGAGAAGGAACGAAACTACTTCCGCCTCCAGCGTTACTATTGGCCCCTCATTGAAAGCGCACACTCGAGAAGTGGAAAAAGTGCTCCGGTTGGTCCTCGGTACCCGACGTCCCGGTTTTGAGGGGAATAACACCCATAGGGTAGGCGCTTGTGTTAAGAGGGGATTATCCCGAAGGTCTTGTCTGGTTATCCGAAACCCGCATACTAGTGTAAGACCATCCACGACTGTTCGTGGCGGATGTATCGGATTTTGTGGGTAAAATGTACAACCTCTCCAGAGCGTAAATATATTCGAATAGCTGTGTCCACGGTCATGAACGGGTTGGACAAACTTCTGTAGAACGGTGCTGGTTTTGTTTTATAAAAAGGTTTCTTCTGAAAAAGATTCGGCCATGGGATGGTTGAAGGGTATGGAGGATGGGTCATGGGATGGTCGGACCTAGTTGAGGTATTGGTCATGGGATGACCACGGTGGAAGTGGATAACAGGGATACCCCCATCCTAGTAGTTCAAGTTTTCCAAACTATTTTACCCTTAAAAAGTTTTGCAAACAACAAGTGGTAGAGTTGAGGGTATGTCTCTAAGAGATTTCACAAATAGCTTCTTGGAGCCATCCTATCCAAAGCCAACTGCATAATCTTTGTTCTTCCTTGTATGGTGGTTTGTGAGTACATTCAAAGTACTCGCTGGTAATGTTCCCTGGCTATCAACTTGGTCAGATTATGAGCAGGATGAAGAAGACAATGGAGGGTACGATGACGACTTCGTGAACTAGGGCGTTTCTCCGGGTCAGGCACCTGTTGGGCTATGGCTTGACTTCGCGAACTAGCCCTCTAGGTCTAAGTGGGGTGCTCTAGTTGGTCTGTGGATCCAAACGCCCTGGTCTTGAGGGGAACAACTCATAGGGTAGGGCCTATGCTAGAGTGGCATCCATAGAGTCTTGATCGGTTACTCGACCCATGGTCGGTGTAGATCAGGGCAGGGTACCCGGATGGTGTGGGTAAAGTGTACAACCTCTATAGAGTGTAAATCTATTCGAATAGCCGTGTCCACGGTTATGGACTGTTGGACAAACTACTATAGAGCGGTGATGGTTTTGATTTCAAAAAGTACTCCAGAAAAGCATAGGCTTTGGAAATGATTTGACCATGGTATGGTCGGAAAGGAAGGAAAGGAGTTTTGGTCGTGAGATGACCGGAAAGAAGAAACAAATGGATGACCCAGTCCTAGTGTTTTCTAAAATATTTTCAAAAATGTTTCCAAATAGTTTTACAAAAGTTTTCAACAAAGATATGTAGATGCTATATCTACAAGATAAACTATTTGATTAAAGAACTGCTCTTGGAGCCCTCCTACTACCACATCCATATTGCATATCCTCTTATATTATTATTCTCTTAAGGTTGTTTGCGAGTATATTCAAAATACTCACTAGCATTGTCCCTGGATATTAACTTGGTCAGATATCGAGAAGAAGGTGAAGTCGACGATTATGCGAGCTAGGACGTTTCCCCCAGTTAGTTGCCTGTAGTTTAAGGCATGGCTCGGGCTCTACGCTTGATGAAGTTCCACTGATGAGTATTTATGTAGCCATAATGGCATGTAAGGTATGACATGTATCCGCTTAAGTAATGGATGTTTACTTTGATACTTGTCGGTTATGTGCCACGACTAACTGATCATGGGATCGTGGTGTATGCATAACAGGGATTCTCAGAGGATTAATCTGGGGGCCCCACAGACTTGGTATCAGAGCCATCCTAACTGAAGGAGAACCTTAGTTAGCATGGTCGTTAGATAGGAAAACTATTTTGGAAACACCGACTTTCGAAAACTACTTTCGCAAAAGCTTTTTGAAAAGTTCTACTTCTTATCCCGTCCTAATTTAAAGGATTTCGAAACATGGTTTCCTCCATCCCTCGTCCAAATTTCAAACCTACGGATTTCAAACAGCTAGGATATAGAATCAGATGACGACAAGGAGAACGAGATGAAGAGAGCAACTACCAACAAACACAAGGAGACTACAAGATCGTCCTCCCAGCGGAATCCTCATAACTAGAAGAAATCAAGTATTGCACTACCGAGAAGCTTCCAAGGACTTGGCGACTGCTTCATACGCAAGATAGTGACTCAGGCCATAAGAAAACGGACATATAGGATAACTAGTCCTAAGATAGGATTCCCTTATATCGCGAGTAATTAACTCCATGTTTGCCGAGTTTGCTTGCCTAAGTGCATCATGTGGTGCTTGATGTGTGTTGTTTGCCAAGGACATTGCGATCCCCTCGCTCTGTTCACCTTGTATGTTGTTCTGGCATGCCTAGTTGGTTTTCACCAATGAGAAGCCAGACTAACATCGGGAGATTATGAGAGGCAAAGCATCGCTAGAACCATGAGTTCGACATCATCAATACAGAACAACTCGAAGACTCCTCCTAAGAAGGATGGCCAACCTTATTAAATTCAACCCTCAGGACTCGTCACCAACACTAGACGCTGCCAATCCCTTGTTGACAAGAGTAAGAGTCCCACTAAAACCGGAAGACTATCACTAAAGGCTCCCCACTACCTACTAGAAACCACAAGAATTGCTAACCTAGACAGGAAGTAAAGAGCTAACTCAACCAACCTTCTATATATTAGAGCTTCGGATCCCCTCAAGAGACTAACTATTCTAGTTGACCCTACCCAAATCAACGGGAAGTCCTCACTATAATGCCAGGATAACCCTAAACCCTAACAACATGACTGCATGAAGACCGCAGGTCTACTACTTCGCCATCGTGAAGAAGCAACACAAAGAGTTCAAGTGAAGATGCTTTCTCTGAAGTTAGTTACCCTATCTAGACCGAAGACTAAGAAGAGGAGTCGTTAACCGCTAACTTCCCCTATACTAACTCTTTTAAACTTCGTCAGGAAATGATGTCTACACACTTCTATTCTTGTAGACAGTTGTTGGGCCTCCAAGTGTAGAGGTTTGTAGAACAGCAGCAAGTTTTCCCTTAAGTGGATCGCCCAAGGTTTATCAAACTCAAGGAGGAAGTAGTCAAAGGTATCCCCTCTCAAGCAACCCTGCAATCAAGATACAAGAAGTCTCTTGTGTCCCCAACACAACCAATACACTTGTCAGGTGTATAGGTGCACTAGTTCGGCGAAGAGATAGTGAAATACAAGTGGTATGGGTAATTATAAGTGGTAACGGTGACAGAAAAGAGCTTGAGGGCGTGGAAAAGACAAAAGTAAAACTGAAATAAAGATGGAAGCAAGCAAACATGTAATAGATCTAATAGCAAACGGTGTATCAATGCTTAGAAACAAGGCCTAGGGATCATACTTTCACTAGTGAACACTCTCATATAAATATCTTCTCTTTATGATACTACTCTGAACTACTCTCCGGTTGGACACTCTAATCCATGGTAGGGCTATAACAACACACCTCAAAGTTCGCTTTCCCTATCTAGATAACCCCACACTGTCACCTTGAGCTCTAGATGGTTCCAACAAACACCACAATTTCATACAGACATCCAACTCCCAATATAACTCATAACAAGTATTTGTAATCTCTAGCCTAAGTGTCACCATGGTGTGCACGCTGTCACTTTCACACACATGGGGAGAGTAGAGATCTATTAAAGCACTTGAGTAGCAAGGTAGATCTATAGATTACAAGCTCATGATCTCAATAAGATCATGCATAGAGAGAGATGAACACATAGCTACCGGTAGAACCCTTAGCCTCGAGAGAGAACTACTCCCTCCTCATCATGGGAATTAGCAATGGTGATGGAGATGGCGGTGGAGATCGATGGATATGGCTCCGGGGGCACTTCTCCATCCCGACAGGGTGCTGGAACAGAGACTTTCTGTCCCCCGCATCTCCCCTTCGGTGGCGGCGGCACTGCGGAACTTTTCATGGATTTATAATTGATGATTTAGGGTTTTTGCCTCGAGGGAGATATAGAGGTGAAAGAGGCAAGGTCGATGGCCGGCCAGGGGGCCACACCATGCCCTGGCGCGGCCTGGGGGCACCCGTGCCTAGGGGTGGTGTGGCCACCCTGTGGCCCCTCTCCGACTCTCCTTCTGGCTCCGTGAGTCTTCCAGGAAAATAATAATTTTGGCTTTTGTCCCATCCAATTATGAGAATATTCATTTTCTGACTTCCTGGAACCAAAAACAACAGAAAACAGGCAAGTAGCACTGTGGCTCTTGTTAATAGGTTAGTCCAAGAAATCATATGAAAATTACTCCAAAGTGTGGACAAAACACAAGGAAGTGGATAAAACCAAGCATGGAACATCAAAAATTATAGATACATTTGCAATGTATCAACATCCCAAGCTTACCTCCTTCTCGTCCTCGAGTAGGTAAGTGATAAAAAGAAAGAAAGAATTTTTGAGGTGACATTCACCATCATAAACTTGATCAAAGTATTTGTAAAACATTCAGAGCTAGGATCATATTACTTCAATCATAACATAAAATACAAAGTTTTAGCAATAAGACAAAGAAACTATGTTGCAACATGAAAAGGCACAAACAAAAGATTCATGAATAACAATGCTTTGCAAGACGTTTGTTTGTTTCACATAAAGAAAACATAGCATAGTGGCATTCAGCTTGTCCCTCATAGAGTAGCAAATATAAATGCATAGGACACCTTCAAAGTTCATAAGAGTGACTAGATACAAATAGTTTAAAACAAGCAATATCAAGGTATGCATCAATCAACAAGTCTTGGGACAATGCACATAGAACTAAGAATGGCCACTATGCTCTCAAAGTAGGTGCATAAAGATAGAAGGTGGAGACTCAATATAATGGTGGAAGAAAGGCCTCCATAGAAGGAAGTAGGGATTCAAGTCTCATAAAGAGCTTCCAAAAATTATGGTAGTTATAGCTTTAAGCTCTCATTGCCCCTATCATAAGCATCTTGAAGTGATTAAGGTTAAAGTGAACAAACTATGGTGTACATGCTTGACGAAGTATAAGTTAGAAATCTCATGTCCCTTGTATACGAGGGCCGCTCCTCATGCTACTCAAGTTTAGTCACCGGTAAGTTCTTGTCATCGTAAGTACATGTGTATCATAGAGAACCGCCAACGAGGTACCCCTTGCCCGATGATACGGAAGAATCCCCATACCAAAATGACAAGGCAAGCAGACAACGAGTATCTCAGAAATCTTCTTATTTACCATGGGAATATGGTGTTTTTTCTCTCTTTCCTCTTTTCATAATCTTTTTTTTCTTTTTCTCTTTTTTCTCAATGTAGGACTCTTTTTATATGAAGAATGCTTCATAGACAACTCATTATGGTTACGCTGCAGGTTTCCACCATGTCAGCATGGATTAGACCAGCCCAAAGTGCTTTCTCTAACACATATACATAACTCCATGGACTTACAAGCTCCCCTTTCATTCACACCGACGATATCCATATACAAAAGAGCATGATATCAACTAGGTACAATTACCAAGTGCAATGTTGAAAGCGTTCCCCATGAAAGCATGGTTCTGCTAATTCCCAACAAATAAGTGCAAGCATATACAACATAGACGACACAATGGTTCAAGTTTATTAATGGCAAGAAAAGTAAAGTGTGCCCTCAAGTTTGTGAGAGCTTTAATCACTAGTTTTCTCATAACAAGTTTAATTTGGAAGGTAAACAAAAGCATGAATATACTTGCAATAGCATAAGCTAATAGGTAGGTATGGTGGACTCTTCGGAATAACTTGGTTTAGGGAGTTGGATGCATGAGTGGAACTCATACTTGGTTGTGGAGGCTAGCAAAGACTGGGAGCGACAAACTAAGAGAGCAATAATGGCCATAATCATGCAGAGCGACAAAACATCATTGATAAAAGCATAAAGTGATACTACAAGTTGAAAACTAAAGGATCATAAAGGCTATGGTGACTTGAGATAGTCATAACATGGTGTGAGCATGTGCCAAGTCAACCCAAATAAAGCATCAAAGGAGAATACCACTATACTATGCTTTAATATGCTAAAACAACGCATGATTCATCCAAGGCACATTAAGCAATCTCAATTCTTTATAACAAGTCATGCTACAACAAAGAATACTAAGCATAAAGCCAAAACAATATCAAGCATGGCATGACAAAGCATAGGCCACAGTCAAAAACAAGCTCTCTTTAGCACTTAAGCATGAACTTTCCTACTCTTTTCCAATCCAAACCAAACTATTTGAAAACCAATGTATGAAAGAGGGGGTCCAACAAATTTATTAATCAAACTAAGAAAACAAAGCAAACGAAAAACCAAAACAAAAACAAAAAAGAAGACGCTCCAAGAACAACGCAACTGTGCATGAAACAATAAAAATGAAGTGTTTGGAAGAAACCTGGGATTTTTATTGATGAAGAAGGGGATGCTTTGGCCATACCCAAGCTTTGGCGCTTGTACTTATTGGATAATTCTTGGGGTGACACGAGTGGCATCCCCAAGCTTAAGCTTTAGTCCATCCTTCATCTCATTACTCATTCCTTCCATACACCTGGAATTTTTCCTTCATACAAAACTTCACACAATCTTTATTAGCAACATTAGTGCACTCAAGATAATAAGTCTTTAGGTTCAGTTCCAACACCAATAAAACTTCCAATAAAACACAAGCTACTGTAGTACTTCCCTCAAAAAGCTCAATTCGCCAAAAGAACTCAAAAAGGAACCACCAAGAAGCAAATGCAAATAATGGCAGAAATCTGTCAAAACAAACCAGCAGGTAAAGACGATTTTTTCGAAGACCTTCTGTTGCTCAAATCAAAAAGAGTTGAACTAATGAAAGTTAGATAACAACCTGGGTCAGAAGCACAAAAATTCACGCCTCAAAAGGACGTGCAGATATTTTACACGAATTTTTACAGTGAAGCACAGAAATCTGTTTCGGGACAGCAACTTTCCCAATCATTACTTCTGTCTCATTAGAGGTTACTTTTGGCACAAAAAGCAAATAAAAAGGATAAGCAGCGGTTATTACTGAAGTAATAACTTTCAAGACTCATCTAAAACTTTTGGGTTATCTCCCAATAAGTACTTTTTTTAACGTCTTTAAGTTAGGCATGATAGTTTGAGAAGATACTCACATAAGAAATATGAATTGAAGTAAAAGAGAGCATCAAGAAGCAAATTCAAAACACATTTAAGTGTAACCCACTTCCTATGCATAGGAATCTTGTGAAGAAACAAGTCATGAAAGCACAAAGCAATAATCATAGGAAAGCAAAACAAGTGCAACTTCAAAAATTTCAACATAAAGAGGGGAAACTTAATATTGTTGAGATACATAAAACCATGTTTCCCTCTCTGATAATAACTTTCATTAGCATCATGAATAAAATTAACAATACAACTATCACATAAAACATTCTTATCATGAGTCACATGCATAAAATAATTAATACTCCCCACATAAACATAGTCATTCTTATTAATTGTAGTGGGAGCAAATTCAACAAAATAGCTATCATTATTATTCTCATCACCATAATCATCAAATATATTGGAGTTTTGGTATCATCATTCTTATTAGGAGGCATATTGTAATCATTAGTTTTCTCCTCAATAGTTGGTGGACTGAAAATATCATATTCATCATTGTAATCATCATATATTGGAGTTTTGGTATCATCATAAGCAATAGAATAGCTATCTTCCAAAGATGGGGAACTAAAAGATCATTTTCATAAAAACTAGCTTCCCCAAGCTTAGACTTTTCCATAGCATTAGCAATAATGGTGTCCAAAGAATTCATACTAACAACATTGCTATTAGCATGCAAATAAAGTTCCATAGGTTTTTTAATTTTGTCTTCAAACACTTCATGTCCTAACTCAAGATAAATACTATAAAGCTCTCTAATTTTTCTGTTGTTTTCCATTAAGCCTAACTAGTGAAAACAAGAAAAGACAAAATTGCAGAATCTAAAGGAAATAACTTCGAGCACTCAAACCAGAGGATGTGAGTACCTTTACCTTACCTCCCTACAACGGCGCCAGAAAATAGGCGTTTGCCGTGGGAGGTTCTTCTTCTTTAATCCTCCGGTGTGAATACCTTTTATCTTACCTCCCCGGCAACAGTGCCAAAATATAGCATGATGTCTACACACTTCTATTCTTGTAGAAAGTTGTTGGGCCTCCAAGTGCAGAGGTTTGTAGAACAGCAACAAGTTTTCCCTTAAGTGGATCACCCAAGGTTTATCGAACTCAGGGAGGAAGTGGTCAAAGGTATCCCCTCTCAAGCAACCCTGCAATCAAGATACAAGAAGTCTCTTGTGTCCCCAACACAACCAATACACTTGTCAGGTGTATAGGTGCACTAGTTCGGTGAAGAGATAGTGAAATACAAGTGGTATGGGTAATTATAAGTGGTAACGGTGCCAGAAAAGAGCTTAATGGCGTGGAAAAGACTAAAGTAAAACTGAAATAAAGATGCAAGTAAGGAAACAGTGTATCGATGCTTAGAAACAAGGCCTAGGGATCATACTTTCACTAGTGAACACTCTCATATAAATATCTTATCTTTATGATACTACTCTAAACTATTCTTCGGTTGGACACACTAATCGTTGGTAGGGCTATAACAGCACACCTCAAAGTAAGCCTTTCCCATCTAGACAACCCCACACTGTCACCTTGAGTACTAGATGAGTCCAACAAACACCACAATTTCATAAAGACATCCAACTCCAAATATAACTCATAACAAGTATTTGTAATCTCTAGCCTAAGTGCCACCATGGTGTGCATGCTATCACTTTCACAAACATGGGGAGAGCAGAGATCTAATAAAGCACTTGAGTAGAAAGGTAGATCTATAGATTACAAGATCATGATCTCAATAAGATCATGCATAGAGAGAGAGATGAGCACATAGCTACCAGTAGAACCCTTAGCCTCGAGGGAGAACTACTCCCTCCTCATCATGGGAATCAGCAATGGTGATGGAGATGGCGGTGGAGATTGATGGAGATGGCTCCGGGTGCACTTCCCTGTCCCGGCAGGGTGCCGGAAAAGAGACTTTCTGTCCCTCAAAACTCCCCTTTGGTGGCGGCGATGCTGCGGAACTTTTCGTGGATTTCTGATTGACGATTTAGGGTTTTTTCCTCAGGGGAGGTATATAGGCGAAAGAGGCAAGGTCGGTGGCTAGCCAGGGGGCCCACACCATGCCCTGGCGCGGCCTGGGGGCACCCGCGCCTAGGGGTGGTGTGGCCACCCTGTGGCCCCTCTCCGACTCTTCTTCTGGCTCCGTGAGTCTTCCGGGAAAATAATAACTTTGGCTTTTGTCCCATCCAATTCTGAGAATATTCATTTTCTGACTTCCTGGAACTAAAAACAACAGAAAACAGGCAACTGGCACTGTGGCTCTTGTTAATAGGTTAGTCCAAGAAATCATATGAAAAGTACTCCAAAGTGTGGAGAAAACACAAGGAAGTGGATAAAACCAAGCATGGAACATAAAAAATTATAGATACATTTGCAATGTATCAGGAAACCACCTACGATAAGGTTCACGCAATAGAACGACACTCGTAGACCTTAACTCAAGACCCTAGGAGATACATCCTTCTTCAGCATCATGCCAGCACTCCAAGATGGAAGATATGCACCACTCTCGAAGTACCTTAGTGAAGCTCTAAGGTAGGAGGACTTCGTCTTTCCGCTAGAACCCAGAAAACTACCTACCAGAAGATACTTCAGGAAGATTTCCAATTTCAAAGACCTTCTCGAGGAATCAACTCAAGAGTCATCAAAAACTCAGAGGATAGACCTCGTCAATAGTAGTCAGAAGGCTAATCAATCTTCTAGTACCAAAGAAGGCCAAATCAAGACCACCAAAATACCTGAATTCGACAAGACTATGGAAGAGGATAAAATTATCCTCTCAAGGGTTCGAACAAGACAAAGGAGTAAATGTGTATGAATATTCCACAAAGATCCTCCTCAGCCACTTCAGTTGAAGACTACCCCCCCTGAAGGATCGCCAGATTACTAACCCCTCAGTTCTAAACCATTTAGAGGACTCGCAACTTCAATAGATACGAATAGGCTAAGTACGAATAGAGTAGTATATGAGCCTCGTATGACCCAATTGGCAGACGTCATCTAGAGACTTCAACTCCGACTAGAAGATGGGCGATAGTCTTCAAACATCATCTGGCCATTCCAAGAAGGAGGGATTATGTTATATGTAAGTTACCCTCGACTAACCCTAAGGGGGACGACTACGTCTTTCTGAAGGAGATATGCCATAGAGGCAAATAATAAATAGGTTTTTATTGTCATATCTCAATTAGTTTATAATAGTTTCATATTGTGCTATAACTGTGCCAAGTAGAAACATTGGTACAGGTGTGTTATGAAACAACCAAGTCCCTAGTAGCCTCTATTCATACTAGTAAGTTGGTCATGAGGATGATCAGGGTTTCAAGATCATGGGCATTTATGCCAATTGACAATGGGTTCATACCATTGGAGAATGATGTGATTGGACATTCCACGAAGGATTGCAACACGATCAAGTCATATAGTTCATTGTCGCAACAACTATACCTAGACTCCTTTTCCTTAGACCGTGAGCTCATATTACTCAATGTTTTCCCGAGGCTGCTTAGACGGCATCAACCGTCATCTGGTAATACGGTGGCCATGAAGGTGTACGTTGGGTATTCCAAAGGAATAGTAGATGACATGTAACTGCAAGACCGGGATTTGTTCACCCACATGACGGTTAAAGATCCATATGGCCGGCTTGGTGAGATTACATCCATAAATGTTGCAACATGTGACTCGGTCACAGGGATGTAATATCACGGTAACAAGAAAACATAACTTGTTGTGGACGAGATTGAACAAGGTATGGGATACCAATGATCGGATCTCAGACAAGTCACATCAAGAAACAAAAGGAATTGGATTCTACATTTAGCGGTTCAAACGACATTGTCATCAGGAATGCATAGGGGTCACATGGATATCCCTGGTCTCTCTGTTGATCATTGATACAGATCATGTCTAGAGCATTCCTGAGCCATGAGAGGATATACTTAAGGGTACGATGAGAGCGATCATCCGTAAGACGGAATCAAAGTAGAGAAAGAGAAAGTCGAAATCGTTCCGCAGAGATATCCAAAGTTGTTCGGAGAAAGAATAAAGGAAAAGACCGGAAACGTTTTTTCGGATAAATGAGAATTTGAATATATATTTATTATATGTTAATTATGAATTAATATATTGTAAATAATATTAAGATTAAGATTTATAAAGGCAACTTTTATATTAGGCCAAATCCCCGGAGGGAATTAGCCTAAGAGAAAATTTGCAGGAAAAGAAAAGGGAAAAAGAAAACAGCCCAGCCCACTAGGCAGCGGATAGTATCCACCGCACGGGGAAAGCACTAGCTGACCACCGCCGTAGCCAAGTCAGCTCGACCCGGCCCATGTGGGGCTCACGGGGAGCCGCCTGGCGGACAGCGCCGCTGGGCCACACTAGGGCGAGTCGGCCCACTCGGGGCTGGGCCACGAGCTGGAGGTCTAGCCCGCCCAGCCACTGCCTCCTACATCTGCTGCTTGGTGGGTTGAAAGGTTTCAGCCCATCCGACTGTTTTGGCTGTTTTTCCTGTTTTTCCTTTGCCTATTAGTCCCACATGGCTAACCTAATAGGAGAGCACTCTGTTGGGGATATACTTTCCGGGTATCCTCATAGTTCCTCACTGACCAGGGTGGCCCACTTCGGGTTAGAGCTTTGCTTCACGGGCGGCCTAGTCAGGGAGAAGAGACAGTCCATCCCACGGAAGGCCTAGAAGACTTACCGACATAGGCCCATAGTGTTACTTGTAGTTCAAGATGTACTATGTAACCGACTCTTAGTCGTAGCCAGATAGATCTCACATGTAAACCCTAGGCCGGATATCTATATAAGCCGTCCTAGGGAGAGCCTTTAGGGCACCTACCCTCACAATAATCTACAATCTCAACTCGCACATGCGAAACCCTTGTAACCCATATTCCTGCTCTACCGTATTACTGGATTGCTAGCAGGAGTAGGATCCGTCCAAAGCCGACGGATTCGAACCTGGGTAAACTCCGTATGTCTCACACCCCTCTCTTCCATACGCCTCGAGGACCCCCTCATGGCGTACTTGTCATCAATTCGACGATAGTTGGTGTCCATCGTGGGGCAAGTGAGCTTCGGATCTGCGTTCTGAGCGGAATCTGCAAGAATCGAAAACAGCGAGACTATCGCCGTCGGTCGCATCCTCTACGCCAGCGACATCCCTCTCATCGTTCTCGACGAGACCTGGATTTCGGCTAGGGAGGCCATGACTGCCTACGCCATCATGTCTTTTGGCAAGATTGATGTGTACATCGGATTCGCTGAAACTGCCCCACCCACCCAGCGGTGATGATAGAAACAGAAGAAATTTCTGGGTCCCCTTTGTCCGCAGAGGCGGTAGAGTTCCAGATCTCAAAAAACCCTAATCCCACCCAGCCTGCACCAGTTGTGGAGATAGTGCGGAAATCCGGGCCTGAGGCAGACCTGGTGGTTCAAGCCGAATCTGGAGTGGATCTCCCTGGCAAGGCCGAATCCCAGATCGATCTACCTGCTGAGGTCGAAATCCAGGAGGATCATCGCAAAAACTTTGGTTCCGGCCGTGCCAACACCAGAACAGATCAACCTTTCCTGAGGCACACGTTGAGGCGTATGATGATGCAAGACGCAAGCGTGGATGAGGTTCTCGAGACTATCAGGATCTTCGAGGAAGCCCACGAGGAAAGCCGCAAATACCTCAGGACCCACACGTCGCACTTCGTCGGATACATTGGATCCGGATCTGGCTCTGCCGATGCTGGAGAAAACACCAACTCGGTGCTGGAGGCGATCGGAACAAACACCGACTTACCCGCATCCTCGGATGACTCGATGACGTCGGCAGATTTACGAAAGTTCTGCGTGGAGTATTGATATGTTGCTAATGTATTCATAATTTTTGATGCTCCATGCTTGGTTTTATCTACTTTCTTGTGTTTTGTTCCAACTTTGGAGTACTTTTCATACACTTTCTTGGACTAACCTATTAACAAGATGCCACAGTGCTAATTATGCATTTTACGCTGTTTTGGTTCCGGAAAGTCGGAAAATCAATATTCTCGGAATTGGGGGACAAAAGCCAAAGTCGATATTTTAGGAGGACTCACAGCGAAAGAGGAGGCGGAGAGAGGGGCCACAGGTGGCCACACCATGTGGTGGCTGGCTAGCCTGCACAGTAGCCGCCCACCGACCTTGCCAATTCGCCTATAAGATGCCTCCCGATGCAAAAACCCTAAATCGTCAAGCCTCCAGCCACGAAAAGTTCTGCAGCACCGCCGCCACCGAAGGGGAGATTCGAGGGACAGAAAGTATCTGTTCCGAAACCCTGCCGGGATGGGGAAGTGCCCATCTCCATCGATCTCCACCACCATATCCATCACTGTTGCTGATTCCCATGATGAGGAGGGAGTAGTTCTCTCTCGAGGCTAAGGGTTCTACCGGTAGCTATGTGTTCATCTCTCTCTCTATGCGTGATCATATTGTGATCATGAGCTTTGTAATCTATAGATCTACCTTGCTACTCAAGTGCTTAATAGATCTCTGCTCTCCCCATGTGTGTGAAGTTGACAGTGTGCACACCATGGTGGCACCTAGGCTAGAGATTACAAATACTTGTTATGAGTTATATTTGAAGTTGGATGTTTCTATGAAATTGTGGTGTTTGGTGGAACCATCTAGAGCTCAAGGTGACAGTGTGGGGTTATCTAGATAGGGAGAGCGAACTTTGAGGTGTGCTGTTATAGCCCTACCATGGATTAGAGTGTCCAACCGAAGAGTAGTTAAGAGTAGTATCATAAAGATGAGATATTTATATGAGAGTGTTCACTAGTGAAAGTATGATACCTAGGCCTTGTTTCTTAGCATTGAAACACCATTTGCTATTAGATCTATTACATGTTTGCTTGCTTCTATCTTTATTTCAGTTTTACTTTAGTCTTTTCCACGCCAACAAGCTATTTTCTATCACCGTTACCACTTATAATTATCTATACCACTTGTATTTCACTATCTCTTCGCCGAACTAGTGCACCTATACACCTGACAAGTGTATTCGGTGTGTTGGGGACACAAGAGACTTCTTGTATCTTGATTGCAGGGTTGCTTGAGAGGGGATACCTTTGACCACTTCCTCCCTGAGTTCGATCAACCTTGGGTGATCCACTTAAGGGAAAACTTGCTACTGTTCTACAAACCTCTGCACTTGGAGGCCCAACAACTGTCTACAAGAATAGAAGTGCGTAGACATCCAGTATGAAGAGGAGTATAACTCCAAAGCTACAGAGGAAGGAGAAGCCATGGATGAAGGATCCGGGGAAAACTCTCCCAAAGCGCAGGATGACATGGATATCAGAGATAATCCCGAGGTCCAAATGTCCGAAAGTACCGATCAGAGCTTGACTCCGGGAAATGGACCTAAAGCCGTCTTTGCTACTGGCGCTGCCAAGAAGGCAAAGAAGAAGAACAAGAAGAACAAGACCCAGGCAAAAGATCCTCCGGCGAAGGAAGTGATTGACGAGGAATACGAGGAAGACTCGGATGGAGCACTAATCCGAGAAGAGCCCAAAGAAGAGTCGGTGGATGGACACGTGATCACCGAACGTGCACGTAAACTCATCGATATTGCATTAACCACACCTATTCCTATAGCTGCAGAACTTACTGCTGAAGAGCTAGACGAGAGGGGCCAAGCCCTAGAAGCACGTCGCCAAGTACTCCTCGATGAGGCCAAAAACATTGAGGAAGAAAAGAAATGCACGGCCACTCCGGAGAAGTACATCTCTCGGCAGCATCAGAAGACCAGGAAACATCACACTCATGACGACCAATTCCCGGAGATTCACAAAGTCCTCTTTGGAGGACACCATGGGATGCCTCGGCGCGACAGCAACAGAGACTGGGTGTATCCAACACCAGTGCAAAACACCGTTGTGGCTCGAGAAATCGTAGCAAGTAATCCAGGCCCAGAGCAGATTCAATTGGGCATTAAACTACTCAACAAGGGTCTGGAGCAGCAGAAGGCCGCCTTGTCCGGAAGCGGAAAACTGGTCACCCAATCTGACCAATGGCGCACGGATCCGGCCTGGAATGACGTAAGACCCGAACGTGTTCCGGAACAACATCACTGTTCCGACCGTCGGGAAGACAACTACTCAAGAACCGAATCTTCAGGACAGCATCACAAAGCTGCACGTGACTGGCGCAACGTTACCCCAGCTGCGGAGCAAGAGGCAATTGCTACACTAAATCCGAAGAACCTTCCCCGGCGAGAGTCGAATGATCGCAGGGAAGAAGACAAAGAGAAATGTCGGGAGGAGGACCGTCAAAGAATGCCACCTCCTAGACACACAAGCCATCCGGCTGACGGACGAAGGAACGACGGACACTGTGCTGAGTCAAGCCGGCAAGGGGCTCGTCGTAATGAGGATCCTCCCCGGAACCGGAATAACGACGCTCCGGAAGGAGGCCGGCGATCGGCCGGAAACAATCCAGCTGCTCCACCCTCTCCACCAAGTAGCCATCACAACAGCTCCCAAGGAGGCCACGGAGGGCGTTGTGGTGGAGGAGGTGGTGGCACAAGCCGAAGTCTGGCTCCAAGGCACCGCAGCCACAACCGTCATTCGGGACTATCTTTATCCCCAAGTGACGCAAGGCACAGGATCAACTCCAACATAGAGGCGTGGTGCTACGAAAACGATGATATATACGTGGGCCCAAAGTGCTTCGGACCACACATAATAGCCACAAAATTCCCGGAAGGATTTGCTATCTCAAGACACATTCAAGCCTACGACGGTATAACTCGGCCACATACTTGGCTCCAGGATTTTTCCAGGCTTGCTATATCGCCAAAGGTGGAAACAGCCTGGTCGCAACCCGATATCTCCCACTCATGTTGCGGAAGACGGTGTGATCATGGCTCAATGAACTTCCGGAGAACACCATCCACAACTGGTATGACATGCAAAGTGCATTCTTTCGGAATTTCAAAGGCACATATCGAAGGCCCTGTACGGTAGGAGACCTACAACGTTGCACCCAGAAAGCCGGAGAAACTTGCTGGGATTATCTCGGACGACGGATCGACACCAGAACTCCTGTGAAGGAGTAAATGACCAAACTGCGATTGAAGCTTTCATTGTAGGACTCCCAGTTGGTTTACTACGACATCACTTGAAGTGTGACAAGGTCACTGATTTGGGAGAGATGATAGAAATAGCGAGCAAGTATGCAGATGCTGACGACGATGCAGAGGGATTACTTAACGCCCTAGCTGTGCCACAGTCGGCAAAACAACCAAAGCAGCAATCTCAGAAGCGCAAGAACACCTCGGAAGAAAAGCCCAACGCGGAAATGACTGTGGTCACTGTTACTTTTAGGTCTAGAGGACAAGGAGGGTGCAGCGATGGCCATGGATGCGGACGTGGGACATCAAGAGTCCAGGGTAGAGGATACCAACAACCCGGCAAAACCTACTCCTGGGCCGACTTTGCCAATAACCCATATGTGCATCACTTAGACGCCAACGGGGGCTCGTTCCACACAAACACCGAGTGTCGTTTCAATGATGACATCAAGAAAGACGATACCACTGGCTCCAGGGCTAAGCGGAAGAAGGGAAATAAGAATAAGGATAAAGAGACCAAGGATGATTCTGACATGGAGGAAGCCGATGCTTCAAATCCCAATCTGGAGGGGAAAAAGAATTTCCCGACAAAGAAAGACACTTACGTCACCTTCCTCGGATCTCAACCAGCTAAGGTCCAGAAAGCAGTTCTACATGAGCTCAACGCAACAGTTCCAGTTGTCCCTCAGTTCCTGGACTGGTCGGAAGTGGTAATCACCTTTGACCATGCTGATCATCCGCCTAAGTTGCACAGGCGAGGAAAATACGCCTTCGTCGTCAATTCACTTATTGACGGCTATGGTTTCTCTAGGACTCTCATGGATGGCGGCAGCAGCATTAACATTCTGTATGTCAAAACTTTACTCCGCATGAAGATCTTGGAGACCCAGCTGAATTACAGCTTTGTGATATTTCACGGAGTTGTCCCAGGAAGACAAGCAAATTCCCTGGGAGAAATCACTTTGGATGTGACCTTTGGAACTCCAAAGAACTATCGGACGGAAGCACTTTCCTTCGAAGTGGTCCCGTCCAAGAGTGCGTACCACGCTATATTCGTACATCAGGCCTACTGGGCTTTTATGGCTCGTCCGTGTTACATTTACAATATGATGAAAATTCAGGTCCCAATGGCGTGATCACTATTAGGGGAGACCCGAAGAAAGCGCGAGAGTGTGAAGATGGAAATGCTGCCTTTGCTGAAGCCGTGCTGCATGCCCAGGAGTACCAGGAGATCAAGAAGAATATAGATCCGTCTGAGATGCCCGCGATGAAGAAGGAGGTGACCAAGCCGAATCCGGAGTTCAAGGCATCAAAAGAGATGAAGAAGATGCCATTGAAGGATGATGAACCTTCCAAGGTGACCCACATAAGCGTAGGCCTAGATAGTGCATAGGAAAGTGCGCTCGTCAAGTTCCTCCAAGCAAATCAAGATATCTTCGCATGGCAGCCATCTGACATGACCGGAGTACCTAGGGAACTTGACGAGCACTCTCTAAATGTAAACCCGAACGCTAAACCCGTCAAACATTCCTTACGACGGTTGGCGATGAAAAGCTTAAGGCAATAGCTAAGGAACTAGCGCGGCTCGAGTTAGCCGGATTCATAGAAGAGGTCATCCACACTGAGTGGTCGGCCAATCCTGTAATGGTCCCTAAAAAGGACACCACTGATTTAAGGATGTGTGTTGATTATACTGCCTTGAACGAGGCTTGTCCAAAAGATCCGTTCGCTCTGCCTAGAATTGATCAAGTTATCGATTCTACGGCAGGCTCGGAACTCCTCTGTTTTCTCGACGCATATTCTGGCTATCACCAAATCCGGATGAAGGAATCTGACAAAATCAAAACTTCATTCTTAACCCCTTTCGGAACATTCTGTTTTGTTACGATGCCTTTTGGGCTGAAGAACGCAGGAGCTACGTACCAACGCACGATGCAGCGTTGCGTCCATGACCAACTCGGACGCAATGTACATGCATACATGGATGATATCGTGGTAATGTCCAAAAAGAAGGAAACACCGATTTTTGGCTTGGAGGAAACATTTGCCAATTTTCGAAAATACAACATCATGGTTAACCCGAAGAAATGCTTCTTTGGAATACTAGCCGGAAAATTGTTAGGTTTCATTGTGTCTCAAAGAGGCATAGAGGTGAACCGAGACAAAATCAAGGCTATACTCAATATTTTCAGGCCAACCCGCCTGAAGGGCATACAAAGACTAACTGGTTGCATTGCTGCGGTCAGTTGATTTGTAAGCCGGCTTGGTGAAAGAGCCGCACCACTATACAAACTCCTGAAAAAGACCAAGGATTTTGTCTAGACTGACGAAGCTGAAGCTGCACTACAAGACCTGAAGAAAGTACTCTCATCTGCTCCTATCCTTACAGTGCTGGAACCTAAGGAACCAATGTTGCTCTATCTTGCTACGACAAATAAGGTCGTTAGTATCGTCATGGTGGTGGAAAGACCAGAGGAAAATCAGGAACACCTAGTGCAGCGTCCGACTTACTTTGTCAGCGAGGTCCTGACATAATCAAAACAGCGGTATCCGCACTATCAAAAGTTGGCTTACGGTGTTTTTCTAGCATCTCGTAAGTTACGACACTACTTTCAGGAGCATCCAATTACCGTGGTGAGCACAACTCCCATGAGAGATATAATCAACAACAATGACGCCACAGGACGCGTCGCCAAATGGGGCATAGAGCTTTCATCTTTCGATATTGAGTATAAACTTCGGACAGCAATCAAATCCCAGATCCTTACTGACTTTGTCGCTGATTGGATAGGGACGAAGGAGAACATGATCCTCCCTGAGTCGGAATATTGGACCCTCTTTTTCGATGGGTCTAAGGCTCGAGGTAGCTCGAGGGCTGGCGTGGTGCTCAAATCACCCCAAGGAGATAAACTTTTATACATGTTGCCGATCCACTTCACAGCGAAAAACAATATTGCCGAGTATGAAGCACTGCTGCATGGAATCCGGATTGCTAAGGATATTGGCATCCGACGTTTGTTGTGTTACGGAGATTCGGATCTTGTTGCTCAGCAAGTGTCGGATATTTGTAATGCAAATAAACACATGGCAACATATAAAGCTGTCGTGGATGATCTATCTAAATCGTTCAAAGGGTTTGAAGTTCAACACATCCCTCGAGCAGAAAATGAGGAAGCAGATGCACTATCTCGGATAGGTTTTGTGCGGAAAGAGGTCCCGGATGGCGCATTTCTAGAGCACATCAAAGTTCCCTTAATAAAGGGAGTAGATGAGGAATATCCGACCAAATCCGACTCACCCTTGATAGCAGTTCTGGTTGTAATTCCCAGCTGGACTCAACCCTACCTCAATTATTTGGTAGATGGTAAATTACCCGAAGATGAGGTGCTGAGCCGGCAGATTATCTGACGAGCAAAAGCCTATACTATTGTTAAAGGTGAGCTCCATAAACGAAGTGTTTCTAGGGTTTTTCAGCGCTGTGTATCTCCGGAAGAAGGAGTGAAAATCATAAGAGAAATCCACGAGGGCGAGTGTGGTCACCACGCTGCAGCCAAATCTTTAGTGGCAAAAGCTTTTACACAAGGATTTTTCTGGCTTACAGCTCAGGCAGATGCCGAACGATTAGCCAAGACGTGCAAAGGCTGCCAAAAGTACGCCAAGCAAGCTCATGTTAAATTTGATCATGCGACAATACCTACAACATGGCCCTTTTTGCGGTTCAGGCTTGACATGGTAGGACCATTTAAACGAGCTCCAAGTGGATTTACTCACCTCTTAGTGATGGTGGATAAATTCACCAAATGGATTGAGGCTAAACCTGTCACTAGTTGTGATGGAGCAACAGCCAAGAGATTTGTCGAGGATGTTATAATCCGGTATGGTTATCCGCACAGTATTATCATGGACAACGGGAGTAACTTTTCTATGGGAGAATTGGCTGAATTCTGCAACGAGCAAAATATCTGGCTTGACATTGCGTCAGTCGCACATCCATAGGCTAATGGACAAGTCGAAAGAGCAAATGGTTTAATTCTACAAGGCCTAAAACCAAGACTCGAACCACCACTACGACGTGCTGTGGGGGCTTGGGCAGAGGAATTACCCTCTATAATTTGGAGTTTATGAACAACTCCAAACAAGTCAACAGGATACACACCTTTCTTCTTAGTCTATAGCGCAGAAGCAGTTCTTCCTAGTGATTTGATTCATACTTCTCCTAGAGTGGCCGCGTATATTGAAGAGGATGCCGAGATTTCTCGACAAAATGATCTCGACTTAGTCGAAGAAGTTCACGTCATTGCTGAAATGAGATCTACAGCCTATTAGCAGAATTTATGCAAGTATCATAGCCAGAGAGTCCGAAATAGATCTTTCAATAAAGGTGATTTGGTTCCCCGGCTTGTGCAACAAAGAAAGCACAAACTTTCCCCAATATGGGAAGGGCCCTTCTTAGTTAGTCGAGTGTTACACAATGGATCGTACTACTTAACTGACATGAGGCCAGTCCAAGAAAGACCTGCTACTAAGAAGAGAAAGAGAGCTAGAGGCAGTACAAATCCGGATGAGTTAGATAGACCGTGGAATATTGCTCAGCTACGTCCCTTTTAGTCTTAGTTTATCCTTCTTTGTAAACATATATATGTACATGATTCTGTGAGAAATAAAAGTTTTGGTTGCCTCAAATTTTTCTGAGAAGTTTTTACCATCTTATTTCCGAATGGTCATGTCATAGTCGAAAATCCAAGAATGCTTGAAAGTACTTTATGCTCATGTTCGTTCTGGTTTAGATTTCCGATTCTAAAATTGATACCCTCGGGTATAACTCTAAAAAGTTTCTAGTGTTTACTTTGGTTATTTGTCTGATTGCTGGATGCGGGCATTTTCCGAGTAGTGAATTGTTGGTACTGGAAGCCGGCTTTGTTTCCGAGTTTAAACTGGTTTAGCAATTGCGCTCCGTTGCTCGGCAAAGTTTCCGGCACAAGGTTTAGCCGGCTCACGAAAGGGACGAGGCGGAAAGCCAGATAAACGATAAGTAGAGACGAAAAAATACAAGTGCTTATGTAAACATTTCAGGCACACAAAAAAAACTCAAAGCCAAAAGTACTGCATATTTATAGATGCATCATGTTTTTCCAGAATAATACAAAAATTTCTGATCTATGATGCAGGAGGAGATGAAGGAGCTGCCGGCTCGCTGGAGATTCCGCCTTGATATCGTTCCAAGATGTCTGCATCCGAGGTGGTGTGTTCATTGTCGGAAACTTCTATTGGTTCTTCCAGAGGAGGAGGCGGAGTAGCCACGCAGGTGAAGAAGGGGATCTTGTAGCTGGTCAGGTCAGCCACGTGACACCCATATCCGGCGCAGGAGTGCATGATGGCTTGAAGGTCCTGCTCCTGGCCGTCTTCATCTACCTTGCAGTACCCTCTGGTCACTTGCCATATTTCATATTTCCATGGTGGCTCATGACCATGGTGAGAGCGTTCTGTGCAGCAGTCCGCGCGTAGGACATAGCTAAGGAACGCCCGAACGCTAAACCTGTCAAACAGTCCCTATGACGTTTTGGCGACGAAAAGCGTAAGGCAATAGCTAAGGAACTAGCATTGCTCGAGTTAGCCAGATTGATAGAAGAGGTCATCCACACTGAGTGGTCGGCCAATCCTGTAATGGTCCCTAAAAAGGACACCACTGATTTAAGGATGTGTGTTGATGATACTGCCTTGAACAAGGCTTGTCCCAAAGATCCATTCGCTCTGCCTAGGATTGATCAAGTTATCGATTCTACGGCAGGCTCGGAACTCCTATGTTTTCTTGACGCATATTCCAGTTATCACCAAATCCGGATGAAGGAATCTGACAAAGTCAAAACTTCATTCATAACCCCCTTTCGAACCTTCTGTTTTGTTACAATGCCCTTCGGGCTGAAGAATGCAGGAACTACGTACCAACACACAATGCAGCGTTGCCTCCATGATCAAGTCAGACACAATGTACATGCATATGTGGATGATATTGCGGTGATGTCCAAAAAGAAGGAAACCCTGATTTCCGACTTGGAGGAAACGTTCGCCAATCTACGAAAATACAACATAATGCTTAACCCGAAGAAATGCTTCTTTGGGATCCCAGCCGGAAATTTGTTATGTTTTATCTTGTCTCAAAGAGGCATAGAGGTAAACTGGGACAAAATCAAGGCTATACTTAATATTTCCAGGCCAATTCGCCTGAAGGACGTTCAAAGACTGACTGGTTGCATTGCTGCAGTTAATCGGTTTGTAAGCCGGCTCAGTGAAAGAGCCGCACCACTATACAAGCTCCTGAAAAAGACCAAGAAATTCGTTTGGACCGACGAAGCTGAAGCTGCACTACAAGACCTGAAAGCAGTACTGTCATCTGCTCCCATCCTTGCAGCACCGGAACCACAGGAACCGATGTTGCTCTATCTCGCTGCGACAAACAAGGACGTCAGTATCGTCATGGTGGTGGAGAGACCGGAGGAAAATCAGGAACACCTGGTGTAGCGTCAGACTTACTATCTCAGCGAGGTCCTAACTGAATCAAGACAGCGATATCCGCACTATCAAAAGCTGGCTTACGGGGTGTTCTTAGCATGTCGTAAGTTAAGGCATTATTTTCATGAACATCCAATTACCGTGGTGAGCACAGCTCCCATGAGAGATATAATCAACAATAGTGACGCCACAGGACGCGTCGCCAAATGGGGCATAGAGCTCTCAGCTTTCAACATTGAGTACAAACCTCGTACAGCAATGAAATCCCAAATCCTCGCTGACTTTGTCGCTGCTTGGACAGAGACAACGGAGAATATGACCTTGCCAGAGTCGGAATACTGGACCTTGCATTTTGACGTGTCTAAAGCGCTCGGGGGCTCGAGGGCTAGCGTGGTGCTCAAGTCACCCCAAGGATATAAACTTTTCTATGTATTGTAGATACACTTCGCAGTGACAAACACCATTGCCGAGTATGAAGCACTACTGCATGGAATCCGGATTGCTAAGGACATCGGAATCCGATGTTTAATGTGTTATGGAGATTCAGATCTTGTTGCACAACAAGTGTCGGATATCTGTAAGGCAAACAAGCACATGGCAGCATATAGGGATATCGTGGATGAATTAACTAAATCGTTTGAAGGGTTTGAAGTTCAACACATCCCTCAAATAGAAAATGAGGAAGCAGATGCACTATCTCGAATAGGCTCTTCCTGGAAAAAGGTCCCGGATGGCGCTTTTCTAGAGCACCTCAAAGTTCCCTCTATAAAGGGAGTGGACGAGGAATATCCGACCAAATCCGACTCACCTTTAGTAGCAGTTCTGGATGTGATTCCCAGTTGGACTCAACCCTATCTTGTTTTCTTGATAGACGGAAAATTACCTGAAGATGAAGTCCTGAGCCGGCAGATCGTCCGACGAGAAAAAGCCTATACTATAATTAGTGGTAGCTCTATAAGAGGAGTGCATCTGGGGTCTTTCAGCTCTGTGTATCTCCGGAAGAAGGAGTGGAAATCTTACGAGAGATCCACGAAGGCGAGTGTGGTCACCACGCTGCAGCCAAATCTTTAGTGGCAAAAGCTTTTCGACACGGTTTTTTCTGGCTTACAGCCAAGGCGGATGCCGAACGGCTAGTAAAGACGTGCAAGGGCTGGCAAAAGTACGCCAAACAAGCTCACGTTCCGGCTGATCAACTGCGAACAATACCTATAACATGGCCTTTTGTGGTCTGGGGGCTTGACATGGTAGGACCGTTTAAACGGGCTCCAAGTGGATTTACACACCTCTTAGTGATGGTCGATAAGTTCACCAAATGGATTGAGGCTGAACCCGTCACTAGTTGTGATGGAGCAAGAGCTAGAAGATTTGTTGAGGATGTTATAATCCGATACAGTTATCCGCATAGCATTATCACGAACAAGGGGAGTAACTTTTCCATGGGAGAGCTTGCCGAATTCTGCAATGAACAAAATATCCGGCTTGACATTGCGTCAGTCGCACATCCATAAGCTAATGGACAAGTCGAAAGAGCAAATGGTTTAATGAAGACTCGAAGCACCACTACGGCGTGCTGCGGGGGCTTGGGCAGAGGAGTTACCTTATGTAATATGGAGTTTATGAACAACTCCAAACAGGTCAACCGGATACACACCTTTCTTCTTGGTCTATGGCGTAGAAGCAGTTCTTCCTAGTGATTTGATTCACACTTCTCCTAGAGTGGCCGCGTATATTCAAGAGGATGCCGAAATTTCTCGACAAAATGATCTCGACTTAGTGGAAGAAGTTCGCGTCGTTGCCAAAATGAGATCAACAGCTTATCAGCAGAAGTTACGCAAGTATCATAGTCAGAGAGTCAGAAACCGGTCTTTCAATAAGGGCGATTTGGTTCTCCAGCTTGTGCAACAAAGAAAGCACAAACTCTCCCCAATATGGGAAGGGACATTTTTAATTAGTTGAGTATTGCACAATGGTTCATACTACCTAACTGATATGCGGCCAGTCAAAGAAAGACCTGCTACTAAGAAGAGAAAGAGAGCTAGAGGCAGTACAAATCCGGATGAGTTAGACAGACCATGGAATATGTGTACATGTTCAATGAGAAATAAAGTCTTGGTTGCCTCTAAATTTTTCTGAGAAGTTTTTACCTTCTTATTTCCGAATGATCATGTCACAGTCGAAAATCCCAGAATACTAGAAAGTACTTTATGCTCATGCTTGTTCTGGTTTAGATTTCCGATTCTAAAATTGATACCTTTGGGTATAAATCTAAATTTTCTAGTCTACACTTTGGTTATTTGTCTGATTGCTAGATGCGGGCATTTTCCGAGTAGTGAATTGTTGGTACTGGAAGCCGGCTTTTTTTCCGAGTTTAATCTGGTTTAGCAATTGAGCTCCGTTGCTCGGCAAAGTTTCCGTGCTGAAAGTTGGCCGACTCACGAAAGGGACGAGGCAGAAAGCCATATAAACAATAAGTGCAGGCAAAAAATACAAGTGCTTATGCAAACATTTTAGGCACAAAATATCAAAGCCAAAAGTGTTGAATAGATAAAGTAAAGCTTAGCACTAGGAAAAGTATTATACTACTTATTTACAGATCCAAATTGTTTTCAGAATAATATATTGTTCTTCTGATACTCTATGTTATAGGGGGAGAGGTAGCAACTGCTGGCTCGCTCGATACATCAGCCTCAGCTTGATAACATTCTGAGATGTTCAAATCCGATATGGTTTGATCATCGTCGAAAACTTCAGTTGTTTCTTTGGAAGGCGGAGGTGGCGTGTCCACGCGGGTGAAGAAGGGAGTGTCGTAGCAGGTCAAATCAGCTACATGGAACCCATATCCGGCGAAGGAGTCCATGATAGCCTTGATGTCTTGGTCCTGTCCGTCTTCGTCCACCTTGCAGTACCCTCTAGTAACTTGCCAGATTTCCATGTTTCCATGGTGGCTCATAACCATGGTGAGAGCGTTTTGCGCTGCGGTTCACGCGTAGGACATGTTCCAGTCCTGAACAAGCTACGACATATCCTTGTCCTTGTCTCGCACCTCAAAACCGGACATGCTATGCATATCTGGAACCTTGAGAACTTCACTAATATCTTCGAGAGATTGGTGGAAGTCATGCAGCAAATCACCGACTTGGGTAAGCCGGTGGGTGCGAGGTTCGGCAGAGGCTGAGTCGATCAAGATCAAAGGACCTGCGTATAATGCAAAGGGTAAGTCAAGTAAACCCAGACTCCAAAAAGAGTCGGAAGATGCAGATAAGTCAGAAAAAGGAAACATACCAAAGATGACATCATCGACTTTGGCCTTCTCTTCACGAACACTCTGGAGTTCCGCCCGGAGTGCCTCGGAAATGTCCTTTTCTCTGAATAGCTCATTGCTGAGATCCGAGATTTTCTTATCTTGAAGCGTAATCTTGCGATCACGCTCCTCGGTGGCTATGGAGGTGCATTCGAGAATTTGAGCAATGCTCTTCTCATGATCTGCCTTAAGCGTATCCAGCTCTTGGCGAAGTTCTTTGTTTTGCACCACCAGGTTCTGAAGATTCTCGGCCTCTTCAATCATAGTGCATGACTGTTTTACCAGTGCTGTAAGTCAAAAGAATAGATAGTTCAACAAAAGTTCGACTATGAAATAAAAGACAAGGTTTGAGTTTTGGAATGTTTATGTTCGGCCTCATCCTTGGAAACCTTCCGTTGTGCATTTTCAAGCCGGAGAGCTTTGATCTCTTTCCGCTTGTTGCAAATGTTCTTCAAGAAATCCTGGTTATAGGAATATACTTTCTATAAGTCAGAATACCCAGAGTCAGAAGTCTACTAAAGACTTGGGCTAATATTTTTACTAATATCAGCACGAGCCTTGGGGGCTACACTAGTTCATTCTTTGGCATCCTAAGGAAGCATAAAACCGGATTTGATTTTCCAGATTCATGCTTGGGGGCTAGAGGATATGATATTAAATAAGGAAAAATGGGAGTTGGAATTCCAACTTACATATTGTTCATGAATGAGTTTGTCTAAACTCGTATTCACTTTGGTGGCAACCTTTTCGGCGAAAGTTAGCGGGATTACCGGCGCGAAGACGAACTTGTTCAAGAAGATTAGAGTGTTTGATATCCTGTACTTCTTGCGCTTCTTCTTCGGCAGAGAGAGTCTGCCTCTCCAGGCATTCCCAGGCCAGCCATTGAATCTCCTCCATAGACTTCCAAGATAAGCCAAGTTTGGCATGTCCCGGATTGTCCAGGAGATTCTCGGCAAAGGTCTCTGCCTAGGGATCATTACGTGAAGAGGGTTCACCCTTATCAACACCTGAGTCACTCATGGTGACGTCAGTTTGTGATTCAAGGATCACTGGCTCTGATGGTTGAGCCAGATCTTCTACAACGGTCAGAGATGGAGTAATCTCTGGCACTACAGAAGGCTGAGGGGCAGGAGTCGGAGGAGCCATGGTAGGAGAAGCCAGTTTGAGCTGCGACTAGCGCAGGGGTTTCAAGGCATCTCCCTTCCCCTTTCCCTTGATGAGCTGTTTAGCTCTAAGAAGATAATAGAACAAAGAACATTACATCTCAGAAGGAATTACAAGCAAAATACAAAGACCTTGTGAGGAAAGATTACCTCTTCACAACAGGTACTTCTTTGGTGCCGATGGCCAATGTCGGAGCCTTGCATTTCTGAGGAACGACATCCGGCATTGGGACCAATTCACCCTCATCCTGAGAAAACTCAGGAGGATATCCCTCGATAGGAGCAAACTCCGACTCGGGGAGGTCAGCAAGCTGAAAAGGAGAAATATCTCAGTATTGCAAAGATAACATAAAGATGAGCACATAAAAAGAGTTACTGCTGAAGTTTACCTGCACAACAGGATCTTCCTCTGTATGGATGTCGAGGTACAACTCCGGAATTTTCCTCTCAATCCACTCCCTTATCAGCCATTTGATTTGGCATACATAATCTTTCGGCTCTAAGTTATTGGGGATGATGCGGAGGGAATCCTCTTCGGTGACGTGATGGAATGCATCAGTCGATCTCCATGATGTTGAAGGGGTTGGATCCGGTGTGCCACCCAGCATTGAACCAAGTCGGATCCTTTCAGGCCCTTGTGCTTCATCAGATATTCGATCTGCCTCTTGGGGAGAAGCAGATCGTCACTAAGAGCCGGATCAAGCTCGTCCCAGGACTCTTGGGGCGTGGCGGCTCCATCGATAAAAGCCTGCAAAGCATGATCTTTGCCGGGAGCAGGGATATCCTTGTGATAGAAAAAAGTGGAGGCCGTTGTTTGACCGACTCGTTTGTGATGATCCGGGGATAAACACGCTCTCGCCTAACCGAAAAACTAATGGTACCGGTAATATAAGGATTACTAGCAGTTATGGAATTTCTCCAAACATGAAAGTAGTACCGGAAGAGAGTAAGGCTCGGCCTAATGCCGAGATACCCCTCACAAAGAGGCGTACGCACTCATCTCTAAGATGGAGTTCGGGGGGAGATGGTGGATATGAACTCCATAGTGACTAATGACCTCGGAAAAGAAATTAGAGGGAGGAAAACTCAGACCTCTATCAAGGTGAGTGCCGAAATGCACTTGCTCGTCATCACGGGGGTTGGGGACGGTTTCGCCAAAGCCGCTCCACCAGTCGCCAACGCGGAGGAGCCCTTCGTCTTCAACGACGTGGAGTTTGGGATCGTCGAGGATGCATGGGATCCAAACTCCACGGTAGCTCTCCTTCTCTGGCGCCGCCGCCATCGTCGCCACTGCCATCGCTGCCAAGCCAGAGGATGATGATGAAGCCATTCTTTCCGGTACACCGGTGACCTTGGATGGGCGGCGCTGGAGGTTTTTTCTGGGGGCAGAGGAGTGCTAAGTTTGTGGGAGGCGTAGAAGAGAAGGAAACAATGCAGAGAACTATTGAAGAAGATGGGGAAAGGAATCCACACCACTTATATCCACCAGGCGCATCAAGATTCGTGTAAACGCTACAACAAAAATGCCACGCTTCGTGGAAAGGACTTGGAAACCCCCGCACGATGATTACGCCACCTCGATCTCCACGCACGCATTGAAACGACACCTCGGTTCCACGAAAGGCGGACCCACCAACGGTCGTGCTGATAGGAAATGTATGTCAGTGACGTGGCTTGACCATGACTGTTGTCAGATTACGTCAAAGACCAAGTTCTGGCTTAGTTTGAATTTCGAGCTGGAAACACGAATAAACCCGGATCATATATTTTGTTTTGAAGTTTCAGGAACCCTTCAAGATTTGGCAAGCCGAAGATCAAGCTAGATGATGGTGAAACCGACTTTGGATCTTGGAGGCTTCCGGGGGCTGCTATTAGGAATATACTTTCTGGGTATCCTCACAGTTCCTCACTGACTAGGGTGGCCCACTTCGGGTTAGAGCTTTGATTCGCAGGCGACCCAGTCAGGGAGAAGAGAGAAAGTCCAGTCCGGCTACGGGAAGGCCCAGAAGACTTACCGACATAGGCCCATAGTGTTACTTGTAGTTCAAGATGTACTCTGTAACCGACTCTTAGTCATAGCCGGATAGATCTCTCATGTAAACCCTAGGCCGGATATCTATATAGGCCATCCTAGGGAGAGCCTTTAGGCCACCTACCCTCACAATAGTCTACAATCTCAACTCGCACAGCCGAAACCCTTGTAACCAATATTCCTGCTTTGCCGTATTACTAGATTGCTAGCAGGAGTAGGATCCGTCCAAAGCCGGTTGATTGGAACCTAGGTAAACTTATGTGCTCACCGTCCTGGAACACCGTACGTCTCACACCCCTCCCTTCCACACGCCTCGAGGACCCCCTCATGGCGTACTTGTCATCAATTCGATGACACACCCCCCCTCCGCCTATATAAAGGGGTGCCCATGGGTGGGATTAAAGACAACCAATATTTGGAGAAGTCCTTTGGTTGACTTCCTCCTTCCCTGTCTCTCTATCCCTTGTGACCATGGCCCCAAGTCTGGGTTGTGCGAACAAGGCACACCTTTAGTACGCCGTTCTGCTATAGGGATTCCTAGCCGGATATCAACTTCCGCACTCCTGGCGGGATCGGGGAGCCGTAGGTCTCATCATGCACCGGATGTGTACAAAGACACGAGGCGCAACACTTGGGGCGCTTAAATGTCGTGAGACGGAGCTGCTGCATGATGAAGATTAAGAAGGAGCAAGGGGTGACCTGCGAGGAGCTTAGCGACCTTGAGGTCGGCTACGAGTATGACTACTTCAACCACGTTCACCGCGAAACGTTAACCACGTACGGTCTGCAAGGGTATGTATTCTATACGCATTGGTCGTTACAGCATTACTACGTAGATAGATCCTAGGCAGTTTTTGGGGTTCCCACTAGGAATTTTTTTGTTTTCTGTTGCGGATCCCCTTTAGTTGCGAAAGCCCTAACAACCACGTAAAACTTGCAATAGATAAAGTAGAGGCGTCTAACTTTATTTTGCAGGGGGCATGTGATTATGATATGGCATTGGTCCTTGCGAAGGTAAAGTAGTTTACTTTTCTGTTACTAAGTAGTATAGTAATAGTCATCGTTCCGATGGATGACCTGGTGGAGGCGTCGTGGACTTGGCGTCAAACCAAGGGCAAGATGGAGATCATGCGGGAGCGCTCGATGGAGATCAAGGCGCAAGGAGAAGCACCATATCATTGCACATTATACATATGATGTTGATATATGTTTTACATCTTATTGTGTGCTAGTATTTAGATACTCAATGGTAGCAAATAAGATAATCCCTATTGAATTCCAATGTTCCGTGTTCCCCTTGTGTGTGCACCACCAAGAAAGTTATTCGGTATGAGGCGCCCTGCGGTGAGTAGGGGTCAGACATATCTACGTTCATATACAGTGGGTGTAAGCCATGTTGCACAGCGAATACACAAGTTAGATTTGGCGAGCCTAACATGTTATAGAGATGTGGCCTCTGAACACAAGAGATCGAAAGATCAAGCATGAGTCACATGGATGATGTGATTGGCATTGTTGAATGTCTACCTTTGATGATGCACCGATGGCCGTGTTGATCGGGGGAGGTGCAGAGGATAGGGATCATGCGATCACTAAAATTGTCCTGGGGATGACAATTTTAGTCGAGAGCAATTATAAATCGATCTCTTATTATAAACTTAGTCTAGATGTCTGTTTGCAAATATCTTAGTAGATCATGGCTTATCCCATTGAGGTCCTTTGCGACCATGGGAATATATTGCTTAATATGGAACTTAGCAAAAGGGTCCAACTTCATAGATTAATACCCATGCCCGAGGGATATCCTCGTTAAAGGTGATCTTCTCTTCTTGATACAATAACCATTAGGAGATAATTCGATGACTCCAGAATGTTTGTGTTTTCTCCATAATCATCCAATAAGCCATTCTCCATTTGATGGAGAGTTGGGTTACATTTTGTATTCTACAAAATAAAGCACATAGAGTATGAGCCGTTGGATGGGTTTTCCTCCATCATGGATGAAAAGAGATTGTTTGGAAAAATCACTTCGCGATCTTGCATTAGAGTTTGAGAACTCCTAGAAGGGCTTGATTGCAAATGGAGGTCATGTATGAAAAGGTATATGTAATATATACAAAGTTATAAGTGTAATTGTTGCAAAACTTGTTGCAGTTTGCAAAGTATTTGATACTTGTCCCGTTTTGTGAAAACAGGAGGATTTGCTTGAGAATTGCTGGTTTTGAGGTAGTGTGGCTTGATGATGGCAAGCAAAACAGTTGATGGCCGATGTCACCTCTTTACTCGAAGTTTGTCATTTGGATTAGTGGACTTGAATATAATTTTGTAATCCCTGTTTATGTGTCTTGCTTTTGGCAAGACGATTATTCATATGAACAAGTTACAA
This sequence comes from Avena insularis, assembly GCA_023614405.1. Taxonomy (NCBI): domain Eukaryota; kingdom Viridiplantae; phylum Streptophyta; class Magnoliopsida; order Poales; family Poaceae; genus Avena; species Avena insularis. The sequence goes on along the minus strand of CM042684.1, from coordinate 99,421,878 downwards.
GCTAGTTTGTACTATTCTGATGAACAATACCTTATGGTCACATTATGATTACAAACAAGTTATTCTCATCACTACGTTAATGATAATAGTTTAAACATTTATAAAGGATTAGAATGCTAAAAGATATCCAAAGTTTAATACTGAAATGACACTATGTTTAAGTCATTTTTGTTCTTGCATGTTCTTCATTGTAAATGAGGATCGGCGTCCTAGATACTTGATCTAGAGACTTTGCAAAACCATGCCTCTTGGGTAGAATGACTGAAACTCCGCATTCTAGTAAAACGGTAATATGCGAAGAAATGTTGAATCTTAGAGATAGTGATGTATCATATTTTCAACAAGTAGTGGAAATCATTTGTTAATTGTGGACTTAAGTGAATAAGCGTATTTACTTAATGAAACATGATGTTTGAAATGATTTGAATTGTTCAAATGAGTTCACAACAAAAGGAGGATATTGAAATTAACAAGAATACGAAGTCTCTTCGATTTGCTCGACATGAATAAAGTATTCAAGTTAAGTTTAGCATAAAAGGAACTTGTTAAAGATGTTTCACAAATTATGATAATTGGACAAATTCAAACTATGTTGAAATATGGTATAATATCATCTCTTATAGGGGTTATAGTTGTCGTTTAGAGTTAAATATCAAAATAAGCAAACACTCATTTTAAATACAAAGGAACATCTAAAAGATTCGTGGAAACAACACCATAAGTGTTATGGCATGTTCGAGTTTCTGGAGATTTCGACAAGTCGAAATCGTGGCGAATAAATAAGTCTTTGTAGAGCATTCTTAGGAAGCTATGAATGCATCTTCCAAAAGGGGCAAAACTATTGTTGTCCAAAGTTAACATGTCTTGATGGAGATACAGGTGGAAGAAAGTAAAAGATCAAAACAAGGTATCTGACCTTACCTTTGGATTGTTTCGTGAATCCAAACTCTACATATAAAGGATAAACCAATGATAATGATCATAAAGTTTTAGTGAATACTTTTACTAAAGAAAGTAGGATTCAACTATATATTCTACAAGTTTGTGGAATTATATTATTCACTTGTCATGTTTTGAACAAGACATACCTACGAAATACAAAGAAGTGTGATGGACCTAAGTGCGAGAAATGAATGGTCATTGTAATCTCGTTAGTGGAATTCTCGATTTGATGATGATCAAAGAATTTTGGAATGTCCAAGATTATCAAGGGGACCTAGATTTGAGTGGGAGCAAATCAGCTTGGCTAATTCATAATATGTAGCTTACATATTTTGAGTGGGAGCTAAAGTGAAATCCCTAGATCTCAAACATGGATGTCATATTTCAGTGGGAGTGTGAAATCATTTTAGGATATGTGGACGACATATATGAATGATGAGATTGGTGTTAATAACGTTTAAGATAGATAAATAAGGATGAAGTTGAAGTTATTAAACAAAGAGATCTATCGAGACAGATTGGTGAGTTTAATAAACAATGAATGTTGAATGCTTCCTGGACTTGATTCTGAAAGATGTTCAGAATGTCCTAAGGCAAGATTCTAAAGAACCTCAGAATGGAACAAGGTAAGAAAGAAGTTCTTACTACATGAAGCATTGAGTTAGTATTGCAATTATGGTTGAAAGAAAGAGATGCGTTGCATCTACTATTCCTCGGTCATAGGTTCTTCCACATAACCATTTTGTATACTCGACGTAATGTGACCCGAAGTTCTGGTTGGTAAGACAAAGTCTTAACTGTAAGAACGTGTCTTTAAGTGATTCCGGAGTTGATCACTAAACCAGAATTAAGTTTGTACTTAAATGGGAAGAAGCAAAGTAAGTGGCATAGTTGCATTTCGTGCACTAGGATCTGCATAGATATAGAAGTGTAAAGGCTCCATCTGATGTGATGTATAATGTTATGGCAGGGCTAGTTCGCTTTTAACATAGAATGATGTGTCTTAGTGCCCATGAGAAAGCCCTCGAGGTTGATCTAAAGTCACTGTAAGCTCCTGGAATCCGGCCTCGTTCTGCTGCCATGACTATAATATATACACAAAGGATAGCAAAGTGTGTTTCGAAGTTTAGATGACAACGGTGAAAGCAACCGTCATCATAAACACTAGAAACAAAGTCTCACTTTGTCGCCAAACACATGCTTCAACCCATTATAAGATAATGGTGTGAATGTCAAAGTTAGGTAGACATTAACGATTTGCAAAACACATAATGATCTGGTAAAACAGAACATGGACATGACGTTTCCCATGAGCATGCATGATCTGGAAATGCATATGTTATATGGTTTATATGAGTAAAATGCGAGCTAGATTATTTGTACTCTAGTGCAAGTGGGAGACTGAAGGAGATATGCCCTAGAGGCAAATAATAAATAGGTTTTTATTGTCATATCTCAATTAGTTTATAATAGTTTCATATTGTGCTATAACTGTGCCAAGTAGAAACATTGGTACAGGTGTGGTATGAAACAACCAAGTCCCTAGTAGCCTCTATTCATACTAGTTCGTTGGTCATGAGGAGGATCTGGGTTTCAAGATCATGGGCATTTATGCCAATTGACAACGGGGTCATATCATTGGAGAATGATGTGATTGCATATTCCTCGAAGGATTGCAACACGATCAAGTAATATAGTTCATTGTTGCAACAGCTATACCTAGACTCCTTTTCCTTAGACCGTTAGCTCATATTACTAACTATTTTCCTGAGGCTGCTTAGATTGCATCAACCGTTATCTGGTAATACGGTGGCCATAAAGGTGTACATTGGGTATTTCGAAGGAACAGGAGATGACATGTGACTGCAAGATCGGGGTTTGTTCACCCACATGACGGGTAAAGATACATACGCCGGCTTGGTGAGATTACATCCATAAATGTTGCAACATGTGACTCGGTCACGGGGATGTAATATCACGGTAACAAGAAAACATAACTTGTTATGAACGAGATTGAACAAGGTATGGGATACCAATGATCGGATATTGGACAAGTCGTATCGAGAAACAAAAGGAATTGGATGCTACATTTGGCGGTTCAAACAACATTGTCATCAGGAATGCATAGGGGTCACATGGATATCCCTGGTCCCTCTGTTGATGATTGATACAGATCATGTCTAGAGCATTCCCGAGCCATGAGAGGATACACTTAAGGGTACGATGAGAGCGATCATTCGTAAGACGAAATCACAGTAGAGAGAGAGAAAGTCAGAATCGTTCCGCAGAGAGATCCGAAGTTGTTCGGAGAAAGAATAAAGGAAAAGACCGGAAAAGTGTTTTCAGATAAATGGGAATTTGAATATATATTTATTATATATTAATTATGAATTAATATATTGTAAATAATATTTATATTAAGATTTAGAAAGTCTACTTTTATATTAGGCCAAATCCCCGGAGGGAATTAGCCTAAGAGAAAATCTGCAGGAAAAGAAAAGGGAAGCCCAGCCACTAGGCGGCGGATAGTATCCACCGCACGGGGCAAACACCAGCTGACCGCCGCCGCAGCCAGGTCATCTCGACCCGGCCCATGTGGGCCTCACGGGGAGCCGCCTGGCGGACAGCGCCGCTGGGCTGCACTGGGGTGAGCCGGCCCACTCGGGTCTGGGCAGCCGTCACCACTTCCAATGGGCGAGACGGGTCGCGCGGACGAGGTTGGCCCACCCGAGAGCCAAGATCTGCCACCGCCTGAGCCAGTGGGGTACTTGAGGCCCACCTTGCCACACCCCCTGCCTTTTGGCAGTGGTGGCAGGTCATTTGGAGAGAGGTCTAACCCCCACTGCCCTTGCCTCTCTGGCTAAAAGCTTTCAGCCCATCCGACTTTTTTGGCTGTTTTTCCTGTTTTTCCTTTGCCTATTAGTCCCACATGGATAACCTAATGGGGAGGGCACACCCCCTCCGCCTATATAAAGGGGTGCCCATGGGTGGGATTATAGACAACCAATATTTGGAGAAGTCCTTTGGTTGACTTCCTCCTTCCCTGTCTCTCTAGCCCTTGTGACCATGGCCCCAAGTCTGGGTTGTGCGAACAAGGCACACCTGTAGTACGCCGTTCCGCTCCCGAGATTCCTAGCCGGATATCAACTTCCGCACTCCTAGCGGGATCGGGGAGCCGTAGGTCTCATCGTGCACCGAATGTGTATGAAGTCACAAGGCGCAACACTTGGGGCGCTTAAATGTCATGAGACGGAGCTGGTGCACGATGAAGATGAAGAAGGAGCAAGGGTGACCTACAAGGAGCTTCCCGACCTTGAGGTCGGCTACGAGTACGACTACTTCAACCACGTTCACCGCGGAACGTTAACCGCGTACGGTATGCAAGGGTATGTATTCTATACGCATTGGTCGTTACTGCATTACTACATAGATAGATCCTAGGCAGTTTTTGGGGTTCCCACGTAGGAAATTTTTTGTTTTCTGCTGCGGATCCTCTTCAGTTGCGAAATCCCTAACAACCACGTAAAACTTGCAATAGATAAAGTAGATGTGTCTAACTTTATTTTGCAGGGGGCATATGATTATGATATGGCATTGGTCGTTGCGAAGGTAAAGTATTTTACTTTTCTGTTACTAAGTAGTATAGTAATAGTCATTGTTCCGATGGATGACCTGGTGGAGGCGTCGTGGACTTGGCGTCAAACCAAGGGCAAGATGGAGATCATGCCGGAGCACACGATGGAGATCAAGGCACAAGGAGAAGCACCACATCATAACACATTATACATATGATGTTGATATATGTTTTACATCTTATTGTGTGCTAGTATTTAGATACTCAACGGTAGCAAATAAGATAATCCCTATTGAATTCCAATGTTCCGTGTTCCCCTTGTGTGTGCACCACCAAGAAAGTTCTTCGGTATGAGGCACGCTGCGGTGAGTAGGGGTCAGACATATCTATGTTCACATACAGTGGGTGTAAGCCATGTTTCACAGCGAATACACAAGTTAGATTTGGCGAGCCTAGCATGTTGGGAGACGTGGCCTCGGAACACAAGAGATTGAAAGATCGAGCATGAGTCACATGGATGATGTGATTGGCATTGTTGAATGTCTACCTTTGATAATGCACCGATGGCCGTGTTGATCAGGGGAGGTGTAGAGGATAGGGATCATGCGATCACTAAAATCGTCCTAGGATGACAATTTTAGTGGAGACCAATTATAAATTGATCTCTTATTATAAACTTAGTCTAGATGTCTGTTTGCAAATATCTTAGTAGATCATGGCCTATCCCATTGAGGTCCTTTGCGATCATGGGAATATATTGCTTAATATGGAACTTAGCAAAAGGGTCCAACTTCATAGATTAATACCCACGCCCGAGGGATATCGTTGTAAAAGGTGATCTTCTCTTCTTGATAAAATAAACATTAGGAGATAATTCGATGACTCCGGAACATTTGTGTTTTCTCCATAATCATCCAATAAGCCATTCTCCATTTGATGGAGAGTTGGGTTACATTTTGTATTCTACAGAATAAGGCACATAGAGTATGAGCCATTAGATGGGTTTTCCTCCATCATGGATGAAAAGAGATTGTTTGGAAAAATCACTTCGCGATCTTGCATTAGAGTTTGAGAACTCTTAGAAGGGCTTGATTGCAAATGGAGGTCATGTATGAAAAGGTATATGTAATATATACAAAGTTATAAGTGTAATTGTTGCAAAACTCGTTGCAGTTTGCAAAGTATTTGATACTTGTCCCGTTTTGTGAAAACAGGAGGATCTGCTTGAGAATTGCTGGTTTTGAGGCAGTGTGGCTTGATGATGGCAAGCAAAACAGTTGATGGCCGATGTCACCTCTTTACTCGAAGTTTGTCATTTGGATTAGTGGACTTGAATATGATTTTGTAATCCATGTTTGTGTGTCTTGCTTTTGGCAAGACGATTATTCATATGAACAAGTTACAAGCCAGTTTGTACTATTCTTATGAACAATACCTTAAGGTCACATTATGATTACAAACAAGTTATTCTCATCACTATGTTAATGATAATATTTTAAACATTTATAAAGGATTAGAATGCTAAAAGATATCCAAAGTTTAATACTGAAATGACACTATAGTTTAAGTCATTTTGGTTATTGCATGTTCTTCATTGCAAATGAAGATCGGCGTCCTAGATGCTTGATCTAGAGACTTTGCAAAACCATGCCTCTTGGGTAGAATGACTGAAACTCCGCATTCTGGTAAAACGGTAATATGCGAAGAAATGTTGAATCTTAGACATAGTGATGTACCATATTTTCAACAAGTAGTGGAAATCATTTGTTAATTGTGGACTTAAGTGAATAAGCGTATTTACTTAATGAAACATGAAGTTTGAAATGATTTGAATTGTTCAAATGAGTTCACAACAAAAGGAGGATATTGAAATTAACAAGAATACGAAGTCTCTTCGATTTGGTCGACATGAATAAAGTATTCAAGTTAAGGAACTTGTTAAAGATGTTTCACAAATTATGATAATTGGACAAATTCAAACTATGTTGAAATATCTAAACATCATAATCATTATGTATTAAGATACATATGGTATAATATCATCTCTTATAGGGATTATAGTTGTTGTTTAGAGTTAAATATCAAAATAAGCAAACACTCATTTTAAATACAAAGGAACATCTAAAAGATTCGTGGAAACAACACCATAAGTGTTATGGCATGTTCGAGTTTTTGGAGATTTCGACAAGTCGAAATCGTGGCGAATAAACAAGTCTTTGTAGAGCATTCTTGGGAAGCTATGAATGCATCTTCCACAAGGGGAAAAACTATTGTTGTCTAAAGTTAACATGTCTTGATGGATATACAGGTGGAAGAAAGTAAAAGATCAAAACAAGGTATTTGACCTTAACTTTGGATTGTTTCGTGAATCCAAACTCTACATATAGAGGATAAACCAATGATAATGATCATAAAGTTTCAGTGAATACTTTTACTAAAGAAAGTAGGATTCAACTATATATTCTACAAGTTTGTGGAATTATATTATTCACTTGTCATGTTTTTAATAAGACATACCTTCGAAATACAAAGAAGCGTGATGGACCTAAGTGCGAGAAATGAATGGTCATTGTAATCTCGTTTGTGGAATTCTCGATTTGATGATGATCAAAGAATTTTGGAATGTCCAAGATTATCAAGAGGACCTAGATTTGAGTGGGAGCAAATCAGCTTGGCTAATTCATAATATGTAGCTGACATATTTTGAGTGGGAGCTAAAGTGAAATCCCTAGATCTCAAACATGGATGTCATATTTCAGTGGGAGTGTGAAATCATTTTAGGATATGTGGACGACATATATGAATGATGAGATTGGTGTTAATAACGTTTAAGTTAGATAAATAAGGATGAAGTTGAAGTTATTAAACAAACAGATCTATCGAGATAGATTGGTGAGTTTAATAAACAATGAATGTCGAATGCTTCCTGGACTTGATTCTGAAAGATGTTCAGAATGTCCTAAGGCAAGATTCTAAAGAACCTCAGAATGGAACAAGGTAAGAAAGAAGTTCCTACTACATGAAGCATTGAGTTAGTATTGCAATTAGGGTTGAAAGAAAGAGATGCGTTGCATCTACTATTCCTCGGTCATAGGTTCTTCCACATAACCATTTTGTATACTCGACGTAATGTGACCCGAAGTTCTGGTTAGTAAGACAAAGTCTTAACTGTAAGAACATGTCTTTAAGTGATTCCGGAGTTGATCACTAAACCAGAATTAAGTTTGTACTTAAATGGCAAGAAGCAAAGTAAGTGGCATAGTTGCATTTCATGCACTAGGATCTGCATAGATATAGAAGTGTAAAGGCTCCATCTGATGTGATGTATAATGTTATGGCGGGGCTAGTTCGCTTTTAACATAGAATGATGTGTCTTAGTGCCCATGAGAAAGCCCTCGAGGTTGATCTAAAGTCACTGTAAGCTCCTGGAATCCGGCCTTGTTCTGCTGCAATGACTATAATATATACACAAAGGATAGCAAAGTGTGTTTCGAAGTTTAGATGACAACGATGAAAGCAACCGTCATCATAAACACTAGAAACAAAGTCTCACTTTGTCGCCAAACAGATACTTCAACCCATTATAAGATAATTGTGTGAATGTCAAAGTTAGGAAGACATTAACGATTTGCAAAACACATAATGATCTGGTAAAACAGAACATGGACATGACGTTTCCCATGAGCATGCATGATCTAGAAATGCATATGTTATATGGTTTATATGAGTAAAATGCGAGCTAGATTATTTGTACTCTAGTGCAAGTGGGAGACTGAAGGAGATATGCCCTAGAGGCAAATAATAAATAGGTTTTTATTGTCATATCTCAATTAGTTTATAATAGTTTCATATTGTGCTATAACTGTGCCAAGTAGAAACATTGGTACAGGTGTGGTATGAAACAACCAAGTCCCTAGTAGCCTCTATTCATACTAGTTCGTTGGTCATGAGGAGGATCTGGGTTTCAAGATCATGGGCATTTATGCCAATTGACAACGGGGTCATATCATTGGAGAATGATGTGATTGGACATTCCTCGAAGGATTGCAACACGATCAAGTCATATAGTTCATTGTTGCAACAGCTATACCTAGACTCCTTTTCCTTAGACCGTTAGCTCATATTACGAACTATTTTCCTGAGGCTGCTTAGACTGCATCAACCGTTATCTGGTAATACGGTGGCCATAAAGGTGTACATTGGGTATTTCGAAGGAACAGTAGATGACATGTGACTGCAAGACCGGGGTTTGTTCACCCACATGATGGGTAAAGATACATACACCGGCTTGGTGAGATTACATCCATAAATGTTGCAACATGTGACTCGGTCACGGGGATGTAATTTCACGGTAACAAGAAAACATAACTTGTTATGAACGAGATTGAACAAGGTATGGGATACCAATGATCGGATCTTGGACAAGTCATATCGAGAAAAAAAAGGAATTGGATGCTACATTTGGCGGTTCAAACGACATTGTCATCAGGAATGCATAGGGGTCACATGGATATCCCTGGTCCCTCTGTTGATGATTGATACAGATCATGTCTAGAGCATTCCCGAGCCATGAGAGGATACACTTAAGGGTACGATGAGAGTGATCATTCGTAAGAGGGAATCACAGTAGAGAAAGAGAAAGTCGGAATCGTTCCGTAGAGAGATCCGAAGTTGTTCGGAGAAAGAATATAGGAAAAACCGGAAAAGTGTTTTCAGATAAATGGGAATTTGAATATATATTTATTATATGTTAATTATGAATTAATATATTGTAATAATATTTAGATTAAGATTTATAAAGTCTACTTTTATATTAGGCCAAATCCCCGGAGGGAATTAGCCTAAGAGAAAATCTGCAGGAAAAGAAAAGGGAAGCCCAACCCACTAGGTGGCGGATACTATCCACCGCACGGGGCAAACACCAGCTGACCGCCGCCGTAGCTAGGTCATCTCGACCCGGCCCATGTGGGCTTCACGGGGATCCGCCTGGCGGACAGGGCTGCACTGGGGTGAGCCGGCCCACTCGGTTCTAGGCAGCCGTCACCGCTTCCAGTGGGCGAGACGGGTCGCGCGGACGAGGTTGGCCCGCCCGGGAGCCGGGCCTGGCCACCGCCCAGGCCACCGGGGCACCGAGGCCAGCCGACTGCCACGCCGCCTCTAGAAGGCAGGCTGGGCCGCGAGCTGGAGGTCTAGCCTGCTCGGCCACTGCCTCCTATAGCTGCTGCTTGGTGGGCTGAAAGCTTTCGGCCCATCCGACTGTTTTGGCTGTTTTTCCTTTGCTTATTAGTCCCACATGGCTAACCTAATGGGGAGGGCACACCCCCTCCGCCTATATAAAGGGGTGCCCATGGGTGGGATTAAAGACAACCAATATTTGGAGAAGTCCTTTGGTTGACTTCCTCCTTCCCTGTCTCTCTAGCCCTTGTGACCATGGCCCCAAGTCTGGGCTGTGCGAACAAGGCACACCTGTAGTACGCCGTTCCGCTCCCGAGATTCCTAGCCGGATATCAACTTCCGCACTCCTGGCGGGATCGGGAGCCGTAGGTCTCATCGTGCACCAGATGCGTATGAAGTCACGAGGCGCAACACTTGGGGCGCTTAAAAGTCATGAGACGGAGCTGGTGCACGATGAAGATGAAGAAGGAGCAAGGGGTGACCTGCGAGGAGCTTAGCGACCTTGAGGTTGGCTACGAGTATGACTACTTCAACCACGTTCACATGAACGTTAACTGCATTTGATGCAAGGGTATGTATTCTATACGCATTGGCCGTTACCGCATTACTACATAGATAGATCCTAGGCAGTTTTTGGGGTTTCCACGTAGGAATTTTTTTGTTTTCTGCTGCGGATCCCCTTCAGTTGCGAAAGCCCTAACAACCACGTAAAACTTGCAATATATAAAGTAGAGGCGTCTAACTTTATTTTGCAGGGGGCATATGATTATGATATGGCATTGGTCGTTGCGAAGGTAAAGTAGTTTACTTTTCTGTTACTAAGTAGTATAGTAATAGTCATTGTTCCGATGGATGACCTGGTGGAGGCGTCGTGGACTTGGCGTCAAACCAAGGGCAAGATGGAGATCATGCCGGAGCGCACGATGGAGATCAAGGCGCAAGGAGAAGCACCACATCAAAACACATTATACATATGATGTTGATATATGTTTTACATCTTATTGTGTGCTAGTATTTAGATACTCAACGGTAGCAAATAAGATAATCCCTATTGAATTCCAATGTTCCGTGTTCCCCTTGTGTGTGCACCACCAAGAAAGTTCTTCGGTATGAGCCGCCCTGCGGTGAGTAGGGGTCAGACATATCTACGTTCACATACAGTGGGTGTAAGCCATGTTGCACAGCGAATACACAAGTTAGATTTGGCGAGCCTAGCATGTTCGGAGACGTGGCCTCGGAACACAAGAGATTGAAAGATCGAGCATGAGTCACATGGATGATGTGATTGGCATTGTTGAATGTCTACCTTTGATAATGCACCGATGGCCGTGTTGATCGGGGGAGGTGCAGAGGATAGGGATCATGCGATCACTAAAATCGTCCTGGGATGACAATTTTAGTGGAGACCAATTATAAATTGATCTCTTATTATAAACTTAGTCTAGATGTCTGTTTGCAAATATCTTAGTAGATCATGGCCTATCCCATTGAGGTCCTTTGCGACCATGGGAATATATTGCTTAATATGGAACTTAGCAAAAGGGTCCTACTTCATAGATTAATACCCATGCCCGAGGGATATCGCTGTAAAAGGCGATCTTCTCTTGATAAAATAACCATTAGGAGATAATTCGATGACTCCGGAACGTTTGTGTTTTCTCCATAATCATCCAATAAGACATTCTCCATTTGATGGAGAGTTGGGTTACATTTTGTATTCTACAGAATAAGGCACATAGAGTATGAGCTGTTGGATGGGATTTCCTCCATCATGGATGAAAAGAGATTGTTTGGAAAAATCACTTGGCGATCTTGCATTAGAGTTTGAGAACTCTTAGAAGGGCTTGATTGCAAATGGAGGTCATGTATGAAAAAGGTATATGTAATATATACAAAGTTATAAGTGTAATTGTTGCAAAACTCGTTGCAGTTTGCAAAGTATTTGATACTTGTCCCATTTTGTAAAAACAGGAGGATCTACTTGAGAATTGCTGGTTTTGAGGCAGTGTGGCTTGATGATGGCAAGCAAAACAGTTGATGGCCGATGTCACCTCTTTACTCGAAGTTTGTCATTTGGATTAGTGGACTTGAATATGATTTTGTAATCCCTGTTTGTGTGTCTTGCTTTTGGCAAGACGATTATTCATATGAACAAGTAAGGACATGCAATGACTCTGGTGGATCTATGTGGTTTATGCAAACAACAGACATGCAATGACTCTAGTTGTGGTTAATGAAAAGAACACACATTCAATGACACTGGTGGATCCATATTTGGTCAATGAAAAGAACACACATGCAATGACATTGGTGGATCCATATGTGGTTTGTGAAAAGAACACACATTCAATGACACTGGTAAATCCATGTGGTTTATGAAAAGTACACACATGCAATGACTCTGGTGGATCCATATGTGGTTTATGAAAAGATCACACATGCAATGACTCTAGTTGTGTTTCATGAAAAGAACACACATGCAATGACACTGGTGGATCCATATGTGGTATGTGAAGAACACACATTTCATGACACTGGTGGATCCATGTGGTTTATGAAAAGAACAGACATGCAATGACACTGGTGGATCCATATGTGGTTTTTGAAAAGATCACAAATGCAATGACTCTAGTTGTGGTTTAGGATAATAACACACATGCAATGTGTAACATCCCAATTTCAGCAACCCTGATTAGTTGTCCAGAATGCAAAAATCAGGGGGAACAAAAACTTTTTCTTGTTCATTGATGCAGTGTTTGCTTGTTGTTTGTTTGTACTTGTGCATGTGAGCGTATACCATATGATACTCCTTACCTCACCATCAGTTGACAAAAGCTAGTTAACAAAACTATCCTGGCTCATTTTGCATATTCTCAAATGTTCTGGCATTTCAAAACCTGATCGAAGATGCTTGTATAACCAAAACTAGTTTAGTAGCTTCCATTGACAAAACTATGGAGAGCTATAACCTCCTTATGTTTATAGACAGAACCTTCAACTATTCTTATCTCTAGGTTTCCCAAAACCTCTTCTTAAAGATTTGGAATTCTACTCTTGGTAGAGATACCAAGGACTCTCGTCTTATTCAAACTCCAACACTTCAAAATACCCATACTTACCTCAAGCTTGGCTTGATTGTAACCCTAGTAGTGGATTTGCTTGGTTTATAAGATGAGTTGCCTTGATCTTCTGTCTGACTTAGTTGCTTAGAAGTATTATGAGCTACCCTAGGAGTTCATCCTCTAGGATCAAGACAACTTAAAATTCCAAAACCCTAAGCAATAATACAAGGTGGACCAGATCTCTTGATGCTAGGGGATCATCTAAAACCCTTAACCAGATCAATTATGTAGTAATCCATTCTAGAAGTTTCCAAGTCAATGAAGACCAATATCAAGCATGGATCCCTTCTACTCAATCTACTCTTCAACATCATCCACTTGATGATGCTTTGGTATCTTGATATCCCTCAAAAGTCTCCCCTCTCATAATCTAGTCAAAAACCCTAAACCTGCCAAATTTGGCAAAGTCTGGAAAACTATTTCCAACATCACCTTTTTGAATGCCTCCCTTTCTGAAACCATATGCATTTTTGGAAATTCACCTTAACCATACTGTTAAACATCCTAAGGACTACCAAGGCCCACTCTTTCCCTTGGTTAGATCATTTTCCAACCTACTTGTTCTTGATGGTTTTGCAGGCAAGAAAATAACTTTTCCTGCAAATCTAGTCATCATGCCTACTTTGACAGAAGCTCACACCATCATACAACCTTCTATGGACCAACTCTTTGCATGGTTGTGTTCTACTCATATAGGTCTAGAAGCATCTACCTCACTTGATCCAAGTGGATCTTTGCTCTTCTTAAATCCACATGGTTTATAAGGCATCATGACTCATCTGGTTTGGCAGCCTTACTTTCAACAAAGTTTGCCATCACTTTCAGACCACCTCAAATGCGACCAATCCAAACTCCTTCTGGCATGATCATATATATGACTTTCTCTAACTATCTATCCATCCCTTGCATCAAGGTGAGATCTGAGCTCCAAGATCTAACAAGGCTTTGGTGGTATAAAATTAACACCACCCTAGACCCACAACTCCTTGTTTTCCATCTTTTTCAAGTTAGATTTCCCTTTCCCAAGGTTGCAAATGCTTTCTACACCTTGTCTACATCATATACCTTGATCATCAAGATTTCTCAAATATTATTCATAATTATTATGAACCAAATCTATTTAATTCCTTTAATAGAGAAAATCCCCAAAACTTCATGCACAATAGAAAGTTTGACTTTCTCCAAAACACCTCCCCATGTATAAGCTCCATGGAAGTCTAATTATCATACCCTAAATATTTTTGAAGAGCTCTAATAATTCTTTTTGCCCTTTTTCCTAAATGGCAGAACCAACAAAATAAATGTTTTAAATACTTTTATGCCCCAATAAATCTTGGGAAAAATCTCCAAAGTGTGACATCATATTTGGGACCATCTCAAATCAGAAACCAACCTGGTCCAATGTAAATATATCAAATGAGCTTCTATAAACTACTTCTGGAGTTTTTGAATAAATGAATTTAAGTGGATCAAACTTTGTCAATTAATTCCCAAATATTTCAAGGATGTGTACCTTGACCATACCCATCTACCAGTACCAACTCCCCCACTTTTTCTAATGTAAATGAGGGAACTCCTTCACAAGCATTCTTGTGATCAAAATAGCAAAACAATTAAAACCTGAACTAAACAAAAACCAAATCATCACCCAAGCTCACTAACCCTCCTCCACAACAACGAATACTCTCCCTGGTCGAGATTACTCTAGCACTGCCCTCTTGGGTCCCATGTGATTGTATGAGAGGAGGGGAAAGCATATCTTACAAAAGATCTTATACATCAAAGGCAGCAGCAGCCACCTCCACTCCCCCTCTCTCTAGTCGAGCTGATGGCCCCACATACCACCAACGCCGCCCTCCTCGACCAATGCCCTTGTCCTACCCTCCCCCATGGTCCCCATGGACCTTGTGCATCATGGACCTCCCCCACTCGAGATAAAAGGGGCCAGAGGGTGGCCATCCCCCTCTCGGCCTCTCATTTGCTCCTTCCCACTCCCACTCTCCTCCCCCGAGCACCACTCCCTATCCCCTACCCTGTTCTGCCCGAGAGACGGAGAAAGAGGAGCTCTTGGCCTCCTCAATAAATCGAGCTAGGTGCTCTCTCCTCAGCTCCTCTCCTCCTGCATGTCACTCTCCCGGCACCTCCTCGTTCTCCTGCATCTAACCCTCCTCTTTTTGTCGACATGCAGCAACCCCTGGAGGATCTCCAGCGAGCCCCGGCGAACACCGTTCAGTCACCGTCGTGCGAGATGCCTCCCGAAGCCAAACACCACCATGTCGCCCATCCCTGAGCTCCCCGCTGTCGACCACGTCGCCCAGTCGCCTCCACATCCTCTTCCGAGCCCCTAGGTGAGCTCCCCGCCCCGCGTGACCCTCTGCTAGGGTTTGCGCCCCGCCGTCGTGTCGAGACCTTGGAGACGACGCTGCATCGTCGATCTCCCCTCTAATTCGACGGTGGACGACGCCTGATACCCCTTCGTTGCTCCCTATCGCTGACCGTCGGGCCCCGCCTGGTAGCATCAAACGGGGCTCCCGCACGAGCCAGTGCCAGATGGGCCAATTGCCCCTCCGCGGCCCATTTACCCTCTGGATCTGGCTCGTCTCACCCTGTGTTTTTTTTATTTTTCCCTAGATCTGCTCGTTACCTGTTTAGTTTAAATCATTTTTAAAATGGAAACCAGCTCCAATTGCCAAGATCTAAATTTCTGACAGTTTTTAGATGTTTTCTTAAACATGAAGAGCTAACCCCTGGTCCAAAATAATTTTTATTATTTGTTGGCAATTAATCTGCAGCAAGGTGTAGTTTACACTAAATAAATTCCTCAATGATCTACACATCTCCAAAATGGATGAAACCAAGCTCTATGGAAAGTATATTCATAGGCCTACCCTCTAGCATTTATCTCAGGTCAAGGTGAACTAAGGTCACCCTATAGCAAAAATAACAAAAACAGAGAATATCTATCGTGGTTAAATTCTCTAGATCAAACCAAATGATGTATTGACCTATTTCCAACTCCCATGGTTGGGTCTTATCAAAAACTACCAAACCCAAGAAGCTCAGATTTTATTGAGCTCTGGTTCAATTCTACTGAATTAAACTATTTTGTGAATCCCTTTTTCACTAGATAAATCCCTCTAGTAGTTCTGGTTATCCAAAATGGATAATTCCAATTTCTATAGAAAGGTACTTCTAGTTCCTACCATGTAAAATTGGAATCACACTAAAACCTTCTGCAAAAGAAATATGGTGAAAAAGACAAAAACCATTCAGAACTGTTTTGATGATTTATTAAGGGCATTCTGTTAACTCTTTCGACAAGATTCCACTTCTATCTGGTTCAGTACATCAAACACTATCTAACCACCCAAGGAAATAATATTTGGGACTCCAGATAAATTCTGGTGAATTATTTCCTCAAACTAGAATTTATTCCATTATAAAAAGAATAACTAAATCTAGGTAAATGATAATCTAGTGAAGCCACTTCTGTTGGTCTTGTTTTGTCTAGGCCTATCTAAGGATATCATTGTTGCACATTGGTATCCTACAGACCTCAAGCCTCGACCCCAATTCCTTGGTATATAACCTAGACAACTATCTTCCAAGGGAAAAACACCTCTATGGCAATCTAGTAATTCCATTACTAGTCCCCAAATTCTTCAAAACCTATCAAATCAAGTGTATGCGTTATGTTTTTTTGGTGTATGGTTTGATGCCTATATGCCTTGTTTTGATTATGGTATTGTCTGCTTGCATGTATACTCGATGACGGCGATAGTGTGATTGTTTGACGACGAGAAGAAAGGGACTTCTTATTATTATTTTGTTGGGTATTCTTGGTTATCTAAGGAAGTCCAGGGACTTATCACTGATCACAGGCAAGCCACCATTCCCAAATTCTGATACTTGTCCTACTCTTTTTAGTACCTGTTTTGTACCTCCTTTATAAAGTGCATTATTTATCTGCATGTCTTGTTTTATAAATACTGCGCTAATGACTTAGCTCCTCGAAGTTATGACTTGGTGTCCCTCATGGCACCCACCCTGATGTAAACTTACCATTTACTCCACTTTAGATCGAGGGTTACTATGATTAGCATCCTACCTCGTTGGAAACCATGGATTCTTGTTGAATAAATTGTTTTGGGATTTACCCTACTACAAATGTTTCAAAACTGCTTTGTAAAACCCTTGGGAAGAGCCATCCTTCCAAGCGGATGTTTTAACTAAAGAAGTGGTGATGATGAGAAATGAGTAAATGAATAAGAGAAAGAGAAGGGATGTTCTACGCCTTTACCAGAACAATTTTTATCCGTGCAACCACATTACCCTAGGTGCTGGGGCTTAGCTCGTAGTTTTTCTTCTTTAGCCGAGGCCGCTTGTACTATGCTTATTGGCAGAAATCTATTGAATTCTGGGCAGGTGCTAACAGTTCTACGGATCTGGAGTCTGTAGCTTGCTTCGGCAAGAGTGAGCCTGTCTTGGCAGGAGTGCCGGTGCAACAATTGGGTCTCCCGCGGACGGTATGACTTAGGTGGTACGAAAGGAAGTGGAGTCACCAAGATAAGGTATATGCCAAGTTGCGGTTTGGGTATCTGGCTGTACTAAGGCGGGACTATGGTGGGAGCCACATACTGCTCTTGGGCGAACAAACCCAAAAGGAAAAGCAGTCTTTGCTAGGGTCGACAAGCGAAAGGTTAGGTTTGATTATCTGAACCCTCGTCTATCGTGTGTAGAGGGCCGTGGTTTAATCTCGGTGGATGTATTGATTCTTGTGGGGAAAGTGCGCAAACTCTACACAGTATAATCTATTCGAATAGCCGCGTCCACGGTCAAGGATGGTTGGAAAGGTGATGGCTAGGAGTACCCAAAAGGGTGGTGTTTCGAAGAATGAATGAAAGTATGGAGGTTCCGAGGGAACCTGAGTTTAAAGTTCTGTTTTGACTGTCGGTTGGTCAAAGAGGTTTAAAAAGGGTTTTTCTCCAAAACTGTTTTCAAAAAGGTTTTCAGCAAGGATATGGGATATCCTGATTTATAAAACGGAAGCATGTTTCGAAACTCTTTTTCAACAAAGATATGGAGATGCCATAACTACAAGAGATAGTCTAGGCTTTTCAAAAACAACCCTAGATAGAGCTATCTCGCCATAGCCAGAATTGCATTTCTTTATTTAACTTATCTTGGTGGTTTACGAGTACATTCCAAAGTACTCATGGCATTGTCCCTGGCTATTTACTTGGCCAGGCTTTCAGAGGTTTGACAATGGAAGATTAAGGTGATGTCCAGCGAGCTAGGTCGTCTTCCCAGTCAATCGCCTATAGTTGGGGCCTGACTGCGCCCTACGTGTGATGAAGCTCCGCTGCTGAAAGATTGTGTATCCATAATGGCAACTATGTAAGTCTTGTATTCGTTATGTTTCGGATGTTGTAATGATACTTGTCGGTTATGTTCCACGGCTCACTGATCATGGGAACATGGAGATATACATAATAGGGATTTCTCGGATGATAAATCCCGGGGCCCGCAGACTTGGTATCAGAGCCATTCTGACTGTAGGAGACCTTAGCTAGCATGGATGTTAGTCAGGAAACGACAAACCTATTTTCTAAAAGACAAGGGCGAAGAGATGACTATTTGCAAAAGTGCTTATGTCTTTTCCCCTCCATCTTGAAATCTACTTGCATTAATATGAATTTTAATATTAAAATCTTGCACACTTGTCACTAACCCAACCCCATCTCAAAAATTGTTGTAGATGGCCTCTTTCCGCTCGGAGCGCATCATCATTGGAGACAGTTTCTATCCTTTTGAAGAGCAGCTCGACGACCAGCTGAAGAGATTCAACAGGCCTTTGCCGATGATTGATGGAACCAAACTTCCTCGCAGTAACGCCAATGTGATGCAATGGGTCATCAAGGGCGTAATTCCCTCCACCGAAGAGGACACCGCACCTACAATCTTCACCTTCTTCGACAACAACTAGGTGGATGGCGTGGTGCGAGCTATACAGGAGATCATGGCGCGCCTCTGCAAGATCCACGAAGAGGATCTGAAGGATACCCCTACCACCTGTTTGGAAAGCACGACCAAGATGGACTCCCCACCGAGTCCTTCCTCACCTGCTGCATTGGGAATCAGTTAGAGAATCTGCTTCTAAATATTGACAAGGCCAGGCGAGAGAATCTGCTTCTAAATATGGATATCAACCTACTCCGTAACCGCAAAAGAAGTCTTAAAGCCACCAATTCCCGCTTGGAGAAGAAGCTGACAATTGAAGTACCCCCAACCCCTGAAGACAAAAATCCCGGGACTGACGACGAACTCCCCTTCCTCAATGAGTACCACCCTATTGTACAGTCACCCGCACCGGCCAAGCCAACATCCAACCCTGCACCTTGGGAAGGCACCACTCTCACCTTCACTGAAGCCGAGCTGAATATCCCACATACCCCAGAGGATCTGCAGTAGCTGGAAACCCCCCTAGAGTCAGCAACGAACCACAGATGCACCCTCTGAGTAATCACCCGCTCTGCTGTACTCGCCCATCTAGCAATAGGGTAGAGTCGTGTATCGTCCCTGAACACGTTTTGTAATACTTAAGTACTATTAACACCTTCGGGTGCAGACTGGCTTGTTATGTAATAACTTCCTTGGATTGCTATGCTTGCTTTGATGTTTTTTCTTTTGCGTGTTCTACCCAACACGTTGCACCAGACCCAACCCGGAACGAAAACGCCCCAAATGAAAACTTCTCATGGTTGTCTAGTATTCCTACCGAAAGCTGGATGATTGCAGGTACCCCATTAAATTCACCCCGTGAAATCTAGGACCGCGGTTGGATCAGCTTGATTAGACCAGAATCCCTACCCTACAGATCTATAACCCATTGGAACTCAGAAAGCTAACCGTTTAATATAGCTTACTCCCATACCCGGAATGCTTACCACCAACGGGAAGTTCCTCACCAGAAGGCCAGAATACTTCAGTTTCCTGAAGACGCGGATGCATGAAGACAACGAGTCCACTCCGCCCTCAAGCAGAAGCAACGCAAGAGATTAATGTGAAGACCTCTTCACCGATGCTAACTGCATCAACCCTGACTAAACCCTATCCAGGAGAGTCATAAACCGCTAGCTTGCCCTGAGCTCACTCCATAAGGCTTCGTTAGGAACCCCTCCTCGCCAAGATTTATAGAATAGGGCATCACTTGACGACCTTAGCTCAAGACTCCAGGAAGATGCAGCCTTCCACTATCCTCGGGTGAGCACTCCCAGACAGAAGATCTGCACCACTCGTAAAGCGCCTTAATGAAGCTCTAAGGTGGAAAGACTGCATCTTTCCACTCAATCCTCAGAAGACTGTCTACCCGAGGATACTTTAGAAGACCTCCAGAATTGGATGCCTTCCCCTCCAAATAACAACCCAAGAGATACCAGAGGAGAAACTAACTGAAGGTCCACCCGAAGGACCACAGAACCGCTAACCCCTAGGTTCCATAATGCTTAGAGGATGTGAGATTTCAATGACTCCACCAGGCTAAGTATGAATAATAGTAGTATATAAGCCCCAACGTCCATAGCTTCCCGGACGCCTTCTGACGATCTCGACTCTAGGAGAAATATGGACGTCAACCTTCAAAACATGCATTTGCGACTCCAAGAAGGAAGGACAATGTCAACTCTCCGATCTACCCCAGTGTAGTCCTAAGGGGGAAAGACTGCGTCTTTCCCGCAAAATAGAATAACCCTCTGCCAGAGGAAATCTCACAGTTAGACCCAAAGACGCAAACTAGGATATGATAACCCTTAGGAGAGACGCTGTAAATCCTTACAGCAGGAAGATCACTCCTCGCAATCCTGGTTGAAGCCTGCTCCACACTCGTGCTTTCAAGGCGATTGAAGTTCAACCTCACTGTCTAAGTTACCCTATTCAAAGACAAAGCCGACAAGTTAGTACGCGGGAAACTCATAGCACTAACCCCAACACAAATCCCTTAACCGTACTCTCCTGAATCTCGGGACGAGATTCTTTTAAGGCGGAAAGGTCTGTAACATCCCAATTTCAGCAACCCTGATTACTTGTCCAGCATGCAAAAATCAGGGGGAACAAAACCTTTTTCTTGTTCATTGATGCAGTGTTTGCCTGTTGTTTGTTTGTACTTGTGCATGTGATGGTATACCATATGATACTCCTTACCTCACCATCAGTTGACAAAAGCTAGTTAACAAAACTATCCTGGCTCATTTTGCATATTCTCAAATGTTCTGGCATTTCAAAACCTGAGCCAAGATGCTTCTATAACCAAAACTAGTTTAGTAGCTTCCATTGACAAAACTATGGAGAGCTATAACCTCCTTATGTTTATAGACAGAACCTTCAACAATTCTTATCTGTAGGTTTCCCAAAACCACTTCTTAAAGATTTGGAATTCTACTCTTGGTAGAGATACCAAGGACTCTCATCTTATTCAAACTCCAACACTTCAAAATACCCATAATTACCTCAAGCTATGCTTGATGGTAACCCAAGTAGTGGATTTGCTTGGTTTATAAGATGAGTTGCCTTGATCTTCTGTCTGACTTAGTTGCTTAGAAGTATTATGAGCTACCCTAGGAGTTCATCCTCTAGGATCAAGACAACTTAAAATTCCAAAACCCTAAGCAATAATATAAGGTGGACCAGATCTCTTGATGCTAGGGGATCATCTAAAACCCTTAACCAGATCAATTATGCAGTAATCCATTCTAGAAGTTTCCAAGTCAATGAAGACCAATATCAAGCATGGATCCCTTCTACTCAATCTACTCTTCAACATCATCCACTTGATGATGCTTTGGTATCTCGATATCCCTCAAAAGCCTCCCCTCTCATAATCTAGTCAAAAACCCTAAACCTGCCAAATTTGGCAAAGTCTAGAAAACTATTTCCAACATCACCTTTTTGAATGCCTCCCTTTCTGAAACCATATGCATTTTTGGAAATTCACCTTAACCATACTGTTAACCATCCTAAGGACTACCAAGGCCCACTCTTTCCCTTGGTTAGATCATCCTCCAACCTACTTGTTCTTGATGGTTTTGCAGGCAAGGAAATAACTTTTCCTGCAAATCTAGTCATCATGCCTACTTTGACAGAAGCTCACACCATCATCCAACCTTCTATGGACTAACTCTTTGCATGGTTGTGTTCTACTCATATAGGTCTATCAGCATTTACCTCACTTGATCCAAGTGGATCTTTGCTCTTCTTAAACCCACATGGTTTATAAGGCAAAATGAGTCATCTGGTTTGGCATTCTTACTTTCAACAAAGTTTGCCATCACTTTCAGACCACCTCAAATGCAACCAATCCAAACTCCTTCTGCCATGATCATATATATGACTTCCTCTAACTATCCATCCATCCCTTGCATCAAGGTGAGCTCTGAGCTCCAAGATCTAACAAGGTTTTGGTGGTATAAAAATAACACCATCCCAGAGCAACAACTCCTTGTTTTCCATCGTTTTCAAGTTGGATTTCCATTTCCCAAGTTTGAAAATTCTTGCTAAACCTTGTCTACATCATCTACCTTGATCATCAATATTTATCAAATATTATCCATAATTTTTATGAACCAAATCTATTTAATTCCTTTAATAGACAAAATCCCCAAAACTTCATCCATAATAGAAAGTTTGACTTTATCCAAAACACCTCCCCATGTCTAAGCTCCTTGGATGTATAATTACTGTACCCTATCTTCCAACTTCAAAAATAAATATTTTTGAAGAGCTCTAATAATTCTTTTTGCCCTTTTCCTAAATGGCAGAAACAACAAAATAAATGTTTTAAATACTTTTATGCCCCAATAAATATTGGGAAAATTCTACAAAGTGTGACATCATATTTGGGACCATCTCAAATTAGAAACCAACGTGGTACAATGTAAATATATCAAATAAGCTTCTATAAACTACTTCTGCAGTTTTTGAATAAATGAATTTAAGTGGACCAAACTTCGTCAATTAATTCCCAAATATTTCAAGGATGTGTACCTTGACCATACCCATCTATCAGTACCATCTCCCCCACTTTTTCCAATGTAAGTGAGGGAACTCCTTCACAAGCATTCTTGTGATCAAAATAGCAAAACAATTAAAACCTAAACTAAACAAAAACCAAATCATCACCCAAGCTCACTAACCCTCCTCCACAGCAACCAATACTACCCCTGGTCGAGATTACAGTAGCACTGCCCGCTTGGGTCCCATGTGCTTGTATGAGAGGAGGGGAAAGCATATCTTACAAAATATCTTATACATCAAAGGCAGCAGCAGCCACCTCCACTCCCCCTCTCTATGGTCGAGCTGATGGCCCCACATACCCCCAACACCGCCCTCCTCGACCAATGCCCTTGTCCTGCCCTCCCGCATGCTCCCCATGGACCTCCCTCACTCGAGATAAAAGGGGCCAGATGTTGTCCAGCCCCCTCTCGGCCTCTCATTTGCTCCCTCCCACTCCCACTCTCCTTCCCCGAGCACCACTCCCTCTCCCCTGCCCTGTTCTGCCCGAGAAAAGGAGAAAGAGGAGCTCTCGGCCTCCTCAAGAAATTGAGCTAGGTGCTCTCTCCTCAGCTCCTCTCCTCCTGCATGTCACTCTCCGGGCACCTCCTCGCTCTCCTGCATCTAACCCTCCTCTTTTTGTTGACATGCAGCAACCCCTGGAGGATCTCCGGCGAGCCCCAGCAAACTCCGTTCAGTCATCGTCGCACGAGCTGCCTCCTAAAGCCAAACGCCACAGTGTCGCCCATCCCCGAGCTCTCCTCCATCGACCGCGTCACCCAGTCGCCTCCACATCATCACCCAAGCCCCTAAGTGAGCTCCCTGCCCTGTGTGACCCTCTACTAGGGTTTGCGCCCTGCCGCCGCGTCGAGAGCTGGGAGACGACGTTGCGCCATCGATCTCCCCTCTAATCCGACGGTGGACGATGCCTGATACCCCTTCGCCGCTCCCTATCGCTGACCGTCGGGCCCCGCCTGGCAGCTTCAAACGGGGCTCCTGCGTGAACCAGTGCCGAGTGGGCCGATTGCCCCTCCGTGGCCCATTTACCCTCTGGATCTGGCCCGGCTTACCCTATGTTTTTATTCTTTTTCCCTAGATCCTCTCTTTACCTGTTCAGTTTAAATCATTTTGAAAATGGAAACCGGCTCCAATTGCCAAGATATAAATTGCTGATACTCCTCAGATGTTTTCTTAAACATGCGGAAGTAACTCCTAGTCCAAAATAATTTTTATTATTTTTTAGCAATTAATCTGCAGCAAGGTGTAGTTTACACTAAATAAATTTCTCAGTGACCTACACATCTCCAAAATGGATGAAACCAAGCTCTATTGAAAGTATATTCATAGGCCTACCCTCTAGCATTTATCTCAGGTCAGGGTGAACTAAGATCACCCTATAGAAAAATAACAAAAATAGAGAATATCTGCCTTGGTTAAATTCTCTAGGTCAAACCAAATGAGGTATTGACCTATTTCCAACTCCCATGGTTGGGTATTATCAAAAAATACCAAACCCCAGAAGCTCAGATTTTATTGACCTTTTGTTAAATTCTAGTGAATTAAACTATTCTGTGAATCCCTTTTTCACTAGATAAATCCCTCCAGTAGTTTTGTTAATCGAAAATGGATAATTCCAATTTCTATAGAAAGGTACTTCTAGTACCTACCATGTAAAATTGGAATCACACTAAAACCTTCTGCAAAAGAAATATGGTGAAAAGGACAAAAACCATGTGGAACTGCCTTTGATGATTTATTAAGGGCATTCTAGTAACTCTTTCGACAAGATTCCACTTCTATGTGGTTCAGTAAATAAAACACTATCTAACCACCCAAGGAAATATTTTTTGGGACTCTAGATAAATTCTGGTGAATTATTTCCTCAAACTAGAATTTATTTCGCTATAAAAAGCATAACTAAATCTAGGTAAATGATAATCTAGTGAAACCACTTGTATTGGTCTTGTTTTGTCAAGGCCTATCTGAGGATATCATTGTTGCACATTGGTATCCTATAGACCTCAAGCCTCCACCCCAATTCCTTGGTATATAACTTAGACAACTATCTTCCAAGGGAAAAACACCTCTATGGCAATCTAGTAATTCCATTACTAGTCCCCAACTTCAAAACCTATCAAATAAAGTGTATGCCTTATGTTTGTTTGCTGTATGGTTTGATGCCTGTATGCCTTGTATTAATTGTGGTATTGTCTGCTTGCATGTATACTCGATGACAGCGATAGTATGATTGTTTGACAACGAGAAGAAAGGGACTTCTTATTATTATTTTGTTGGGTATTCTTGATTATCTAAGTAAGTCCAGGGACTTATCGCTGATCATAGGCAAGCCACCATTCCCAAATTCTGATACTTGTCCTACTCTTTTTAGTACCTGTTTTGTACCTCGTTTATAAAGTGCATTATTTATCTACATGTCTTGTCTTATAAATACTGCGCTAATGACTTGGCTCCTCCAAGTTATGACTTGGTGTCCCTCATGGCACCCACCCTGATGTAAACCTACCATTTACTCCCCTTCAGATTGAGGTTACTATGATTAGCATCCTACCTCGTTGGAAACCACGGATTCTTGTTGAATAAATTGTTTTGGGATTTACCCTACTACAAATGTTTCAAAACTGCTTTGTAAAAGCCTTGGGAAGAGCCATCCTACCAAGCAGATGTTTTAACTAAAGAAGTGGTGATGATGAGAAATGAGAAAATGAACAAGAGAAATAGAAGGATGTTCTACGCCTTTACCGGAACGATTTTTATCCGTGCAACCACATTACCCCAGGTGCTGGGGCTTAGATTGTATTTTGTCTTCTTTTGCCGAGGCCGCTTGTACTATTCTTATTGGGAGAAATCCCTTGAATTCCGGGCAGGCGCTAACAGTTCTACGTATCTAGAGCCTGTAGCTTGCTTCGGCAAGAGTGAGCCTGTCTTGGCAGGAGTGTCGGTGCGACATTTGGGTCTCCTGCGGATGGTATGACTTAGGTGGTATGGAAGGAAGTGGAGTCACCAATATAAGGTATACGCCAAGCTGCGGTTTGGGTATACGTGTGTACGGAAGGCAGGACTATGGATGGGAGCCACATACTAGTTGCCGAGGAGAACAAACCCAAAAGGAAAAGCAGCCTTTGCTAGGATTGACAAGCGAAAGGTTAGGTTTGATTATCTAAACCCCCATCTACCGTGTGTAGAGGGCCGTGGTTTTATCCCGGCGGATGTATTGAGTCTTATGGGGAAAGTGCCAAACTCTACAGAGTATAATCGATTCGAATAGCCGCATCCATGGTCAAGGACGGTTGGAAAGGTGATGGCTAGGAGTACCCAAAAGGGTGGTGTTTGGAAGAATGAATGAAAGTATGGAGGTTCCGAGGGAACCTGAGTTTAATGTTCTGTTTTGACTGTGGGTTGGTCAAAGAGGTTTAAAAAGGGTTTTTCTCCAAAACTGTTTTCAAAAAGGTTTTCATCAAGGATATGGGATATCCTGATTTATAAAACGGAAGCATGTTTCGAAAATCGTTTTCAACAAAGATATGGAGATGCCATAACTACAAGAGATATTCTAGGCTTTTCAAAAATAACCCTAGATAGAGCTATCTCGCCATAGCCAGAATTGCATTTCTTTATTTAACTTGTCTTGGTGGTTTGTGAGTACATTCAAAAGTACTCATGGCATTGTCCCTGGCTATTTACTTGGCCAGGCTTTCAGAGGTTTGACAATGGAAGAATAAGGTGACGCCCAAAGGAGCTAGGTTGCCTTCCCCGTGCAAAATTGTAGTTGGGGCCTGACTGCGCCCTGCGTGTGATGAAGCTCCGCTGCTGAAAGATTGTGTAGCCATAATGGAAACTATGTAAGTCTTGTATTCGTTATGTTTCAGATGTTGTAATGATACTTGTCGGTTATGTTCCATGGCTCACTGATCATGGGAACGTGGATATATACATAACAGGGATTTCTTGGATGATAAATCCGGGGGTCCCACACAATGACACTTGTTGATCCATGTGGTTAATGAAAATAACACACATGCAATGACTCTGGTGGTTCCATGTGGTTTATGAAAAGAACGGACATACAATGACTCTAGTTGTGGTTCATGAAAAGAACACACATGCAATGAAACTGGTGGATCCATATGTGGTATGTGAAAAGAACACACATTTAATGACACTAGTGGATCTATGTGGTTTGTGAAAAGAACACACATGCAATGACACTGGTGAATCCATATATGGTTTATGAAAAGATCACACATGCAATGACTCTGGTGGATCCATGTGTGGTTTATGTAAAGAACAGACATGAAATGCCTCTGGTGGATCCATATGTGGTTTATGAAAAGAACAGACATGCAATGACTCTAGTTGTGGTTAATGAACAGAACACACATGCAATGACACTAGGGGATCCATATGTAGTTAATGAAAAGAACACAAATGCAATGACACTAGTGGATCCATATGTTGTTTGTGAAAAGAACACACATTCAACGACAATGGTGGATCCATGTGGTTTATGAAAAGTACAAACATGCAATGACTCTGGTGGATGCATATGTGGTTTGTGAAAAGAGCACACATGCAATGACTCTAGTTGTGGTTCATGAAAAGAACACACATGCAATGACACTGGTGGATCCATATGTGGTTTGTGAAAAGAACACACGTTCAATGACACTGGTGGATCCATGTGGTTTATGAAAAGAACAAACATGCAATGACTCTGGTGGATCCATATGTGGTTTGTGAAAAGAACACACATGCAATGACTCTAGTCGTGTTTTAGGATAAGAACACACATGCAATGACACTAGTGGATTCATGTGTTTGATGAAAATAACACACATGCAATGACTCTGGTGGTTCCATGTGGTTTATGAAAAGAACAAACATGCAATGACTCTGGTGGATCCATATGTGGTTTGTGAAAAGAACACACATGCAATGACTCTAGTCGTGTTTTAGGATAAGAACACACATGCAATGACACTAGTGGATTCATGTGTTTGATGAAAATAACACACATGCAATGACTCTGGTGGTTCCATGTGGTTTATGAAAAGAACAGACATACAATGACTCTGGTGGATCCATATGTGGTGTATGAAAAGAACAGTCATGTAATGACTCTGGTGGATCTATGTGGTTTATGGAAATAATAGACATGCAATGACTCTAGTTGTGGTTAATGAAAAGAACACACATGCAATGCCACTAGGGGATCCATATGTGGTTAATGAAAATAGCACACTTGCAATAACACTGGTGGATCCATATGTGATTTGTGAGAAGAACACACATTCAATGACAGTGGTGGATCCATATGTGGTTAATGAAAAGAATACACATGCAATGACGCTGGTGGATCCATATGTGATTTGTGTAAAGAACACACATTCAATGCCACTGGTAGATCCATGTGGTTTATCGAAAGAACACACATGCAATGACTCAGGTGGATCCATATGTGGTTTATGAAAAGATCACACATGCAATGACTCTAGTGGATCCATGTGTGGTTTATGAAAAGAATAGACATGAAATGCCTTTGGTGGATCCATATGTGGTTTATGAAAAGAACAGACATGCAATAACTCTAGTTGTGGTTAATGAACAGAACACACATGCGATGACACTAGGGGATCCATATGTGGTTAATGAAAAGAACACACATGTAATGACACTAGTGGATCCATATGTGGTTTGTGAAAAGAACACACATTCAACAACAATGGTGGATCCATGTGGTTTATGAAAAGTACAGACATGCAATGACTCTGGTGGATGCATATGTGGTTTGTGAAAAGAGCACACATGCAATGACTCTAGTTGTGGTTCATGGAAAGAACACACATGCAATGACACTGGTGGATCCATATGTGGTTTGTGAAAATAACACACGTTCAATGACACTGGTGGATCCATGTGGTTTATGAAAAGAACAAACATGCAATGACTCTGGTGGATCCATATGTGGTTTGTGAAAAGAACACACATGCAATGACTCTAGTCGTGTTTTAGGATAAGAACACACATGCAATGACACTAGTGGATTCATGTGTTTGATGAAAATAACACACATGCAATGACTCTGGTGGTTCCATGTGGTTTATGAAAAGAACGGACATGCAATGACTCTAGTTGTGGTTCATGAAAAGAACACACATGCAATGAAACTGGTGGATCCATATGTGGTATGTGAAAAGAACACACATTTAATGACACTAGTGGATCTATGTGGTTTGTGAAAAGAACACACATGCAATGACACTGGTGAATCCATATATGGTTTATGAAAAGATCACACATGCAATGACTCTGGTGGATCCATGTGGTTTATGAAAAGAATGACATGAAATGCCTCTGGTGGATCCATATGTGGTTTATGAAAAGAACAGACATGCAATGACTCTAGTTGTGGTTAATGAACAGAACACACATGCAATGACACTAGGGGATCCATATGTAGTTAATGAAAAGAACACACATGCAATGACACTAGTGGATCCATATGTTGTTTGTGAAAAGAACACACATTCAACGACAATGGTGGATCCATGTGGTTTATGAAAAGTACAAACATGCAATGACTTCTGTGGATGCATATGTGGTTTGTGAAAAGAGCACACATGCAATGACTCTAGTTGTGGTTCATGAAAAGAACACACATGCAATGACACTGGTGGATCCATATGTGGTTTGTGAAAAGAACACACGTTCAATGACACTGGTGGATCCATGTGGTTTATGAAAAGAACAAACATGCAATGACTCTGGTGGATCCATATGTGGTTTGTGAAAAGAACAGACATGCAATGACTCTAGTCGTGTTTTAGGATAAGAACACACATGCAATGACACTAGTGGATTCATGTGTTTGATGAAAATAACACACATGCAATGACTATGGTGGTTCCATGTGGTTTATGAAAAGAACAAACATGCAATGACTCTGGTGGATCCATATGTGGTTTGTGAAAAGAACACACATGCAATGACTCTAGTCGTGTTTTAGGATAAGAACACACATGCAATGACACTAGTGGATTCATGTGTTTGATGAAAATAACACACATGCAATGACTCTGGTGGTTCCATGTTGTTTATGAAAAGAACAGACATACAATGACTCTGGTGGATCCATATGTGGTGTATGAAAAGAACAGTCATGTAATGACTCTGGTGGATCTATGTGGTTTATGGAAATAATAGACATGCAATGACTCTAGTTGTGGTTAATGAAAAGAACACACATGCAATGCCACTAGGGGATCCATATGTGGTTAATGAAAATAGCACACTTGCAATAACACTGGTGGATCCATATGTGATTTGTGAGAAGAACACACATTCAATGACAGTGGTGGATCCATATGTGGTTAATGAAAAGAATACACATGCAATGACACTGGTGGATCCATATGTGATTTGTGTAAAGAACACACATTCAATGCCACTGGTAGATCCATGTGGTTTATCGAAAGAACACACATGCAATGACTCAGGTGGATCCATATGTGGTTTATGAAAAGATCACACATGCAATGACTCTAGTGGATCCATGTGTGGTTTATGAAAAGAATAGACATGAAATGCCTCTGGTGGATCCATATGTGGTTTATGAAAAGAACAGACATGCAATGACTCTAGTTGTGGTTAATGAACAGAACACACATGCGATGACACTAGGGGATCCATATGTGGTGAATGAAAAGAACACACATGTAATGACACTAGTGGATCCATATGTGGTTTGTGAAAAGAACACACATTCAACAACTATGGTGGATCCATGTGGTTTATGAAAAGTACAGACATGCAATGACTCTGGTGGATGCATATGTGGTTTGTGAAAAGAGCACACATGCAATGACTCTAGTTGTGGTTCATGGAAAGAACACACATGCAATGACACTGGTGGATCCATATGTGGTTTGTGAAAATAACACACGTTCAATGACACTGGTGGATCCATGTGGTTTATGAAAATAACAAACATGCAATGACTCTGGTGGATCCATATGTGGTTTGTGAAAAGAACACTCAAGCAATGACACTAGTTGTGGTTTAGGATAAGAACACACATGCAATGACACAAGTCGATTCATGTGGTTGATGAAAATAACACACATGCAATGACTCTGGTGGTTCGATGTGGTTTATGAAAAGAATAGACATGCAATGACTCTGGTGGATCCATATGTAGTGTTTGAAAAGAACAGACATGTAATGACTCTGGTGTATCTATGTGGTTTATGAAAACAATAGACATGCAATGACTCTAGTTGTGGTTAATGAAAAGAACACACATGCAATGCCACTAGGGGATCCATATGTGGTTAATGAAAATAACACACTTGCAATAACACTCGTGGATCCATATGTGATTTGTGAAAAGAACACACATTCAATGACAGTGGTGGATCCATATTTGGTTAATGAAAAGAACACACATGCAATGACACTGGTGGATCCATATGTGGTTTGTGAAAAGAACACACATTCAATGCCACTGGTAGATCCATGTGGTTTATGAAAAGAACACACATGCAATGACTCTGGTGGCTCCATATGTGGTTTATGAAAAGAACACACATGCAATGACTCTGGTGGATCCATGTGTGGTTTATGAAAAGAACAGACAAGCAATGCCTCTTGTGGATCCATATGTGGTTTATGAAAACAACAGACATGCAATGCCTCTAGTTGTGGTT
The DNA here is from genome assembly GCA_023614405.1 of Avena insularis. Classification (NCBI taxonomy): domain Eukaryota; kingdom Viridiplantae; phylum Streptophyta; class Magnoliopsida; order Poales; family Poaceae; genus Avena; species Avena insularis. The sequence continues at coordinate 99,390,298 of CM042684.1, read as the reverse complement.
AATGAACAGAACACACATGCAATGCCAATGGGGATCCATATGTGGTTAATGAAAAGGACACACATGCAATGACACCGGTGGATCCATATATGGTTTGTGAAAAGAACACACATTCAATGGCACTGGTGGATCCATGTGGTTTATGAAAAGGAAAGACATGCAATCACTCTGGTGGATGCATATGTGGTTTTGAAAAGAACATACATGCAATGACACTAGTGGATCCATATGTGGTTTGTGAAAAGAACACACGTTCAATGACACTGGTGGATCCATGTGGTTTATGAAAAGAACAAACATGCAATGACTCTGGTGGATCCATATGTGGTTTGTGAAAAGAACAGACATGCAATGACTCTAGTCGTGTTTTAGGATAAGAACACACATGCAATGACACTAGTGGATTCATGTGTTTGATGAAAATAACACACATGCAATGACTCTGGTGGTTCCATGTGGTTTATGAAAAGAACAAACATGCAATGACTCTGGTGGATCCATATGTGGTTTGTGAAAAGAACACACATGCAATGACTCTAGTCGTGTTTTAGGATAAGAACACACATGCAATGACACTAGTGGATTCATGTGTTTGATGAAAATAACACACATGCAATGACTCTGGTGGTTCCATGTTGTTTATGAAAAGAACAGACATACAATGACTCTGGTGGATCCATATGTGGTGTATGAAAAGAACAGTCATGTAATGACTCTGGTGGATCTATGTGGTTTATGGAAATAATAGACATGCAATGACTCTAGTTGTGGTTAATGAAAAGAACACACATGCAATGCCACTAGGGGATCCATATGTGGTTAATGAAAATAGCACACTTGCAATAACACTGGTGGATCCATATGTGATTTGTGAGAAGAACACACATTCAATGACAGTGGTGGATCCATATGTGGTTAATGAAAAGAATACACATGCAATGACACTGGTGGATCCATATGTGATTTGTGTAAAGAACACACATTCAATGCCACTGGTAGATCCATGTGGTTTATCGAAAGAACACACATGCAATGACTCAGGTGGATCCATATGTGGTTTATGAAAAGATCACACATGCAATGACTCTAGTGGATCCATGTGTGGTTTATGAAAAGAATAGACATGAAATGCCTCTGGTGGATCCATATGTGGTTTATGAAAAGAACAGACATGCAATGACTCTAGTTGTGGTTAATGAACAGAACACACATGCGATGACACTAGGGGATCCATATGTGGTGAATGAAAAGAACACACATGTAATGACACTAGTGGATCCATATGTGGTTTGTGAAAAGAACACACATTCAACAACTATGGTGGATCCATGTGGTTTATGAAAAGTACAGACATGCAATGACTCTGGTGGATGCATATGTGGTTTGTGAAAAGAGCACACATGCAATGACTCTAGTTGTGGTTCATGGAAAGAACACACATGCAATGACACTGGTGGATCCATATGTGGTTTGTGAAAATAACACACGTTCAATGACACTGGTGGATCCATGTGGTTTATGAAAATAACAAACATGCAATGACTCTGGTGGATCCATATGTGGTTTGTGAAAAGAACACTCAAGCAATGACACTAGTTGTGGTTTAGGATAAGAACACACATGCAATGACACAAGTCGATTCATGTGGTTGATGAAAATAACACACATGCAATGACTCTGGTGGTTCGATGTGGTTTATGAAAAGAATAGACATGCAATGACTCTGGTGGATCCATATGTAGTGTTTGAAAAGAACAGACATGTAATGACTCTGGTGTATCTATGTGGTTTATGAAAACAATAGACATGCAATGACTCTAGTTGTGGTTAATGAAAAGAACACACATGCAATGCCACTAGGGGATCCATATGTGGTTAATGAAAATAACACACTTGCAATAACACTCGTGGATCCATATGTGATTTGTGAAAAGAACACACATTCAATGACAGTGGTGGATCCATATTTGGTTAATGAAAAGAACACACATGCAATGACACTGGTGGATCCATATGTGGTTTGTGAAAAGAACACACATTCAATGCCACTGGTAGATCCATGTGGTTTATGAAAAGAACACACATGCAATGACTCTGGTGGCTCCATATGTGGTTTATGAAAAGAACACACATGCAATGACTCTGGTGGATCCATGTGTGGTTTATGAAAAGAACAGACAAGCAATGCCTCTTGTGGATCCATATGTGGTTTATGAAAACAACAGACATGCAATGCCTCTAGTTGTGGTTAATGAACAGAACACACATGCAATGCCAATGGGGATCCATATGTGGTTAATGAAAAGGACACACATGCAATGACACCGGTGGATCCATATATGGTTTGTGAAAAGAACACACATTCAATGGCACTGGTGGATCCATGTGGTTTATGAAAAGGAAAGACATGCAATCACTCTGGTGGATGCATATGTGGTTTTGAAAAGAACATACATGCAATGACACTAGTGGATCCATATGTGGTTTGTTAAAAGAACACACATTCAATGACACTGGTGGATCAATGTGGTTTTCGAAAAGACCACACATGCAATGTCACTGGTGGATCCATATGTGGATTATGAAAAGAACACACATGCAATGACTCTAGTGGATCCATGTGGTTTATGAAAAGAACAGACATGCAATGACTCTGGAGGATCCATATGTTGTTTATGAAAAGAACAGGCATGCAATGACTCTAGTGGATCCATATGCGGTTAATGAAAAGAACAGACATGCAATGACTCTAGTTGTGGTTAATGAAAAGAACACACATGCAAAGACACTAGGGATCCATATGTGGTTAATGAAAAGAACACGCATGCAATGACACTAGTGAATCCATATGTGGTTTGTGAAAATAACAGACATTCAATAACAGTGGTGGATCCATGTGGTTTATGAGAAGAACAAACATGCAATGACTCTAGTGGATCCATATGTGGATTGTGAAAATAACACACATGTTATGACTCTAGTTGTGGTTCTTGAATAGAACACACATGCAATGACACTATGGGATCCATATGTGGTTTGTGAAAATAACACACGTTCATTAACACTGGTGGATCCATGTGGTTTATGAAAAGAACAAACATGCAATGACTCTGGTGGATCCATATGTGGTTTGTGAAAAGAACACTCAAGCAATGACTCTAGTTGTGGTTTAGGATAAGAACACACATGCAATGACACAAGTGGATTCATGTGGTTGATGAAAATAACACACATGCAATGACTCTGGTGGTTCCATGTGGTTTATGAAAAGAACAGACATGCAATGACTCTGGTGGATCCATATGTAGTGTTTGAAAAGAACAGACATGTAATGACTCTGGTGGATCTATGTGGTTTATGAAAACAATAGACATGCAATGACTCTAGTTGTGGTTAATGAAAAGAACACACATGCAATGCCACTAGGGGATCCATATGTGGTTAATGAAAATAACACACTTGCAATAACACTCGTGGATCCATATGTGATTTGTGAAAAGAACACACATTCAATGACAGTGGTGGATCCATATGTGGTTAATGAAAAGAACACACATCCAATGACACTGGTGGATCCATATGTGGTTTGTGAAAAGAACACACATTCAATGCCACTGGTAGATCCATCTGCTTTATGAAAAGAACACACATGCAATGACTCTGGTGGCTCCATATGTGGTTTATGAAAAGATCACACATGCAATGACTCTGGTGGATCCATGTGTGGTTTATGAAAAGAACAGACATGCAATGCCTCTTGTGGATCCATATGTGGTTTATGAAAACAACAGACATGCAATGCCTCTAGTTGTGGTTAATGAACAGAACACACATGCAATGCCAATGGGGATCCATATGTGGTTAATGAAAAGGACACACATGCAATGACACTGGTGGATCCATATATGGTTTGTGAAAAGAACACACATTCAATGGCACTGGTGGTTCCATGTGGTTTATGAAAAGGAAAGACATGCAATCACTCTGGTGGATGCATATGTGGTTTTGAAAAGAACACACATGCAATGACAGTAGTGGATCCATATGTGGTTTGTTAAAAGAACACACATTCAATGACACTGGTGGATCAATGTGGTTTTCGAAAAGAACACACATGCAATGACACTGGTGGATCCATATGTGGATTATGAAAAGAACACGCATGCAATGACTCTAGTGGATCCATGTGGTTTATGAAAAGAACAGACATGCAATGACTCTGGAGGATCCATATGTGGTTTATGAAAAGAACAAGCATGCAATGACTCTAGTGGATCCATATGTGGTTGATGAAAAGAACAGACATGCAATGACTCTAGTTGTGGTTAATGAAAAGAACACACATGCAAAGACACTAGGGATCCATATGTGGTTAATGAAAAGAACACGCATGCAATGACACTAGTGAATCCATATGTGGTTTGTGAAAATAACAGACATTCAATAACAGTGGTGGATCCATGTGGTTTATGAGAAGAACAAACATGCAATGACTCTAGTGGATCCATATGTGGATTGTGAAAAGAACACACATGTTATGACTCTAGTTGTGGTTCTTGAAAAGAACACACATGCAATGACACTATGGGATCCATATGTGGTTTGTGAAAATAACACACGTTCAATGACACTGGTGGATCCATGTGGTTTATGAAAAGAACAAACATGCAATGACTCTGGTGGATCCATATGTGGTTTGTGAAAAGAACACTCAAGCAATGACTCTAGTTGTGGTTTAGGATAAGAACACACATGCAATGACACAAGTGGATTCATGTGGTTGATGAAAATAACACACATGCAATGACTCTGGTGGTTCCATGTGGTTTATGAAAAGAACAGACATGCAATGACTCTAGTGGATCCATATGTAGTGTTTGAAAAGAACAGACATGTAATGACTCTGGTGGATCTATGTGGTTTATGAAAACAATAGACATGCAATGACTCTAGTTGTGGTTAATGAAAAGAACACACATGCAATGCCACTAGGGGATCCATATGTGGTTAATGAAAATAACACACTTGCAATAACACTCGTGGATCCATCTGTGATTTGTGAAAAGAACACACATTCAATGACAGTGGTGGATCCATATGTGGTTAATGAAAAGAACACACATGCAATGACACTGGTGGATCCATATGTGGTTTGTGAAAAGAACACACATTCAATGCCACTGGTAGATCCATCTGGTTTATGAAAAGAACACACATGCAATGACTCTGGTGGCTCCATATGTGGTTTATGAAAAGATCACACATGCAATGACTCTGGTGGATCCATGTGTGGTTTATGAAAAGAACAGACATGCAATGCCTCTTGTGGATCCATATGTGGTTTATGAAAACAACAGACATACAATGCCTCTAGTTGTGGTTAATGAACAGAACACACATGCAATGCCAATGGGGATCCATATGTGGTTAATGAAAAGGACACACATGCAATGACACTGGTGGATCCATATATGGTTTGTGAAAAGAACACACATTCAATGGCGCTGGTGGTTCCATGTGGTTTATGAAAAGGAAAGACATGCAATCACTCTGGTGGATGCATATGTGGTTTTGAAAAGAACACACATGCAATGACACTAGTGGATCCATATGTGGTTTGTTAAAAGAACACACATTCAATGACACTGGTGGATCAATGTGGTTTTCGAAAAGAACACACATGCAATGACACTGGTGGATCCATATGTGGATTATGAAAAGAACACGCATGCAATGACTCTAGTGGATCCATGTGGTTTATGAAAAGAACAGACATGCAATGACTCTGGAGGATCCATATGTGGTTTATGAAAAGAACAGGCATGCAATGACTCTAGTGGATCCATATGTGGTTGATGAAAAGAACAGACATGCAATGACTCTAGTTGTGGTTAATGAAAAGAACACACATGCAAAGACACTAGGGATCCATATGTGGTTAATGAAAAGAACACGCATGCAATGACACTAGTGAATCCATATGTGGTTTGTGAAAATAACAGACATTCAATAACAGTGGTGGATCCATGTGGTTTATGAGAAGAACAAACATGCAATGACTCTAGTGGATCCATATGTGGATTGTGAAAAGAACACACATGTTATGACTCTAGTTGTGGTTCTTGAAAAGAACACACATGCAATGACACTATGGGATCCATATGTGGTTTGTGAAAATAACACACGTTCAATGACACTGGTGGATCCATGTGGTTTATGAAAAGAACAAACATGCAATGACTCTGGTGGATCCATATGTGGTTTGTGAAAAGAACACTCAAGCAATGACTCTAGTTGTGGTTTAGGATAAGAACACACATGCAATGACACAAGTGGATTCATGTGGTTGATGAAAATAACACACATGCAATGACTCTGGTGGTTCCATGTGGTTTATGAAAAGAACAGACATGCAATGACTCTGGTGGATCCATATGTAGTGTTTGAAAAGAACAGACATGTAATGACTCTGGTGGATCTATGTGGTTTATGAAAACAATAGACATACAATGACTCTAGTTGTGGTTAATGAAAAGAACACACATGCAATGCCACTAGGGGATCCATATGTGGTTAATGAAAATAACACACTTGCAATAACACTCGTGGATCCATATGTGATTTGTGAAAAGAACACACATTCAATGACAGTGGTGGATCCATATGTGGTTAATGAAAAGAACACACATGCAATGACACTGGTGGATCCATATGTGGTTTGTGAAAAGAACACACATTCAATGCCACTGGTAGATCCATCTGGTTTATGAAAAGAACACATGCAATGACTCGTGGCTCCATATGTGGTTTATGAAAAGATCACACATGCAATGACTGGTGGATCCATGTGTGGTTTATGAAAAGAATGACATGCAATGCCTCTTGTGGATCCATATGTGGTTTATGAAAACAACAGACATACAATGCCTCTAGTTGTGGTTAATGAACAGAACACACATGCAATGCCAATGGGGATCCATATGTGGTTAATGAAAAGGACACACATGCAATGACACTGGTGGATCCATATATGGTTTGTGAAAAGAACACACATTCAATGGCGCTGGTGGTTCCATGTGGTTTATGAAAAGGAAAGACATGCAATCACTCTGGTGGATGCATATGTGGTTTTGAAAAGAACACACATGCAATGACACTAGTGGATCCATATGTGGTTTGTTAAAAGAACACACATTCAATGACACTGGTGGATCAATGTGGTTTTCGAAAAGAACACACATGCAATGACACTAGTGGATCCATATGTGGATTATGAAAAGAACACGCATGCAATGTCTCTAGTGGATCCATGTGGTTTATGAAAAGAACAGACATGCAATGACTCTGGAGGATCCATATGTGGTTTATGAAAAGAACAGGCATGCAATGACTCTAATGGATCCATATGTGGTTGATGAAAAGAACAGAGATGCAATGACTCTAGTTGTGGTTAATGAAAAGAACACTCATGCAAAGACAATAGGGATCCATATGTGGTTAATGAAAAGAACACGCATGCAATGACACTAGTGAATCCATATGTGGTTTGTGAAAATAACAGACATTCAATAATAGTGGTGGATCCATGTGGTTTATGAGAAGAACAAACATGCAATGACTCTAGTGGATCCATATGTGGATTGTGAAAAGAACACACATGTTATGACTCTAGTTGTGGTTCTTGAAAAGAACACACATTCAATGACACTATGGGATCCATATGTGGTTTGTGAAACTAACTCACATTCAATGACATTGGTGGATCTATGTAGTTTATGAAAAGAACAAACATGCAATGACTCTGGTGGATCCATATGTGGTTTGTGAAAAGAAAACTCATGCAATGACTCTAGTTGTGGTTTAGGATAAGAACACACATGCAATGACACAAGTCGATTCATGTGGTTGATGAAAATAACACACATGCAATGACTCGTGGTTCATGTGGTTTATGAAAAGAATGACATGCAATGAATCTGGTGGATCCATATGTAGTGTTTGAAAAGAACAGACATGTAATGACTGGTGGATCTATGTGGTTTATCAAAACAATAGACATGCAATGACTCTAGTTGTGGTTAATGAAAAGAACACACATGCAATGCCACTAGGGGATCCATATGTGGTTAATGAAAATAACACACTTGCAATAACACTCGTGGATCCATATGTGAATTGTGAAAAGAACACACATTCAATGGCACTGGTGGATCCATATGTGGTTAATGAAAAGAACACACATGCAATGACACTCGTGGATCCATATGTGGTTTGTGAAAAGAACACACATTCAATGCCACCGTAGATCCATGTGGTTTATGAAAAGAACACACATGCAATGACTCTGGTGGCTCCATATGTGGTTTATGAAAAGATCACACATGCACTGACTCGTGGATCCATGTGGTTTATGAAAAGAACAGACAAGCAATGCCTCTTGTGGATCCATATGTGGTTTATGAAAACAACAGACATGCAATGCCTCTAGTTGTGGTTAATGAACAGAACACACATGCAATGCCAATGGGGATCCATGTGTGGTTAATGAAAAGGACACACATGCAATGACACTGGTGGATCCATATATGGTTTGTGAAAAGAACACACATTCAATGGCACTGGTGGATCCATGTGGTTTATGAAAAGGAAAGACATGCAATCACTCTGGTGGATGCATATGTGGTTTTGAAAAGAACATACATGCAATGACACTAGTGGATCCATATGTGGTTTGTTAAAAGAACACACATTCAATGACACTGGTGGATCAATGTGGTTTTTGAAAAGAACACACATGCAATGTCACTGGTGGATCCATATGTGGATTATGAAAAGAATACACATGCAATGACTCTAGTGGATCCATGTGGTTTATGAAAAGAACAGACATGCAATGACTCTGGAGGATCCATATGTGGTTTATGAAAAGAACAGGCATGCAATGACTCTAGTGGATCCATATGTGGTTGATGAAAAGAACAGACATGCAATGACTCTAGTTGTGGTTAATGAAAATAACACACATGCAAATACACTAGGGATCCATATGTGGTTAATGAAAAGAACACGCATGCAATGACACTAGTGAATCCATATGTGGTTTGTGAAAATAACAGACATTCAATAACAGTGGTTGATCCAGGTGGTTTATGAGAAGAACAAACATGCAATAACTCTAGTGGATCCATATGTGGATTGTGAAAAGAACACACATGTTATGACTCTAGTTGTGGTTCTTGAAAAGAACACACATGCAATGACACTATGGGATCCATATGTGGTTTGTGAAAATAACACACGTTCAATGACACTGGTGGATCCATGTGGTTTATGAAAAGAACAAACATGCAATGACTCTGGTGGATCCATATGTGGTTTGTGAAAAGAACACTCAAGCAATGACTCTAGTTGTGGTTTAGGATAAGAACACACATGCAATGACACAAGTGGATTCATGTGGTTGATGAAAATAACACACATGCAATGACTCTGGTGGTTCCATGTGGTTTATGAAAAGAACAGACATGCAATGACTCTGGTGGATCCATATGTAGTGTTTGAAAAGAACAGACATGTAATGACTCTGGTGGATCTATGTGGTTTATGAAAACAATAGACATACAATGACTCTAGTTGTGGTTAATGAAAAGAACACACATGCAATGCCACTAGGGGATCCATATGTGGTTAATGAAAATAACACACTTGCAATAACACTCGTGGATCCATATGTGATTTGTGAAAAGAACACACATTCAATGACAGTGGTGGATCCATATGTGGTTAATGAAAAGAACACACATGCAATGACACTGGTGGATCCATATGTGGTTTGTGAAAAGAACACACATTCAATGCCACTGGTAGATCCATCTGGTTTATGAAAAGAACACACATGCAATGACTCTGGTGGCTCCATATGTGGTTTATGAAAAGATCACACATGCAATGACTCTGGTGGATCCATGTGTGGTTTATGAAAAGAACAGACATGCAATGCCTCTTGTGGATCCATATGTGGTTTATGAAAACAACAGACATACAATGCCTCTAGTTGTGGTTAATGAACAGAACACACATGCAATGCCAATGGGGATCCATATGTGGTTAATGAAAAGGACACACATGCAATGACACTGGTGGATCCATATATGGTTTGTGAAAAGAACACACATTCAATGGCACTGGTGGTTCCATGTGGTTTATGAAAAGGAAAGACATGCAATCACTCTGGTGGATGCATATGTGGTTTTGAAAAGAACACACATGCAATGACACTAGTGGATCCATATGTGGTTTGTTAAAAGAACACACATTCAATGACACTGGTGGATCAATGTGGTTTTCGAAAAGAACACACATGCAATGACACTAGTGGATCCATATGTGGATTATGAAAAGAACACGCATGCAATGTCTCTAGTGGATCCATGTGGTTTATGAAAAGAACAGACATGCAATGACTCTGGAGGATCCATATGTGGTTTATGAAAAGAACAGGCATGCAATGACTCTAATGGATCCATATGTGGTTGATGAAAAGAACAGAGATGCAATGACTCTAGTTGTGGTTAATGAAAAGAACACTCATGCAAAGACAATAGGGATCCATATGTGGTTAATGAAAAGAACACGCATGCAATGACACTAGTGGATCCATATGTGGTTTGTGAAAATAACATACATTCAATAATAGTGGTGGATCCATGTGGTTTATGAGAAGAACAAACATGCAATGACTCTAGTGGATCCATATGTGGATTGTGAAAAGAACACACATGTTATGACTCTAGTTGTGGTTCTTGAAAAGAACACACATTCAATGACACTATGGGATCCATATGTGGTTTGTGAAACTAACTCACATTCAATGACATTGGTGGATCTATGTAGTTTATGAAAAGAACAAACATGCAATGACTCTGGTGGATCCATATGTGGTTTGTGAAAAGAAAACTCATGCAATGACTCTAGTTGTGGTTTAGGATAAGAACACACATGCAATGACACAAGTCGATTCATGTGGTTGATGAAAATAACACACATGCAATGACTCTGGTGGTTCGATGTGGTTTATGAAAAGAACAGACATGCAATGAATCTGGTGGATCCATATGTAGTGTTTGAAAAGAACAGACATGTAATGACTCTGGTGGATCTATGTGGTTTATCAAAACAATAGACATGCAATGACTCTAGTTGTGGTTAATGAAAAGAACACACATGCAATGCCACTAGGGGATCCATATGTGGTTAATGAAAATAACACACTTGCAATAACACTCGTGGATCCATATGTGAATTGTGAAAAGAACACACATTCAATGACACTGGTGGATCCATATGTGGTTAATGAAAAGAACACACATGCAATGACACTCGTGGATCCATATGTGGTTTGTGAAAAGAACACACATTCAATGCCACTGGTAGATCCATGTGGTTTATGAAAAGAACACACATGCAATGACTCTGGTGGCTCCATATGTGGTTTATGAAAAGATCACACATGCAATGACTCTGGTGGATCCATGTGTGGTTTATGAAAAGAACAGACAAGCAATGCCTCTTGTGGATCCATATGTGGTTTATGAAAACAACAGACATGCAATGCCTCTAGTTGTGGTTAATGAACAGAACACACATGCAATGCCAATGGGGATCCATGTGTGGTTAATGAAAAGGACACACATGCAATGACACTGGTGGATCCATATATGGTTTGTGAAAAGAACACACATTCAATGGCACTGGTGGATCCATGTGGTTTATGAAAAGGAAAGACATGCAATCACTCTGGTGGATGCATATGTGGTTTTGAAAAGAACATACATGCAATGACACTAGTGGATCCATATGTGGTTTGTTAAAAGAACACACATTCAATGACACTGGTGGATCAATGTGGTTTTTGAAAAGAACACACATGCAATGTCACTGGTGGATCCATATGTGGATTATGAAAAGAATACACATGCAATGACTCTAGTGGATCCATGTGGTTTATGAAAAGAACAGACATGCAATGACTCTGGAGGATCCATATGTGGTTTATGAAAAGAACAGGCATGCAATGACTCTAGTGGATCCATATGTGGTTGATGAAAAGAACAGACATGCAATGACTCTAGTTGTGGTTAATGAAAATAACACACATGCAAATACACTAGGGATCCATATGTGGTTAATGAAAAGAACACGCATGCAATGACACTAGTGAATCCATATGTGGTTTGTGAAAATAATGTACATTCAATAACAGTGGTTGATCCAGGTGGTTTATGAGAAGAACAAACATGCAATAACTCTAGTGGATCCATATGTGGATTGTGAAAAGAACACACATGTTATGACTCTAGTTGTGGTTCTTGAAAAGAACACACATGCAATGACACTATGGGATCCATATGTGGTTTGTGAAAATAACACACGTTCAATGACACTGGTGGATCCATGTGGTTTATGAAAAGAACAAACATGCAATGACTCTGGTGGATCCATATGTGGTTTGTGAAAAGAACACTCAAGCAATGACTCTAGTTGTGGTTTAGGATAAGAACACACATGCAATGACACAAGTGGATTCATGTGGTTGATGAAAATAACACACATGCAATGACTCTGGTGGTTCCATGTGGTTTATGAAAAGAACAGACATGCAATGACTCTGGTGGATCCATATGTAGTGTTTGAAAAGAACAGACATGTAATGACTCTAGTGGATCTATGTGGTTTATGAAAACAATAGACATGCAATGACTCTAGTTGTGGTTAATGAAAAGAACACACATGCAATGCCACTAGGGGATCCATATGTGGTTAATGAAAATAACACACTTGCAATAACACTCATGGATCCATATGTGATTTGTGAAAAGAACACACATTCAATGACAGTGGTGGATCCATATGTGGTTAATGAAAAGAACACACATGCAATGACACTGTGGATCCATATGTGGTTTGAAAAGAACACACATTCAATGCCACTGGTAGATCCATCTGGTTTATGAAAAGAACACATATGCAATGACTCGTGGCTCCATATGGTTTATGTAAAGATCACACATGCAATGACACTGGTGGATCCATGTGTGGTTTATGAAAAGAACAGACATGCAATGCCTCTTGTGGATCCATATGTGGTTTATGAAAACAACAGCCATGCAATGCCTCTAGGTGTGGTTAATGAACAGAACACACATGCAATGCCAATGGGGATCCATATGTGGTTAATGAAAAGGACACACATGCAATGACACTGGTGGATCCATATATGGTTTTTGAAAATAACACATATTCAATGGCACTGGTGGTTCCATGTGGTTTATGAAAAGGAAAGACATGCAATCACTCTGGTGGTTGCATATGTGGTTTTGAAAAGAACACACATGCAATGACACTAGTGGATCCATATGTGGTTTGTTAAAATAACACACATTCAATGACACTGGTGGATCAATGTGGTTTTCGAAAAGAACACACATGCAATGACACTGGTGGATCCATATGTGGATTGTGAAAAGAACACACATGTTATGACTCTAGTTGTGGTTCTTGAAAAGAACACACATTCAATGACACTATGGGATCCATATGTGGTTTGTGAAACTAACTCACATTCAATGACATTGGTGGATCTATGTAGTTTATGAAAAGAACAAACATGCAATGACTCTGGTGGATCCATATGTGGTTTGTGAAAAGAAAACTCATGCAATGACTCTAGTTGTGGTTTAGGATAAGAACACACATGCAATGACACAAGTCGATTCATGTGGTTGATGAAAATAACACACATGCAATGACTCTGGTGGTTCGATGTGGTTTATGAAAAGAACAGACATGCAATGACTCTGGTGGATCCATATGTAGTGTTTGAAAAGAACAGACATGTAATGACTCTGGTGGATCTATGTGGTTTATCAAAACAATAGACATGCAATGACTCTAGTTGTGGTTAATGAAAATAACACACATGCAATGCCACTAGGGGATCCATATGTGGTTAATGAAAATAACACACTTGCAATAACACTCGTGGATCCATATGTGAATTGTGAAAAGAACACACATTCAATGACACTGGTGGATCCATATGTGGTTAATGAAAAGAACACACATGCAATGACACTAGTGGATCCATATGTGGTTTGTGAAAAGAACACACATTCAATGCCACTGGTAGATCCATGTGGTTTATGAAAAGAACACACATGCAATGACTCTGGTGGCTCCATATGTGGTTTATGAAAAGATCACACATGCAATGACTCTGGTGGATCCATGTGTGGTTTATGAAAAGAACAGACAAGCAATGCCTCTTGTGGATCCATATGTGGTTTATGAAAACAATGCATGCATTGCCTCTAGTTGTGGTTAATGAACAGAACACACATGCAATGCCAATGGGGATCCATATGTGGTTAATGAAAAGGACACACATGCAATGACACTGGTGGATCCATATATGGTTTGTGAAAAGAACACACATTCAATGGCACTGGTGGATCCATGTGGTTTATGAAAAGAACACACATGCAATGTCACTGGTGGATCCATATGTGGATTATGAAAAGAAGACACATGCAATGACTCTAGTGGATCCATATGTGGTTTGTTAAAAGAACACACATTCAATGACACTGGTGGATCAATGTGGTTTTTGAAAAGAACACACATGCAATGTCACTGGTGGATCCATATGTGGATTATGAAAAGAATACACATGCAATGACTCTAGTGGATCCATGTGGTTTATGAAAAGAACAGACATGCAATGACTCTGGAGGATCCATATGTGGTTTATGAAAAGAACAGGCATGCAATGACTCTAGTGGATCCATATGTGGTTGATGAAAAGAACAGACATGCAATGACTCTAGTTGTGGTTAATGAAAATAACACACATGCAAATACACTAGGGATCCATATGTGGTTAATGAAAAGAACACGCATGCAATGACACTAGTGAATCCATATGTGGTTTGTGAAAATAACAGACATTCAATAACAGTGGTTGATCCAGGTGGTTTATGAGAAGAACAAACATGCAATAACTCTAGTGGATCCATATGTGGATTGTGAAAAGAACACACATGTTATGACTCTAGTTGTGGTTCTTGAAAAGAACACACATGCAATGACACTATGGGATCCATATGTGGTTTGTGAAAATAACACACGTTCAATGACACTGGTGGATCCATGTGGTTTATGAAAAGAACAAACATGCAATGACTCTGGTGGATCCATATGTGGTTTGTGAAAAGAACACTCAAG
Organism: Avena insularis; assembly: GCA_023614405.1. NCBI lineage: Eukaryota > Viridiplantae > Streptophyta > Magnoliopsida > Poales > Poaceae > Avena > Avena insularis. Next base: position 99,375,016 of record CM042684.1, on the reverse strand, counting down.
CAATGACTCTAGTTGTGGTTTAGGATAAGAACACACATGCAATGACACAAGTGGATTCATGTGGTTGATGAAAATAACACACATGCAATGACTCTGGTGGTTCCATGTGGTTTATGAAAAGAACAGACATGCAATGATTCTGGTGGATCCATATGTAGTGTTTGAAAAGAACAGACATGTAATGACTCTAGTGGATCTATGTGGTTTATGAAAACAATAGACATGCAATGACTCTAGTTGTGGTTAATGAAAAGAACACACATGCAATGCCACTAGGGGATCCATATGTGGTTAATGAAAATAACACACTTGCAATAACACTCATGGATCCATATGTGATTTGTGAAAAGAACACACATTCAATGACAGTGGTGGATCCATATGTGGTTAATGAAAAGAACACACATGCAATGACACTGGTGGATCCATATGTGGTTTGTGAAAAGAACACACATTCAATGCCACTGGTAGATCCATCTGGTATATGAAAAGAACACATATGCAATGACTCTGGTGGCTCCATATGTGGTTTATGAAAAGATCACACATGCAATGACTCTGGTGGATCCATGTGTGGTTTATGAAAAGAACAGACATGCAATGCCTCTTGTGGATCCATATGTGGTTTATGAAAACAACAGCCATGCAATGCCTCTAGGTGTGGTTAATGAACAGAACACACATGCAATGCCAATGGGGATCCATATGTGGTTAATGAAAAGGACACACATGCAATGACACTGGTGGATCCATATATGGTTTTTGAAAATAACACATATTCAATGGCACTGGTGGTTCCATGTGGTTTATGAAAAGGAAAGACATGCAATCACTCTGGTGGTTGCATATGTGGTTTTGAAAAGAACACACATGCAATGACACTAGTGGATCCATATGTGGTTTGTTAAAATAACACACATTCAATGACACTGGTGGATCAATGTGGTTTTCGAAAAGAACACACATGCAATGACACTGGTGGATCCATATGTGGATTGTGAAAAGAACACACATGTTATGACTCTAGTTGTGGTTCTTGAAAAGAACACACATTCAATGACACTATGGGATCCATATGTGGTTTGTGAAACTAACTCACATTCAATGACATTGGTGGATCTATGTAGTTTATGAAAAGAACAAACATGCAATGACTCTGGTGGATCCATATGTGGTTTGTGAAAAGAAAACTCATGCAATGACTCTAGTTGTGGTTTAGGATAAGAACACACATGCAATGACACAAGTCGATTCATGTGGTTGATGAAAATAACACACATGCAATGACTCTGGTGGTTCGATGTGGTTTATGAAAAAGAATGACATGCAATGACTCGTGGATCCATATGTAGTGTTTGAAAAGAACAGACATGTAATGACTCTGGTGGATCTATGTGGTTTATCAAAACAATAGACATGCAATGACTCTAGTTGTGGTTAATGAAAATAACACACATGCAATGCCACTAGGGGATCCATATGTGGTTAATGAAAATAACACACTTGCAATAACACTCGTGGATCCATATGTGAATTGTGAAAAGAACACACATTCAATGACACTGGTGGATCCATATGTGGTTAATGAAAAGAACACACATGCAATGACACTAGTGGATCCATATGTGGTTTGTGAAAAGAACACACATTCAATGCCACTGGTAGATCCATGTGGTTTATGAAAAGAACACACATGCAATGACTCTGGTGGCTCCATATGTGGTTTATGAAAAGATCACACATGCAATGACTCTGGTGGATCCATGTGTGGTTTATGAAAAGAACAGACAAGCAATGCCTCTTGTGGATCCATATGTGGTTTATGAAAACAACAGACATGCAATGCCTCTAGTTGTGGTTAATGAACAGAACACACATGCAATGCCAATGGGGATCCATATGTGGTTAATGAAAAGGACACACATGCAATGACACTGGTGGATCCATATATGGTTTGTGAAAAGAACACACATTCAATGGCACTGGTGGATCCATGTGGTTTATGAAAAGAACACACATGCAATGTCACTGGTGGATCCATATGTGGATTATGAAAAGAAGACACATGCAATGACTCTAGTGGATCCATGTGGTTTATGAAAAGAACAGACATGCAATGACTCTGGAGGATCCATATGTGGTTTATGAAAAGAACAGGCATGCAATGACTCTAGTGGATCCATATGTGGTTGATGAAAAGAACAGACATGCAATGACTCTAGTTGTGGTTAATGAAAAGAACACACATGCAAAGACACTAGGGATCCATATGTGGTTAATGAAAAGAACACGCATGCAATGACACTAGTGAATCCATATGTGGTTGGTGAAAATAACAGACATTCAATAACAGTGGTTGATCCATGTGGTTTATGAGAAGAACAAACATGCAATAACTCTAGTGGATCCATATGTGGATTGTGAAAAGAACACACATGTTATGACTCTAGTTGTGGTTCTTGAAAAGAACACACATGCAATGACACTATGGGATCCATATGTGGTTTGTGAAAATAACACACGTTCAATGACACTGGTCGATCCATGTGGTTTATGAAAAGAACAAACATGCAATGACTCTGGTGGATCCATATGTGGTTTGTGAAAAGAACACTCAAGCAATGACTCTAGTTGTGGTTTAGGATAAGAACACACATGCAATGACACAAGTGGATTCATGTGGTTGATGAAAATAACACACATGCAATGACTCTGATGGTTCCATGTGGTTTATGAAAAGAACAGACATGCAATGACTCTGGTGGATCCATATGTAGTGTTTGAAAATAACAGACATGTAATGACTCTAGTGGATCTATGTGGTTTATGAAAACAATAGACATGCAATGACTCTAGTTGTGGTTAATGAAAATAACACACATGCAATGCCACTAGGGGATCCATATGTGGTTAATGAAAATAACACACTTGCAATAACACTCGTGGATCCATATGTGATTTGTGAAAAGAACACACATTCAATGACAGTGGTGGATCCATATGTGGTTAATGAAAAGAACACACATGCAATGACACTGGTGGATCCATATGTGGTTTGTGAAAAGAACACACATTCAATGCCACTGGTAGATCCATCTGGTTTATGAAAAGAACACACATGCAATGACTCTGGTGGCTCCATATGTGGTTTATGAAAAGATCACACATGCAGTGACTGGTGGATCCATGTGGTTTATGAAAAGAATGCAAGCAATGCCTCTTGTGGATCCATATGTGGTTTATGAAAACAACAGACATGCAATGACTCTAGTTGTGGTTCATGAACAGAACACACATGCAATGCCAATGGGGATCCACATGTGGTTAATGAAAAGAACACACATGCAATGACACTGGTGGATCCATATATGGTTTGTGAAAAGAACACACATTCAATGACACTGGTGGATCCATGTGGTTTATGAAAAGGAAAGACATGCAATCACTCTAGTGGATGCATATGTGGTTTTGAAAAGAACACACATGCAATGACACTAGTGGATCCAGAAGTGGTTTGTTAAAAGAACACACATTCAATGACACTGGTGGATCAATGTGGTTTGTGAAAAGAACACACATGCAATGACACTGGTGGATCCATATGTGGATTATGAAAAGAACACACATGCAATGACTCTAGTGGATCCATGTGGTTTATGAAAAGAACAAACATGCAATGACTCTGGAGGATCCATATGTGGTTTATGAAAAGAACAGGCATGCAATGACTCTAGTGGATCCATATGTGGTTGATGAAAAGAACAGACATGCAATGACTCTAGTTGTGGTTAATGAAAAGAACACACATGCAAAGACACTAGGGATCCATATGTGGTTAATGAAAAGAACACGCATGCAATGACACTAGTGAATCCATATGTGGTTTGTGAAAATAACACACATTCAATAACAGTGGTGGATCCATGTGGTTTATGAGAAGAACAAACATACAATGACTCTAGTGGATCCATATGTGGATTGTGAAAAGAACACACATGTTATGACTCTAGTTGTGGTTCTTGAAAAGAACACACATGCAATGACACTATGGGATCCATATGTGGTTTGTGAAACTAACTCACATTCAATGACATTGGTGGATCAATGTAGTTTATGAAAAGAACAGACATGCAATGACTCTGGTGGATGCATATGTGGTTTGAGAAAAGAACACACGTGCAATGTCTCCAGTTGTGGTTTAGGATAAGAACACACATGCAATGACACAAGTGGATTCATGTGGTTGATGAAAATAACACACATGCAATGACTCTGGTGGTTCCATGTGGTTTATGAAAAGAACAGACATGCAATGATTCTGGTGGATCCATATGTAGTGTTTGAAAAGAACAGACATGTAATGACTCTAGTGGATCTATGTGGTTTATGAAAACAATAGACATGCAATGACTCTAGTTGTGGTTAATGAAAAGAACACACATGCAATGCCACTAGGGGATCCATATGTGGTTAATGAAAATAACACACTTGCAATAACACTCATGGATCCATATGTGATTTGTGAAAAGAACACACATTCAATGACAGTGGTGGATCCATATGTGGTTAATGAAAAGAACACACATGCAATGACACTGGTGGATCCATATGTGGTTTGTGAAAAGAACACACATTCAATGCCACTGGTAGATCCATCTGGTTTATGAAAAGAACACACATGCAATGACTCTGGTGGCTCCATATGTGGTTTATGAAAAGATCACACATGCAATGACTCTGGTGGATCCATGTGTGGTTTATGAAAAGAACAGACATGCAATGCCTCTTGTGGATCCATATGTGGTTTATGAAAACAACAGCCATGCAATGCCTCTAGGTGTGGTTAATGAACAGAACACACATGCAATGCCAATGGGGATCCATATGTGGTTAATGAAAAGGACACACATGCAATGACACTGGTGGATCCATATATGGTTTTTGAAAATAACACATATTCAATGGCACTGGTGGTTCCATGTGGTTTATGAAAAGGAAAGACATGCAATCACTCTGGTGGTTGCATATGTGGTTTTGAAAAGAACACACATGCAATGACACTAGTGGATCCATATGTGGTTTGTTAAAAGAACACACATTCAATGACACTGGTGGATCAATGTGGTTTTCGAAAAGAACACACATGCAATGACACTGGTGGATCCATATGTGGATTGTGAAAAGAACACACATGTTATGACTCTAGTTGTGGTTCTTGAAAAGAACACACATTCAATGACACTATGGGATCCATATGTGGTTTGTGAAACTAACTCACATTCAATGACATTGGTGGATCTATGTAGTTTATGAAAAGAACAAACATGCAATGACTCTGGTGGATCCATATGTGGTTTGTGAAAAGAAAACTCATGCAATGACTCTAGTTGTGGTTTAGGATAAGAACACACATGCAATGACACAAGTCGATTCATGTGGTTGATGAAAATAACACACATGCAATGACTCTGGTGGTTCGATGTGGTTTATGAAAAGAACAGACATGCAATGACTCTGGTGGATCCATATGTAGTGTTTGAAAAGAACAGACATGTAATGACTCTGGTGGATCTATGTGGTTTATCAAAACAATAGACATGCAATGACTCTAGTTGTGGTTAATGAAAATAACACACATGCAATGCCACTAGGGGATCCATATGTGGTTAATGAAAATAACACACTTGCAATAACACTCGTGGATCCATATGTGGTTAATGAAAAGGACACACATTCAATGACACTGGTGGATCCATATGTGGTTAATGTAAAGAACACACATGCAATGACACTAGTGGATCCATATGTGGTTTGTGAAAAGAACACACATTCAATGCCACTGGTAGATCCATGTGGTTTATGAAAAGAACACACATGCAATGACTCTGGTGGCTCCATATGTGGTTTATGAAAAGATCACACATGCAATGACTCGTGGATCCATGTGGTTTATGAAAAGAATGACAAGCAATGCCTCTTGTGGATCCATATGTGGTTTATGAAAACAATGACATGCAATGCCTCTAGTTGTGGTTAATGAACAGAACACACATGCAATGCCAATGGGGATCCATATGTGGTTAATGAAAAGGACGCACATGCAATGACACTGGTGGATCCATATATGGTTTGTGAAAAGAACACACATTCAATGGCACTGGTGGATCCATGTGGTTTATGAAAAGAACACACATGCAATGTCACTGGTGGATCCATATGTGGATTATGAAAAGAAGACACATGCAATGACTCTAGTGGATCCATGTGGTTTATGAAAAGAACAGACATGCAATGACTCTGGAGGATCCATATGTGGTTTATGAAAAGAACAGGCATGCAATGACTCTAGTGGATCCATATGTGGTTGATGAAAAGAACAGACATGCAATGACTCTAGTTGTGGTTAATGAAAAGAACACACATGCAAAGACACTAGGGATCCATATGTGGTTAATGAAAAGAACACGCATGCAATGACACTAGTGAATCCATATGTGGTTGGTGAAAATAATGATATTCAATAACAGTGGTTGATCCATGTGGTTTATGAGAAGAACAAACATGCAATAACTCTAGTGGATCCATATGTGGATTGTGAAAAGAACACACATGTTATGACTCTAGTTGTGGTTCTTGAAAAGAACACACATGCAATGACACTATGGGATCCATATGTGGTTTGTGAAAATAACACACGTTCAATGACACTGGTCGATCCATGTGGTTTATGAAAAGAACAAACATGCAATGACTCTGGTGGATCCATATGTGGTTTGTGAAAAGAACACTCAAGCAATGACTCTAGTTGTGGTTTAGGATAAGAACACACATGCAATGACACAAGTGGATTCATGTGGTTGATGAAAATAACACACATGCAATGACTCTGATGGTTCCATGTGGTTTATGAAAAGAACAGACATGCAATGACTCTGGTGGATCCATATGTAGTGTTTGAAAATAACAGACATGTAATGACTCTAGTGGATCTATGTGGTTTATGAAAACAATAGACATGCAATGACTCTAGTTGTGGTTAATGAAAATAACACACATGCAATGCCACTAGGGGATCCATATGTGGTTAATGAAAATAACACACTTGCAATAACACTCGTGGATCCATATGTGATTTGTGAAAAGAACACACATTCAATGACAGTGGTGGATCCATATGTGGTTAATGAAAAGAACACACATGCAATGACACTGGTGGATCCATATGTGGTTTGTGAAAAGAACACACATTCAATGCCACTGGTAGATCCATCTGGTTTATGAAAAGAACACACATGCAATGACTCTGGTGGCTCCATATGTGGTTTATGAAAAGATCACACATGCAATGACTCTGGTGGATCCATGTGTGGTTTATGAAAAGAACAGACAAGCAATGCCTCTTGTGGATCCATATGTGGTTTATGAAAACAACAGACATGCAATGACTCTAGTTGTGGTTCATGAACAGAACACACATGCAATGCCAATGGGGATCCACATGTGGTTAATGAAAAGAACACACATGCAATGACACTGGTGGATCCATATATGGTTTGTGAAAAGAACACACATTCAATGACACTGGTGGATCCATGTGGTTTATGAAAAGGAAAGACATGCAATCACTCTAGTGGATGCATATGTGGTTTTGAAAAGAACACACATGCAATGACACTAGTGGATCCAGATGTGGTTTGTTAAAAGAACACACATTCAATGACACTGGTGGATCAATGTGGTTTGTGAAAAGAACACACATGCAATGACACTGGTGGATCCATATGTGGATTATGAAAAGAACACACATGCAATGACTCTAGTGGATCCATGTGGTTTATGAAAAGAACAAACATGCAATGACTCTGGAGGATCCATATGTGGTTTATGAAAAGAACAGGCATGCAATGACTCTAGTGGATCCATATGTGGTTGATGAAAAGAACAGACATGCAATGACTCTAGTTGTGGTTAATGAAAAGAACACACATGCAAAGACACTAGGGATCCATATGTGGTTAATGAAAAGAACACGCATGCAATGACACTAGTGAATCCATATGTGGTTTGTGAAAATAACACACATTCAATAACAGTGGTGGATCCATGTGGTTTATGAGAAGAACAAACATACAATGACTCTAGTGGATCCATATGTGGATTGTGAAAAGAACACACATGTTATGACTCTAGTTGTGGTTCTTGAAAAGAACACACATGCAATGACACTATGGGATCCATATGTGGTTTGTGAAACTAACTCACATTCAATGACATTGGTGGATCAATGTAGTTTATGAAAAGAACAGACATGCAATGACTCTGGTGGATGCATATGTGGTTTGAGAAAAGAACACACGTGCAATGTCTCCAGTTGTGGTTCATGAAAAGAACACACATGTAATGACACAGGTGGATCTATATGTGGTATGTCAAAAGAACCCACATTCAATGACACTGGTGGATCCATATGTGGTTTGTGAAAAGAACACACATTTAATGACTCTACCTGTGGTTTATGAAAAGAACAGACATGCAATGACTCTGGTGGATCCATATGTGGTTTATGAAAAGAACAAACATTCAATGAGACTTGTGGATCGATGTGGTTTATGAAAAGGACAGACATGTAATGACGCTGGTGGATCCATATGTGGTTTGTGAAAATAACACACAAGAAGTGACCCTAGTTGTGGTTTATGAAAAGAACACACATGCAATGACACTGGTGGATCCATGTGGTTTATGAAAAGAACACACATGCAATGACTCTAGTGGATCCATATGTGGTTTGTGAAAAGAACAGACATTCAATGATACAGGTGAATTCATATGTGGTTAATGAAAAGAACACACATGCAATGACTCTGGTGGATCCATACGGTTTATGAAAAAAAGACATGCAATGACACTGGTTGTGGTAAATGAAAAGAACACACATGCAATGACATTGGTGGATCCATATGTGGTTTGTGAAAATAACACACATTCAATGACACTAGTGGATCCATGTAGCGTCCCCAACCTTTAATAAGATTGAGTCTCCTGTGTTTACAATGCTAGTCCCTGGATCAATAGCTAGCATCCACAATTCAGATGTAATATCAAGAAACAAAGGTCATAATACAACTTTATAACCAGGAATAAAATAGTTTTGTTACATCAAACATAGCTCATTGGCTATCTACATTACATTGCAGCGGAATAACTATAGTCATGGGTCCTTCATCTTCAAAGTGCCATAGGCAGATGTTGGTTGTAGACTTTGTAATCCTAATCAATCAATCTTCACTAAAATCAATCAAACCTGCAACATCATAAGTTACAGCCACAAGGGTCAATACATTTGAATTGTATTGGCAAGTGATACTTTGGTAGTATAGTGGAGTCTATCATCTATATGCATTTGGCTAAGTGGAGTTGAGGCTTGCTTTGCTCAAAATAGATTTTTCCTATCATTTTGAAAATACTAAGATTTGTTTGGCAAAAACAAATTCCAAGGCATCTACCAATCAAAGACTGAAGATCCACTCAGGGCATCTACCAATCAGAGACTGAAGATTAGCTTGGCAAAAACAAATTTCCTCAATCTAAGATTTTGAGATCCTTGTACCAAGCCATCTCTCCATCCAAGATTGAAGAATTTCACACAACCCTTGTTCACCCACAAATTTTAATTTAGAAAATTGGAGTGATGAGATTCTTGAAGTTTCCATGTCTTGATGCTCAAATTGTCCTTTACCAGGGACATGGCTAAGTACTTAGGTTTTACACTCTACAGAGGTGGTGCACTTTACCCACAAGACTTGGTTTCCCAAGACAAAATCTTTCAGAAGCTTTCCCTTAGACCAACATGGACGCGTTCCAACCTATCAAACACTACCACCCACTGTCCATGTGGCTAAGTTCTTGCAACCTATATGATCATGGCAGAGCCCATATTGCCAAGTGGTTGCACTTTGAAGCTTCTCAACATTTGACATCTCAAATCTCTTTGTTTCCTGGGTGGCCATCCACAAGTGAGATACACAAGCCAAGTCCATGGCCTTGTGAACCACTCAACATACACCATTCCTTCCATTCCACCCAGGTGATTCATTAACTTTAGTTGTTTTGTTAAATAAAACACAAGTCCTCAGACTTAGAAATTTTCATAGCATGAATATATATTCCCCCCAGGTTTTCTATTAGCTAGGCTAAGCTTGATAGTAATAGGATTCTTAACTTAGGAAAATCCCTCTAAGGATTTATCTACTAGTTTTCCTATAGTAAGATCTATACTTAGCTAAATAAAAACCATGCAAGTTTTACTTAGCAAAAACACTAATGCATAGTGAAAAATAATGGGACATAAGATATGAAGCATCACTTGCCTTTTTGGTAGAGGTTATAGGTTCACTCCTTGTCCTTGCAACACTCACACTCTTCAAGTCACTACAATCAATCAAGCAAGGCACAAACTTAATCTACCAATCAAGCAAAACAACACGCACAAAATAACAAAATCAAGAAATGCATGCAAGCATGCAAAGGATGGTTCTAATTGTAAAGGTGGTCTCCACTAGACTTCTAAACTTTGTAAGTTCCAAATTGGTCATTTACCAAAATGGCAAAGTCATTTGTAAAAGGGGTTTCATTAGATTCCTAAACTTTGTAAGATCCAAATTGGTCATTTACCAAAGTGGCAAAGTTAAAGAAATGCATGCAAGCATGCCAAGCTTTGCTTTGTTTTGAAAAAGGGGTTCCTAATGGGTCATAGACATTTGGGCACACCTATTGGTCATTTTGTGAAGTGGCTAAGTCATTTGCAAAAGGTTTCACTATAAAACCATTTGCAAAACAAAGTGTCATTCTATGTGGTGTAGAAACATTTCTACTAGGGTATTAACCTATAGGTTTCACCAAATGAGTTGCTATTGCAAAACTTGGTGTTTTGGGTCAGTAGGTTTGGTTTAAAACATTTTCTCCAAAGTTTTCTATATGAAAGCATTTTCATAAACAAAACAAATAGTTTTTAATTAGCTAGAAATGGACTAAACTAATTAATCCATCCTATTCTTTTCCAAAATCATTTTCCAAACTATGGGTTGGTTCCTAGGGTCAGTAAGGTCACAACAAACTAAATTGCAAAGGTTTTAACCTAAATATCATTTTTAAATGATTTTTCTAATGTTAGCAAGCACACAAAAGAATCTGCAAAATCAAACAAGCTAACAAATACTATTTGCTAAACTAAGGGCAGGGTTGGCTAGATCTTGTCTTGCTGATTCCAACGACATCAAATTTGTAAAATTTGGACGTGTGGATCAAAAGATACATGGGTTTGAAAATGGCAAAAGTTTCTGTTTTCTAATTTCTGTTTTAAGCGAATCTTGGACACGGCGTAATTCTATTCGTCGGTACCGATTCGCTGCGGATCACGCTCTGTAGCCGTTGGATCTAAATGAGATCGTGTGGTCCAGAGAGCGTACCTATTCACGCGTAAGTGGTTCTATCGTACTCGTCCGATCTGGATCGAACGGCTGTCATCGCATTGACCAGAAGCTGGCGGCGCTGCTGATCGGTCGATGACGGTGGCGACGATACAGGAAGCGAGAGAGAAAGAGGGCATGCTCACCGAGCTCAGGAGGTTGCGGTGAAGCTCGACGTGCTGATGGCTCGACGAGGGGCGCACGGGGTCAGGCGTAATTGCTCGCCGGAGTAGAAAACGACGTCGGACGGCTCTGTCCGTGGTTGAAGACGATGCTGTGGATCACGAGAGGACAAACAGAGGTCTGGGTTAGACGCAGGAGGTCATGTCGGAGCTATGGGCGTGAACGAGAGGGCTCGGGGCGGTCAAGGCTTACCGGGGAAACTCGTCGGAGAGGAAGCAGACACGGTGGCGCTTAGAGCTTGTCGGAGTCGTCGCTGGAGATCGCTCTAAGGCAAAGGAGAGGCAGGGTTAGGTGCGCACGAGGGTCGCGAATGAGGGAGCATCATTGAGAGGTGCTGGGGAGGTCTGTGCTCACCGGGGAATGTCGCCGTAGTTGGAACAGACGGCGGCGCTGCAGGTCGTCGTCGAAGGCGAGGTTTCAGGGCATCCGCGGTCGAGTTTGATGCACTGGCAGTTGCGCCTGAGAGTGGTGAAGCTGCCAGCGTACTCAGGGAGGCTCGGGGCGGTGAGGTTTCGTCGGAATCGTCACCGGAACATCGTCGGAGCGGCGGCGGTACAGAGAGAAATGGAGTCAGCCTGGTGGCAGAGAGAGGGAGTGGTCTGGGGGAAATGACAGAGGAGAGGGAGGCGTTTAAGTAGGCGTCGTCGCGGCGAGGGATTAACGCAGCATTAACGCGAATTGAAGCCGCGGATTGAAGGCAGCAACGGCAGCGTCGTCTGGGGGAGAAGAAGTCGCGGGGAAGAAGAAGGAGGTGGCGGTGGGGTCCTCTGGTCAGTGGGAAAAGGAGAAGGAACGGGGTCCACGGGTCAGTCTCCTTGCGGGTAATTTCCTGAGTGCGAGGAAAAACGGTTCGGAGAGAGGGGCAGGTGAGAAAGGTGGGACCGTCTCGTCAGCGAGTGAGAGGAAGAAGTGGGTCCGTGCTGCCATTGGCTCAGTGGGTTTGTTTCTGGGTGTAAAATGTTTTCCTTCGGGAGGAGTATCTTGGTTGGCTGCTGTTGGGCCAAAGCTGGGCTGGTTATGTTTTCCTATTTTTTTTTCTGCCTAAACACTTTTCTTTTTCTATTCTATTTTCTGTTTGGAATTCAAACAATTAATTCAAACAATTTCAAACAACACTCAATCAATTCAAACAGCAAACTTTTCATTTGAATTTGGTTCTGTTTGACAACATAATCCAAATCTCAAAATGAAATATTATTTTTATTTATTTTAGGATCCATTTATTATTTAAATAAAGTGGATCTTTAGTTATTAGGGTTTGATTTATTTAACAAAATTTCCATTTGAAATCCAATTATTTTCAAAACCAAACCAGAAGGTTTAATTTGAAAAATAAAGAAATACTTGGAAACTTATTTAAATAAATAAGTTTTGGTGTTTTAATTAAAATGGGAAAGCCTTTACTTAAATAAAATTGGATATTTAAATCCTTATTATTTTATTTAAATAAAATTTTACTCATTTTATCAAAACAAAATATTTTATTACAAAAGTTTGGCCAAAATTAATTTGGCTTATCTTTCATTTGAAACCAAAGTCTTTTATCAGAAGATCCAAAATAGTATTTCCAAAACAATTTATTTTTCCTTTGATAAATGTTTTATCTTTATAAATCCCTTTAGGATTATTTGATCACCAATTGGTATGGGCTTTGGTAAGGGCTTTATTGGCTTTGGAAATTCAATTTCCTTATCTTATATTATTCACAAGATTTTGTCTATGGTTCCAAACACTGTGAAACCAATCTCTAAGGTCTTTTCTTGATCCTTTGAGAATATTTGTTGATCAACTTTGGTATGGATCAAATCCATAGATTTGGGGTAACTTTGGAAAATAATTTCCTTCCATTAGGGTTTAAGGTTTTGGATTACTTTCCAAATGTTCAAATTTCCAGATACATTCATTGAGGAATGCATTTCCCTTGATTTGGATTTTTGTTGAATTCAAACTTTAAAATCCCATCTTTAACAAACATTGGCTAAAGTTTTTCCTTTTAGAAACAAAAGTTTCTTTTTACCCTGATTTTTCAACAAAATTTTATTTTGTTTAATTTATTTTTCACATTACAAGATTTGGAAAATTTTGGGATGTGACAGGCTACCACCCTTCAAATAAATCTCGTCCCGAGATTTGGGGAGGCTAGGGTTACAAACAGGTTCAAAACAATTAGGGTACTACCACCCTTAAAAATTTTCAATCTAAACTACATCTTGGCTTGCTTGGAATCTTGGAAAACTTCTGCATAGTGGCCTTTATTTCCATACTTGACTCATGGGCTAAGGTTGGGTTTCTCCATAGGCTTGTTTATCTTGTTCTTCATCTTTTCTGGACAATTGCTCACATAGTGTCCTGGTTCCTTGCAATTGAAACAGTGGATATCTTGGAGTTCTTTACGTTGCTCTTGTGGACAAGTGACTACATAGTGGCCTAGCTCTTTGCAGTTGTTGCACACTACTTGGCCGATCTCTTTATTCTTCGGGTTCTCTAGGCATCCACTGGGGTAGTGTCCCATTTCCTTACATTTACGACATTGCACAAGGCTCATGTCTTGCTTTGGTTTCTTGGGCTTCTTTGATCCTTTGAATTGGGTTGTCTTGTTTGGAAGTATAAGTGGTCCTTTTCCTTTTTCATCAACATTCTTGGCATACTTGGATCCTTCTTGTTTCCTTTGTTCAACAATGGCATAGATGGGGCATTGAGTAGGTACATGGTCGTTTCCTTCACAAAGGTAACAAGTAACTTGAGATGTGGGGCATTGGCCAACTAGATGTTCCTCTTCACAATTGGGGCATTGATCTTCATGCTCCTTGGAAGTGTGATCCTTGTCTCCACAAATAATGCAAGCTGGGGCTCCATCTAGAATAATATTCTTGTCATCCTTGTTGTCATACACTCTTTTGGGATAGTTTTCTTCCATGCTGATCATTTGATTAGTCACCTTAAGCATCAGTTGGGATTGTTCTTCCAAAAACTTTTGCAAGGTAGGGTCTTTATCACTATTGTTAGCTATGAACTGAGTTGTTAGTTGGTTAAACTGGTGTTGGGTTGCTAGGAGTTCTCTCATGTTATCCTCTTGGTTGTTGTTGATGTCATCATCCTTGATGCTGGAGTCTCTTGGAGAAGTCAACTGTTTGGGTTGGAGGGGATTAGAATAGGCAAAAGGTTTTTCTAAGGGAATCAATTTTATTCACACACATCACAATTCACACAAGCAATGTGCAAGCAATCACAAACAAACACTCCACTCAAACAACAGTTTCAGGCACATACTTAGGCAACAAAATATTTTTGTTACACCACATAAGTTGGTGGGTTTGACTTAACTAAAATATGGTGGTCCATCTATATGGTTCACTTGTGATCTTTCCATTCTTCTTGGTTGATTCTTCTTGAATGAGATCTTTGTATCCTTGGAGAATTCTTGTGTCTTGGTCACAAATCTTCAAAGGTGATCATGGTTTCTTCTAAGTTGTGTTTCCCTAGTCTTCAAGTGAAATGTTACTCAAGACTTGTATTTCTTTAGTGATATCCAAGTTGAAGTCCTTGGTGTACATGTTGAAGATGTTGAAGAAGTTGAAGAAGTCCTTTGCACATGGTGAAGTCTTTGGTCATGGGGTAGGCTTTCCATTAAGTTTTGAAGTAGAAGAGAAGTAGAGTTGAAACCAAAAATGATTGAAGAAAGAGTTTACAAGATTGTTTTTGTAAATAAGTTTTGGAATAAGATACAACTCCTATTTTTCTAAGGGTTTTTGTCCAATCCTAGGGTTACAAATCCTACAGGCAACACAATGCTCTGATACCATTCTGTAGCGTCCCAAACCTTTAATAAGATTGAGTCCCCTGTGTTTACAATGCTAGTCCCTGGATCAATAGCTAGCATCCAAAGTTCAGATGTAATATCAAGAAACAAAGGTCATAATACAACTTTATAACCAGGAATAAAATAGTTTTGTTACATCAAACATAGCTCATTGGCTATTTACATTACATTGCAGTGGAATAACTATAGTCATGGGTCCTTCATCTTCAAAGTGCCACAGGCAGATGTTGGTTGTAGACTTTATAATCCTAATCAATCAATCTTCACTAAAATCAATCAAACCTGCAACATCATAAGTTACAGCCACAAGGGTCAATACATTTGAATTGTATTGGCAAGTGATACTTTGGTAGTATAGTGGAGTCTATCATCTATATGCATTTGGCTAAGTGGAGTTGAGGCTTGCTTTGCTCAAAATAGATTTTTCCTATCATTTTGAAAATACTAAGATTTGTTTGGCAAAAACAAATTCCAAGGCATCTACCAATCAAAGACTGAAGATCCACTCAGGGCATCTACCAATCAGAGATTGAAGATTAGCTTGGCAAAAACAAATTTCCTCAATCTAAGATTTTGAGATCCTTGTACCAAGCCATCTCTCCATCCAAGATTGAAGAATTTCACACAACCCTTGTTCACCCACAAATTTTAATTTAGAAAATTGGAGTGATGAGATTCTTGAAGTTTCCATGTCTTGATGCTCAAATTGTCCTTTACCAGGGACATGCCTAAGTACTTAGGTTTTACACTCTGCAGAGGTGGTGCACTTTACCCACAAGACTTGGTTTCCCAAGACAAAATCTTTCAGAAGCTTTCCCTTAGACCAACATGGACGCGTTCCAACCTATCAAACACTACCACCCACTGTCCATGTGGCTAAGTTCTTGCAACCTATATGATCATGGCAGAGCCCATATTGCCAAGTGGTTGCACTTTGAAGCTTCTCAACATTTGACATCTCAAATCTCTTTGTTTCTGGTGGCCATCCACAAGTGAGATACACAAGCCAAGTCCATGGCCTTGTGAACCACTCAACATACACCATTCCTTCCATTCCACCCAGGTGATTCATTAACTTTAGTTGTTTTTTTAAATAAAACACAAGTCCTCAGACTTAGAAATTTTCATAGCATGAATATATATTCCCCCCAGGTTTTCTATTAGCTAGGCTAAGCTTGATAGTAATAGGATTCTTAACTTAGGAAAATCCCTCTAAGGATTTATCTACTAGTTTTCCTATAGTAAGATCTATACTTAGCTAAATAAAAACCATGCAAGTTTTACTTAGCAAAACACTAATGCATAGTGAAAAATAATGGGACATAAGATATGAAGCATCACTTGCCTTTTTGGTAGAGGGTATAGGTTCACTCCTTGTCCTTGCAACACTCACACTCTTCAAGTCACTACAATCAATCAAGCAAGGCACAAACTTAATCTACCAATCAAGCAAAACAACACGCACAAAATAACAAAATCAAGAAATGCATGCAAGCATGCAAAGGATGGTTCTAATTGTAAAGGTGGTCTCCACTAGACTTCTAAACTTTGTAAGTTCCAAATTGGTCATTTACCAAAATGGCAAAGTCATTTGTAAAAGGGGTTTCATTAGATTCCTAAACTTTGTAAGATCCAAATTGGTCATTTACCAAAGTGGCAAAGTTAAAGAAATGCATGCAAGCATGCCAAGCTTTGCTTTGTTTTGAAAAAGGGGTTCCTAATGGGTCATAGACATTTGGGCACACCTATTGGTCATTTTGTGAAGTGGCTAAGTCATTTGCAAAAGGTTTCACTATAAAACCATTTGCAAAACAAAGTGTCATTCTATGTGGTGTAGAAACATTTCTACTAGGGTATTAACCTATAGGTTTCACCAAATGAGTTGCTATTGCAAAACTTGGTGTTTTGGGTCAGTAGGTTTGGTTTAAAACATTTTCTCCAAAGTTTTCTTTATGAAAGCATTTTCATAAACAAAACAAATAGTTTTTAATTAGCTAGAAATGGACTAAACTAATTAATCCATCCTATTCTTTTCCAAAATCATTTTCCAAACTATGGGTTGGTTCCTAGGGTCAGTAAGGTCACAACAAACTAAATTGCAAAGGTTTTAACCTAAATATCATTTTTAAATGATTTTTCTAATGTTAGCAAGCACACAAAAGAATCTGCAAAATCAAACAAGCTAACAAATACTATTTGCTAAACTAAGGGCAGGGTTGGCTAGATCTTGTCTTGCTGATTCCAACGACATCAAATTTGTAAAATTTGGACGTGTGGATCAAAAGATACATGGGTTTGAAAATGGCAAAAGTTTCTGTTTTCTAATTTCTGTTTTTAAACAGAATACTGGACACGCGGCGTAATTCTATTCGTCGGTACCGATTCGCTGCGGATCACGCTCTGTAGCCGTTGGATCTAAATGAGATCGTGTGGTCCAGAGAGCGTACCTATTCGCGCGTAAGTGGTTCTATCGTACTCGTCCGATCTGGATCGAACGGCTGTCATCGCATTGACCAGAAGCTGGCGGCGCTGCTGTGGCTACCGGCGGCGGAGCGGTCGGTCGATGACGGTGGCGACGATACAGGAAGCGAGAGAGAAAGAGGGCATGCTCACCGAGCTCAGGAGGTTGCGGTGAAGCTCGACGTGCTGATGGCTCGACGAGGGGCGCACGGGGTCAGGCGTAATTGCTCGCCGGAGTAGAAAACGACGTCGGACGGCTCTGTCCGTGGTTGAAGACGATGCTGTGGATCACGAGAGGACAAACAGAGGTCTGGGTTAGACGCAGGAGGTCATGTCGGAGCTATGGGCGTGAACGAGAGGGCTCGGGGCGGTCAAGGCTTACCGGGGAAACTCGTCGGAGAGGAAGCAGACACGGTGGCGCTTAGAGCTTGTCGGAGTCGTCGCTGGAGATCGCTCTAAGGCAAAGGAGAGGCAGGGTTAGGTGCGCACGAGGGTCGCGAATGAGGGAGCATCATTGAGAGGTGCTGGGGAGGTCTGTGCTCACCGGGGAATGTCGCCGTAGTTGGAATGCACGGCAGCGCTGCAGTCGTCGTCAAGGCGAGGTTTCAGGCATCCGCATGAAGTTTGATGCATTGGCGATTCTTGCCGAGAGTGCCAAGCTGCCAGCGCATTCGAGGAGGCGGTGAGGTTTCGTCGGAATCGTCACCGGAACATCGTCGGAGCGGCGGCGGTACAGAGAGAAATGGAGTCAGCCTGGTGGCAGAGAGAGGGAGTGGTCTGGGGGAAATGACAGAGGAGAGGGAGGCGTTTAAGTAGGCGTCGTCGCGGCGAGGGATTAACGCAGCATTAACGCGAATTGAAGCCGCGGATTGAAGGCAGCAACGGCAGCGTCGTCTGGGGGAGAAGAAGTCGCGGGGAAGAAGAAGGAGGTGGCGGTGGGGTCCTCTGGTCAGTGGGAAAAGGAGAAGGAACGGGGTCCACGGGTCAGTCTCCTTGCGGTAATTTCGAGTGAGGAAAACGGTTCGGAGAGAGGGGCAGGTGAGAAAGGTGGGACCGTCTCGTCAGCGAGTGAGAGGAAGAAGTGGGTCCGTGCTGCCATTGGCTCAGTGGGTTTGTTTCTGGTTGTAAAATGTTTTCCTTCGGGGAGGGAGTACTAGGTCGGACCATGTTGGGCCAAAGTCGCTGGTTATGTTTTCCTATTTTTTTTCTGCCTAAACACTTTTCTTTTTCTATTCTATTTTCTGTTTGGAATTCAAACAATTAATTCAAACAATTTCAAACAACACTCAATCAATTCAAACAGCAAACTTTTCATTTGAATTTGGTTCTGTTTGACAACATAATCCAAATCTCAAAATGAAATATTATTTTTATTTATTTTAGGATCCATTTATTATTTAAATAAAGTGGATCTTTAGTTATTAGGGTTTGATTTATTTAACAAAATTTCCATTTGAAATTCAATTATTTTCAAAACCAAACCAGAAGGTTTAATTTGAAAAATAAAGAAATACTTGGAAACTTATTTAAATAAATAAGTTTTGGTGTTTTAATTAAAATGGGAAAGCCTTTACTTAAATAAAATTGGATATTTAAATCCTTATTATTTTATTTAAATAAACTTTTACTCATTTTATCAAAACAAAATATTTTATTACAAAAGTTTGGCCAAAATTAATTTGGCTTATCTTTCATTTGAAACCAAAGTCTTTTATCAGAAGATCCAAAATAGTATTTCCAAAACAATTTATTTTTCCTTTGATAAATGTTTTATCTTTATAAATCCCTTTAGGATTATTTGATCACCAATTGGTATGGGCTTTGGTAAGGGCTTTATTGGCTTTGGAAATTCAATTTCCTTATCTTATATTATTCACAAGATTTTGTCTATGGTTCCAAACACTATGAAACCAATCTCTAAGGTCTTTTCTTGATCCTTTGAGAATATTTGTTGATCAACTTTGGTATGGATCAAATCCATAGATTTGGGGTAACTTTGGAAAATAATTTCCTTCCATTAGGGTTTAAGGTTTTGGATTACTTTCCAAATGTTCAAATTTCCAGATACATTCATTGAGGAATGCATTTCCCTTGATTTGGATTTTTGTTGAATTCAAACTTTAAAATCCCATCTTTAACAAACTTTGGCTAAAGTTTTTCCTTTTAGAAACAAAAGTTTCTTTTTACCCTGATTTTTCAACAAAATTTTATTTTGTTTAATTTATTTTTCACATTGCAAGATTTGGAAAATTTTGGGATGTGACAGGCTACCACCCTTCAAATAAATCTCGTCCCGAGATTTGGGGAGGCTAGGGTTACAAACAGGTTCAAAACAATTAGGGTACTACCACCCTTAAAAATTTTCAATCTAAACTACATCTTGGCTTGCTTGGAATCTTGGAAACTTCTGCATAGTGGCCTTTATTTCCATACTTGACTCATGGGCTAAGGTTGGGTTTCTCCATAGGCTTGTTTATCTTGTTCTTCATCTTTTCTGGACAATTGCTCACATAGTGTCCTGGTTCCTTGCAATTGAAACAGTGGATATCTTGGAGTTCTTTACGTTGCTCTTGTGGACAAGTGGCTACATAGTGGCCTAGCTCTTTGCAGTTGTTGCACACTACTTGGCCAATCTCTTTATTCTTCGGGTTCTCTGGGCATCCACTGGGGTAGTGTCCCATTTCCTTACATTTACGACATTGCACAAGGCTCATGTCTTGCTTTGGTTTCTTGGGCTTCTTTGATCCTTTGAATTGGGTTGTCTTGTTTGGAAGTATAAGTGGTCCTTTTCCTTTGTCATCAACATTCTTGGCATACTTGGATCCTTCTTGTTTCCTTTGTTCAACAATGGCATAGATGGGGCATTGAGTAGGTACATGGTCGTTTCCTTCACAAAGGTAACAAGTAACTTGAGATGTGGGGCATTGGCCAACTAGATGTTCCTCTTCACAATTGGGGCATTGATCTTCATGCTCCTTGGAAGTGTGATCCTTGTCTCCACAAATAATGCAAGATGGGGCTCCATCTAGAATAATATTCTTGTCATCCTTGTTGTCATACACTCTTTTGGGATAGTTTTCTTCCATGCTGATCATTTGATTAGTCACCTTAAGCATCAGTTGGGATTGTTCTTCCAAAAACTTTTGCAAGGTAGGGTCTTTATCACTATTGTTAGCTATGAACTGAGTTGTTAGTTGGTTCAACTGGTGTTGGGTTGCTAGGAGTTCTCTCATGTTGTCCTCTTGGTTGTTGTTGATGTCATCATCCTTGATGCTGGAGTCTCTTGGAGAAGTCAACTGTTTGGGTTGGAGGGGATTAGAATAGGCAAAAGGTTTTTCTAAGGGAATCAATTTTATTCACACACATCACAATTCACACAAGCAATGTGCAAGCAATCACAAACAAACACTCCACTCAAACAACAGTTTCAGGCACATACTTAGGCAACAAAATATTTTTGTTACACCACATAAGTTGGTGGGTTTGACTTAACTAAAATATGGTGGTCCATCTATATGGTTCACTTGTGATCTTTCCATTCTTCTTGGTTGATTCTTCTTGAATGAGATCTTTGTATCCTTGGAGAATTCTTGTGTCTTGGTCACAAATCTTCAAAGGTGATCATGGTTTCTTCTAAGTTGTGTTTCCCTAGTCTTCAAGTGAAATGTTACTCAAGACTTGTATTTCTTTAGTGATATCCAAGTTGAAGTCCTTGGTGTACATGTTGAAGATGTTGAAGAAGTTGAAGAAGTCCTTTGCACATGGTGAAGTCTTTGGTCATGGGGTAGGCTTTCCATTAAGTTTTGAAGTAGAAGAGAAGTAGAGTTGAAACCAAAAATGATTGAAGAAAGAGTTTACAATATTGTTTTGTAAATAAGTTTTGGAATAAGATACAACTCCTATTTTTCTAAGGGTTTTGTCCAATCCTAGGGTTACAAATCCTACAGGCAACACAATGCTCGATACCATTCTCAGAGGCCCCCAACCTTTAATAAGATTGAGTCCCCTGTGTTTACAATGCTAGTCCCTGGATCAATAGCTAGCATCCACAGTTCAGATGTAATATCAAGAAACAAAGGTCATAATACAACTTTATAACCAGGAATAAAATAGTTTTGTTACATCAAACATAGCTCATTGGCTATTTACATTACATTGCAGCGGAATAACTATAGTCATGGGTCCTTCATCTTCAAAGTGCCACAGGCAGATGTTGGTTGTAGACTTTGTAATCCTAATCAATCAATCTTCACTAAAATCAATCAAACCTGCAACATCATAAGTTACAGCCACAAGGGTCAATACATTTGAATTGTATTGGCAAGTGATACTTTGGTAGTATAGTGGAGTCTATCATCTATATGCATTTGGCTAAGTGGAGTTGAGGCTTGCTTTGCTCAAAATAGATTTTTCCTATCATTTTGAAAATACTAAGATTTGTTTGGCAAAACAAATTCCAAGGCATCTACCAATCAAAGACTGAAGATCCACTCAGGCATCTACCAATCAGAGACTGAAGATTAGCTTGGCAAAACAAATTTCCTCAATCTAAGATTTTGAGATCCTTGTACCAAGCCATCTCTCCATCCAAGATTGAAGAATTTCACACAACCCTTGTTCACCCACAAATTTTAATTTAGAAAATTGGAGTGATGAGATTCTTGAAGTTTCCATGTCTTGATGCTCAAATTGTCCTTTACCAGGGACATGGCTAAGTACTTAGGTTTTACACTCTGCAGAGGTGGTGCACTTTACCCACAAGACTTGGTTTCCCAAGACAAAATCTTCGAAGCTTTCCTTAGACCAACATGGACGCGTTCCAACCTATCAAACACTACCACCCACTGTCCATGTGGCTAAGTTCTTGCAACCTATATGATCATGGCAGAGCCCATATTGCCAAGTGGTTGCACTTTGAAGCTTCTCAACATTTGACATCTCAAATCTCTTTGTTTCCTGGGTGGCCATCCACAAGTGAGATACACAAGCCAAGTCCATGGCCTTGTGAACCACTCAACATACACCATTCCTTCCATTCCACCCAGGTGATTCATTAACTTTAGTTGTTTTGTTAAATAAAACACAAGTCCTCAGACTTAGAAATTTTCATAGCATGAATATATATTCCCCAGGTTTTCTATTAGCTAGGCTAAGCTTGATAGTAATAGGATTCTTAACTTAGGAAAATCCCTCTAAGGATTTATCTACTAGTTTTCCTATAGTAAGATCTATACTTAGCTAAATAAAAACCATGCAAGTTTTACTTAGCAAAAACACTAATGCATAGTGAAAAATAATGGGACATAAGATATGAAGCATCACTTGCCTTTTTGGTAGAGGGTATAGGTTCACTCCTTGTCCTTGCAACACTCACACTCTTCAAGTCACTACAATCAATCAAGCAAGGCACAAACTTAATCTACCAATCAAGCAAAACAACACGCACAAAATAACAAAATCAAGAAATGCATGCAAGCATGCAAAGGATGGTTCTAATTGTAAAGGTGGTCTCCACTAGACTTCTAAACTTTGTAAGTTCCAAATTGGTCATTTACCAAAATGGCAAAGTCATTTGTAAAAGGGGTTTCATTAGATTCCTAAACTTTGTAAGATCCAAATTGGTCATTTACCAAAGTGGCAAAGTTAAAGAAATGCATGCAAGCATACCAAGCTTTGCTTTGTTTTGAAAAAGGGGTTCCTAATGGGTCATAGACATTTGGGCACACCTATTGGTCATTTTGTGAAGTGGCTAAGTCATTTGCAAAAGGTTTCACTATAAAACCATTTGCAAAACAAAGTGTCATTCTATGTGGTGTAGAAACATTTCTACTAGGGTATTAACCTATAGGTTTCACCAAATGAGTTTCTATTGCAAAACTTGGTGTTTTGGGTCAGTAGGTTTGGTTTAAAACATTTTCTCCAAAGTTTTCTTTATGAAAGCATTTTCATAAACAAAACAAATAGTTTTTAATTAGCTAGAAATGGACTAAACTAATTAATCCATCCTATTCTTTTCCAAAATCATTTTCCAAAATAAGGGTTGGTTCCTAGGGTCAGTAAGGTCACAACAAACTAAATTGCAAAGGTTTTAACCTAAATATCATTTTTAAATGATTTTTCTAATGTTAGCAAGCACACAAAAGAATCTGCAAAATCAAACAAGCTAACAAATACTATTTGCTAAACTAAGGGCAGGGTTGGCTAGATCTTGTCTTGCTGATTCCAACGACATCAAATTTGTAAAATTTGGACGTGTGGATCAAAAGATACATGGGTTTGAAAATGGCAAAAGTTTCTGTTTTCTAATTTCTGTTTTTAAACAGAATACTGGACACGCGGCGTAATTCTATTCGTCGGTACCGATTCGCTGCGGATCACGCTCTGTAGCCGTTGGATCTAAATGAGATCGTGTGGTCCAGAGAGCGCATTCTATTCAGCGTAAGTGGTTCTTCTATCGTACTCGTCGATCTGGATCGAACAATGCCATCGCATTGACCGGCGCCGCGGCGCTTGCTGGCTACCGGTGAGCGGTCGATCGATGACGTGGCGATACAGGAAGCGAGAGAGAAAGAGGGCATGCTCACCGAGCTCAGGAGGTTGCGGTGAAGCTCGACGTGCTGATGGCTCGACGAGGGGCGCACGGGGTCAGGCGTAATTGCTCGCCGGAGTAGAAAACAACGCTTGACGGCGGCTCTGCGTGGTTGAAGACGGCGTGTGGATCACGAGAGGACAAACAGAGGTCTGGGTTAGACGCAGGAGGTCATGTCGGAGCTATGGGCGTGAACGAGAGGGCTCGGGGCGGTCAAGGCTTACCGGGGAAACTCGTCAGAGAGGAAGCAGACACGGTGGCGCTTAGAGCTTGTCGGAGTCGTCGCTGGAGATCGCTCTAAGGCAAAGGAGAGGCAGGGTTAGGTGCGCGAGGGTCGCGAATGAGGGAGCATCATTGAGAGGTGCTTCGGGAGGTCTGTGCTCACCGGAATGTCGCCAGAAGTTGGAATGGCAGTGCGCGCTGTCATCATCGTCGAAGGCGAGGTTTCAGGGCATCCGCGGTCGAGTTTGATGCACTGGCAGTTGCGCCTGAGAGTGGTGAAGCTGCCAGCGTACTCAGGGAGGCTCGGGGCGGTGAGGTTTCGTCGGAATCGTCACCGGAACATCGTCGGAGCGGCGGCGGTACAGAGAGAAATGGAGTCCGGTGGCGAGAGAGGAGTGGTCTGGGGAAATGATGAGGAGAGGGAGGCGTTTAAGTAGGCATCGTCGTGGCGAGGGATTAACGCAGCATTAACGCGAATTGAAGCCGCGGATTGAAGGCAGCAACGGCAGCGTCGTCTGGGGGAGAAGAAGTCGCGGGGAAGAAGAAGGAGGTGGCGGTGGGGTCCTCTGGTCAGTGGGAAAAGGAGAAGGAACGGGGTCCACGGGTCAGTCTCCTTGCGGGTAATTTCCTGAGTGCGAGGAAAAACGGTTCGGAGAGAGGGGCAGGTGAGAAAGGTGGGACCGTCTCGTCAGCGAGTGAGAGGAAGAAGTGGGTCCGTGCTGCCATTGGCTCGATGGTTTGTTTCTGGGTGTAAAATGTTTTCCTTCGGGGAGGGAGTACTGGGCTGGACTGCTGTTGGGCCAAAGCTGGGCTGGTTATGTTTTCCTATTTTTTTTCTGCCTAAACACTTTTCTTTTTCTATTCTATTTTCTGTTTGGAATTCAAACAATTAATTCAAACAATTTCAAACAACACTCAATCAATTCAAACAGCAAACTTTTCATTTGAATTTGGTTCTGTTTGACAACATAATCCAAATCTCAAAATGAAATATTATTTTTATTTATTTTAGGATCCATTTATTATTTAAATAAAGTGGATCTTTAGTTATTAGGGTTTGATTTATTTAACAAAATTTCCATTTGAAATCCAATTATTTTCAAAACCAAACCAGAAGGTTTAATTTGAAAAATAAAGAAATACTTGGAAACTTATTTAAATAAATAAGTTTTGGTGTTTTAATTAAAATGGGAAAGCCTTTACTTAAATAAAATTGGATATTTAAATCCTTATTATTTTATTTAAATAAAATTTTACTCATTTTATCAAAACAAAATATTTTATTACAAAAGTTTGGCCAAAATTAATTTGGCTTATCTTTCATTTGAAACCAAAGTCTTTTATCAGAAGATCCAAAATAGTATTTCCAAAACAATTTATTTTTCCTTTGATAAATGTTTTATCTTTATAAATCCCTTTAGGATTATTTGATCACCAATTGGTATGGGCTTTGGTAAGGGCTTTATTGGCTTTGGAAATTCAATTTCCTTATCTTATATTATTCACAAGATTTTGTCTATGGTTCCAAACACTGTGAAACCAATCTCTAAGGTCTTTTCTTGATCCTTTGAGAATATTTGTTGATCAACTTTGGTATGGATCCAATCCATAGATTTGGGGTAACTTTGGAAAATAATTTCCTTCCATTAGGGTTTAAGGTTTTGGATTACTTTCCAAATGTTCAAATTTCCAGATACATTCATTGAGGAATGCATTTCCCTTGATTTGGATTTTTGTTGAATTCAAACTTTAAAATCCCATCTTTAACAAACTTTGGCTAAAGTTTTTCCTTTTAGAAACAAAAGTTTCTTTTTACCCTGATTTTTCAACAAAATTTTATTTTGTTTAATTTATTTTTCACATTACAAGATTTGGAAAATTTTGGGATGTGACAATCCATATGTGGTTAATGAAAAGAACACACATTCAATGACATTGGTGGATCCATATGTGGTTTGTGAGAATAACACACATTCAATGACACTGGTGGATCAATGTGGTTTGTGAAAAGAACACACATGCAATGACACTGGTGGATCCATATGTGGATTATGAAAAGAACACACATGTAATGACTCTAGTGGATCCATGTGGTCTATGAAAAGAACAGACATGCAATGACTCTAGTTGTGGTTAATGAAAAGAACACACATGAAAAGACACTAGGGATCCATATGTGGTTAATGAAAAGAACACGCATGCAATGACACTAGTGAATCCATATGTGGTTTGTCAAAATAACACACATTCAATAACAGTGGTGGATCCATGTGGTTTATGAGAAGAACAAACATACAATGACTCTAGTGGATCCATATGTGGATTGTGAAAAGAACACACATGTTATGACTCTAGTTGTGGTTCTTGAAAAGAACACACATGCAATGACACTATGGGATCCATATGTGGTTTGTGAAACTAACTCACATTCAATGACATTGGTGGATCAATGTAGTTTATGAAAAGAACAGACATGCAATAACTCTGGTGGATGCATATGTGGTTTGAGAAAAGAACACGCGTGCAATGTCTCCAGTTGTGGTTCATGAAAAGAACACACATGTAATGACACAGGTGGATCTATATGTGGTATGTCAAAAGAATCCACATTCAATGACACTGGTGGATCCATATGTGGTTTGTGAAAAGAACACACATTTAATGGCTCTACCCGTGGTTTATGAAAAGAACAGACATGCAATGACTCTGGTGGATCCATTTGTGGTTTATGAAAAGAACAAACATTCAATGAGACTTGTGGATCCATGTAGTTTATGAAAAGGACAGACATGTAATGACGCTGGTGGATCCATATGTGGTTTGTGAAAATAACACACAAGAAGTGACCCTAGTTGTGGTTTATGAAAAGAACACACATGCAATGACACTGGTGGATCCATGTGGTTTATGAAAAGAACACACATGCAATGACTCTGGTGGATCCATGTGGTTTATGAAAAGAACAGACATTCAATGATACAGGTGAATTCATATGTGGTTAATGAAAAGAACACACATGCAATGACTATGGTGGATCCATACGGTTTATGAAAAAAAGACATGCAATGACACTGGTTGTGGTAAATTAAAAGAACACACATGCAATGACATTGGTGGATCCATATGTGGTTTGTGAAAATAACACACATTCAATGACACTAGTGGATCCATATGTGGTTAATGAAAAGAACACACATTCAATGACATTGGTGGATCCATATGTGGTTTGTGAGAATAACACACATTCAATGACACTGGTGGATCAATGTGGTTTGTGAAAAGAACACACATGCAATGACACTGGTGGATCCATATGTGGATTATGAAAAGAACACACATGCAATGACTCTAGTGGATCCATGTGGTTTATGAAAAGAACAGACATGCAATGACTCTGGAGGATCCATATGTGGTTTATGAAAAGAACAGGCATGCAATGACTCTAGTCGATCCATATGTGGTTGATGAAAAGAACAGACATGCAATGACTCTAGTTGTGGTTAATGAAAAGAACACACATGCAAAGACACTAGGGATCCATATGTGGTTAATGAAAAGAACACGCATGCAATGACACTAGTGAATCCATATGTGGTTTGTGAAAATAACACACATTCAATAACAGTGGTGGATCCATGTGGTTTATGAGAAGAACAAACATACAATGACTCTAGTGGATCCATATGTGGATTGTGAAAAGAACACACATGTTATGACTCTAGTTGTGGTTCTTGAAAAGAACACACATGCAATGACACTATGGGATCCATATGTGTTTTGTGAAACTAACTCACATTCAATGACATTGGTGGATCAATGTAGTTTATGAAAAGAACAGACATGCAATGACTCTGGTGGATGCATATGTGGTTTGAGAAAAGAACACACGTGCAATGTCTCCAGTTGTGGTTCATGAAAAGAACACACATGTAATGACACAGGTGGATCTATATGTGGTATGTCAAAAGAACCCACATTCAATGACACTGGTGGATCCATATGTGGTTTGTGAAAAGAACACACATTTAATGACTCTACCTGGTTTATGAAAAGAATGACATGCAATGACTCTGGTGGATCCATATGTGGTTTATGAAAAGAACAAACATTCAATGAGACTTGTGGATCCATGTGGTTTATGAAAAGGACAGACATGTAATGACGCTGGTGGATCCATATGTGGTTTGTGAAAATAACACACAAGAAGTGACCCTAGTTGTGGTTTATGAAAAGAACACACATGCAATGACACTGGTGGATCCATGTGGTTGATGAAAAGAACACACATGCAATGACTCTAGTGGATCCATGTGGTTTATGAAAAGAACAGCCATTCAATGATACAGGTGAATTCATATGTGGTTAATGAAAAGAACACACATGCAATGACTCTGGTGGATCCATACGGTTTATGAAAAAAAAGACATGCAATGACACTAGTTGTGGTAAATGAAAAGAACACACATGCAATGACATTGGTGGATCCATATGTGGTTTGAGAAAATAACACACATTCAATGACACTAGTGGATCCATATGTGGTTAATGAAAAGAACACACATTCAATGACATTGGTGGATCCATATGTGGTTTGTGAGAATAACACACATTCAATGACACTGGTGGATCAATGTGGTTTGTGAAAAGAACACACATGCAATGACACTGGTGGATCCATATGTGGATTATGAAAAGAACACACATGTAATGACTCTAGTGGATCCATGTGGTCTATGAAAAGAACAGACATGCAATGACTCTGGAGGATCCATATGTGGTTTATGAAAAGAACAGGCATGCAATGACTCTAGTGGATCCATATGTGGTTAATGAAAAGAACAGACATGCAATGACTCTAGTTGTGGTTAATGAAAAGAACACACATGCAAAGACACTAGGGATCCATATGTGGTTAATGAAAAGAACACGCATGCAATGACACTAGTGAATCCATATGTGGTTTGTGAAAATAACACACATTCAATAACAGTGGTGGATCCATGTGGTTTATGAGAAGAACAAACATACAATGACTCTAGTGGATCCATATGTGGATTGTGAAAAGAACACACATGTTATGACTCTAGTTGTGGTTCTTGAAAAGAACACACATGCAATGACACTATGGGATCCATATGTGTTTTGTGAAACTAACTCACATTCAATGACATTGGTGGATCAATGTAGTTTATGAAAAGAACAGACATGCAATGACTCTGGTGGATGCATATGTGGTTTGAGAAAAGAACACACGTGCAATGTCACCAGTGGTTCATGAAAAGAACACACATGTAATGACAGGTGGATCTATATGTGGTATGTCAAAAGAACCCACATTCAATGACACTGGTGGATCCATATGTGGTTTGTGAAAAGAACACACATTTAATGACTCTACCTGTGGTTTATGAAAAGAACAGACATGCAATGACTCTGGTGGATCCATATGTGGTTTATGAAAAGAACAAACATTCAATGAGACTTGTGGATCCATGTGGTTTATGAAAAGGACAGACATGTAATGACGCTGGTGGATCCATATGTGGTTTGTGAAAATAACACACAAGAAGTGACCCTAGTTGTGGTTTATGAAAGAACACACATGCAATGACACTGGTGGATCCATGTGGTTGATGAAAAGAACACACATGCAATGACTCTAGTGGATCCATGTGGTTTATGAAAAGAACAGCCATTCAATGATACAGGTGAATTCATATGTGGTTAATGAAAAGAACACACATGCAATGACTCTGGTGGATCCATTCGGTTTATGAAAAAAAGACATGCACTGACACTGGTTGTGGTTTATGAAAAGAACACACATGCAATGACATTGGTGGATCCATATGTGGTTTGAGAAAATAACACACATTCAATGACACTAGTGGATCCATATGTGGTTAATGAAAAGAACACACATTCAATGACATTGGTGGATCCATATGTGGTTTGTGAGAATAACACACATTCAATGACACTGGTGGATCAATGTGGTTTGTGAAAAGAACACACATGCAATGACACTGGTGGATCCATATGTGGATTATGAAAAGAACACACATGTAATGACTCTAGTGGATCCATGTGGTCTATGAAAAGAACAGACATGCAATGACTCTGGAGGATCCATATGTGGTTTATGAAAAGAACAGGCATGCAATGACTCTAGTGGATCCATATGTGGTTAATGAAAAGAACAGACATGCAATGACTCTAGTTGTGGTTAATGAAAAGAACACACATGCAAAGACACTAGGGATCCATATGTGGTTAATGAAAAGAACACGCATGCAATGACACTAGTGAATCCATATGTGGTTTGTGAAAATAACACACATTCAATAATAGTGGTGGATCCATGTGGTTTATGAGAAGAACAAACATTCAATGACTCTAGTGGATCCATATGTGGATTGTGAAAAGAACACACATGTTATGACTCTAGTTGTGGTTCTTGAAAAGAACACACATGCAATGACACTATGGGATCCATATGTGGTTTGTGAAACTAACGCACATTCAATGACATTGGTGGATCAATGTAGTTTATGAAAAGAACAGACATGCAATGACTCTGGTGGATGCATATGTGGTTTGAGAAAAGAACACACGTGCAATGTCTCCAGTTGTGGTTCATGAAAAGAACACACATGTAATGACACAGGTGGATCTATATGTGGTATGTCAAAAGAACCCACATTCAATGACACTGGTGGATCCATATGTGGTTTGTGAAAAGAACACACATTTAATGACTCTACCTGTGGTTTATGAAAAGAACAGACATGCAATGACTCTGGTGGATCCATATGTGGTTTATGAAAAGAACAAACATTCAATGAGACTTGTGGATCCATGTGGTTTATGAAAAGGACAGACATGTAATGACGCTGGTGGATCCATATGTGGTTTGTGAAAATAACACACAAGAAGTGACCCTAGTTGTGGTTTATGAAAAGAACACACATGCAATGACACTGGTGGATCCATGTGGTTGATGAAAAGAACACACATGCAATGACTCTAGTGGATCCATGTGGTTTATGAAAAGAACAGCCATTCAATGATACAGGTGAATTCATATGTGGTTAATGAAAAGAACACACATGCAATGACTCTGGTGGATCCATACGGTTTATGAAAAAAAAGACATGCAATGACACTAGTTGTGGTAAATGAAAAGAACACACATGCAATGACATTGGTGGATCCATATGTGGTTTGAGAAAATAACACACATTCAATGACACTAGTGGATCCATATGTGGTTAATGAAAAGAACACACATTCAATGACATTGGTGGATCCATATGTGGTTTGTGAGAATAACACATTCAATGACACTGGTGGATCAATGTGGTTTGTGAAAAGAACACACATGCAATGACACTGGTGGATCCATATGTGGATTATGAAAAGAACACACATGTAATGACTCTAGTGGATCCATGTGGTCTATGAAAAGAACAGACATGCAATGACTCTGGAGGATCCATATGTGGTTTATGAAAAGAACAGGCATGCAATGACTCTAGTGGATCCATATGTGGTTCATGAAAAGAACAGACATGCAATGACTCTAGTTGTGGTTAATGAAAAGAACACACATGCAAAGACACTAGGGATCCATATGTGGTTAATGAAAAGAACACGCATGCAATGACACTAGTGAATCCATATGTGGTTTGTGAAAATAACACACATTCAATAATAGTGGTGGATCCATGTGGTTTATGAGAAGAACAAACATTCAATGACTCTAGTGGATCCATATGTGGATTGTGAAAAGAACACACATGTTATGACTCTAGTTGTGGTTCTTGAAAAGAACACACATGCAATGACACTATGGGATCCATATGTGGTTTGTGAAACTAACTCACATTCAATGACATTGGTGGATCTATGTAGTTTATGAAAAGAACAAACATGCAATGACTCTGGTGTATCCATATGTGGTTTGTGAAAAGAAAACTCATGCAATGACTCTAGTTGTGGTTTAGGATAAGAACACACATGCAATGACACAAGTGGATTCATGTGGTTGATGAAAATAACACACATGCAATGACTCTGGTGGTTCCATGTGGTTTATGAAAAGAACAGACATGCAATGACTCTGGTGGATCCATATGTAGTGTATGAAAAGAACAGACATGTAATGACTCTGGTGGATCTATGTGGTTTATGAAAACAATAGACATGCAATGACTCTAGTTGTGGTTAATGAAAAGAACACACATGCAATGCCACTAAGGGATCCATATGTGGTTAATGAAAATAACACTCGTGGATCCATATGTGATTTGTGAAAAGAACACACATTCAATGACAGTGGTGGATCCATATGTGGTTAATGAAAAGAACACACATGCAATGACACTGGTGGATCCATATGTGGTTTGTGAAAAGAACACACATTCAATGCCACTGGTAGATCCATGTGGTTTATGAAAAGACCACACATGCAATGACTCTGGTGGCTCCATATGTGGTTTATGAAAAGATCACACATGCAATGACTCTGGTGGATCCATGTGTGGTTTATGAAAAGAACAGACAAGCAATGCCTCTTGTGGATCCATATGTGGTTTATGAAAACAACAGACATGCAATGACTCTAGTTGTGGTTCATGAACAGAACACACATGCAATGCCAATGGGGATCCATATGTGGTTAATGAAAAGAACACACATGCAATGACACTGGTGGATCCATATATGGTTTGTGAAAAGAACACACATTCAATGACACTGGTGGATCCATGTGGTTTATGAAAAGGAAAGACATGCAATCACTCTGGTGGATGCATATGTGGTTTTGAAAAGAACACACATGCAATGACACTAGTGGATCTAGATGTGGTTTGTTAAAAGAACACACATTCAATGACACTGGTGGATCCATATGTGGATTATGAAAAGAACACACATGCAATGACTCTAGTGGATCCATGTGGTTTATGAAAAGAACAGACATGCAATGACTCTGGAGGATCCATATGTGGTTTATGAAAAGAACAGGCATGCAATGACTCTAGTGGATCCATATGTGGTTGATGAAAAGAACAGACATGCAATGACTCTAGTTGTGGTTAATGAAAAGAACACACATGCAAAGACACTGGTGGATCCATATGTGGTTTGTGAAAATAACACACATTCAATAACAGTGGTGGATCCATGTGGTTTATGAGAAGAACAAACATACAATGACTCTAGTGGATCCATATGTGGATTGTGAAAAGAACACACATGTTATGACTCTAGTTGTGGTTCATGAAAAGAACACACATGCAATGAGACTATGGGATCCATATGTGGTTTGTGAAACTAACTCACATTCAATGACATTGGTGGATCTATGTAGTTTATGAAAAGAACAGACATGCAATGACTCTGGTGGATGCATATGTGGTTTGAGAAAAGAACATGCGTGCAATGTCTCCAGTTGTGGTTCATGAAAAGAACACACATGTAATGACACAGGTGGATCTATATGTGGTATGTCAAAAGAACCCACATTCAATGACACTGGTGGATCCATGTGTGGTTTGCGAAAAGAACACACATTTAATGACTCTACCTGTGGTTTATGAAAAGAACAGACATGCAATACTCTGGTGGATCCATATGTGGTTTATGAAAAGAACAAACATTCAATGAGACTTGTGGATCCATGTGGTTTATGAAAAGGACAGACATGTAATGACGCTGGTGGATCCATATGTGGTTTGTGAAAATAACACACAAGAAGTGACCCTAGTTGTGGTTTATGAAAAGAACACACATGCAATGACACTGGTAGATCCATGTGGTTTATGAAAAGAACACACATGCAATGACTCTGGTGGATCCATGTGGTTTATGAAAAGAACAGACATTCAATGATACAGGTGAATTCATATGTGGTTAATGAAAAGGACACACATGCAATGACTCTGGTGGATCCATACGGTTTATGAAAAAAAAGACATGCAATGACACTGGTTGTGGTAAATGAAAAGAACACACATGCAATGACATTGGTGGATCCATATGTGGTTTGTGAAAATAACACACATTCAATGACACTAGTGGATCCATATGTGGTTAATGAAAAGAACACACATTCAATGACATTGGTGGATCCATATGTGGTTTGTGAGAATAACACACATTCAATGACACTAGTGGATCCATGTGGTTTATGAAAAGAACATACATGCAATGACTATGATGGATCCATATGTGGTTTGTGAAAAGAACCCACATGCAATCCCTCTAGTTGTGGTTCATGGAAAGCACACACATACAATGACACAGGTGGATCCATATGTGGTTTGTGAAAAGAACCCACATTCAATGACACTGGTGGATCCATATGTGGTTTGTGAAAAGAACACACATTTAATGACTCTACCTATGGTTTATGAAAAGAACAGACATGCAATGACTCTAGTGGATCCATATGTGGTTTATGAAAAGAACAGCCATGCAATGACTCTAGATATGGTTAATGAAAATAACATACATGCAATGATGCTTGGAGATCAATATGTGGTTAATGAAAATAACGCACATGCAATGACACTTATGGATCCATATGTGGTTTGTGAAAAGAACACACATTCAACGACACTGATGGATCCATGTGGTTTATTGAAAGGACAGACATGTATTGACTCTGGTGGATCCGTATGTGGTTTGTGAAAAGAACACACAAGTAGTGATTGTAGTTGTGGTTTATGAAAAGAAGACACATGCAATGACACTAGTGGATCCATGTGGTTTATGAAAAGAACACACATGCAACGACTCTCGTGGATCCATGTGGTTTATGAAAAGAACAAACATTCAATGACACCGGTGGATCCCTATGTGGTTAATGAAAAGAACACACACACAATGACTCTGGTGGATCCATGTGGTTAATGAAAAAAACAGACATATAATGACACTGGTTGTGGTTAATGAAAAGAACACACATGCAATGACACTAGGGGATCGATATGTGGTTAATGAAAAGAATACACATGCAATGACATTGGTGGATCCATATGTGGTTTGTGAATAGAACACACATTAAATGACAATGGTGGATCCATATGTGGTTAATGAAAAGAACAGACATGCAATGACACTAGTGGATCCATATGTGGTTTGTGAAAATAACACACATTTAATGACAGTAGTGGATCCATGTGGTTTGATGAAAAGAACAGACATGCAATGACTCTGGTGGATCCATGTGTGGTTTGTGAAAAGAACAAACATGCAATGACTCTGGTTGTGGTTCATGAAAAGAACACACATGCAATGGCACTGGTGGATCCATATGTGGTTTGTGAAAAAAACACATTCAATGACACTGGTGGATCAATGTGGTTTGTCAAAAGAACACATGCAATGACACTGGTGGATCCATATGTGGTTTATGAAAAGAACACACATGCAATGACTCTGGTGGATCCATGTGATTTATGAAAAGAACAGACATGCAATGACTCTGGTGGATCCATATGTGGTTTATGAAAAGAACAGACATGCAATGACTCTAGTTGTGGTTAATGAAAAGAACACACATGCAATGACACTAGGGGATCCATTTGTGGTTAATGAAAAGGACACACATGCAATGGCACTGGTGGATCCGTATGTGGTTTGTGAAAAGAACACACATTCAATGAGACTAGTGGATCCATGTGGTTTATGAGAAGAATAGACCTGCAATGACTCTAGTGGATCCATATGTGGTTTATAAAAATAACAGACATGCAATGACTCTAGTTGTGGTTCATGAAAAGAACACACATGCAATGACACTTGGGAATCCATATGTGGTTAATGAAAAGAAAACACATGCAATCACACTAGTGGATCTATATTGTGGGGCCCTCGGATTAATCCTCCGAGAATCCCTGTTATGCATACAACCACGATCCCATGATCAGTTAGTCGTGGCACATAATAGACAAGTATCAAAGTAAACATCCAATAGATAACGAATACATGTCATACCTTCGTTGCCATTATGGCTACATCGATCAACATCAGCGGAACTTCATTAAGCATAGACCCCGAGCCGTGCCTTAACCTACATGCAACTGACTGGGAGAACATCCTAGCTCGCATAGTCGTCCACTTCACCTCTTCTTGATATCTGACCAAATTAATAGCTAGGGACAATGCCAGTGAGTACTTTGAATGTACTCACAAACCACCTTAAGATAATAATAATAACAAGAGGATATGCACTATGGCTGTGGTAGTAGGAGGGCTCCAAGAGAGGTTATTTTCTCAATTAGTTTCTCTTGTAGATATAGCATCTACATATCTTTGTTGAAAAGTTTTGTAAAGCATTTTGGAAACCTTTTTGAAAAGTTTTGGAAACACTAGGACTGGGTCACCCATTTGTTCCTTCATTTCGGTCATCCCATGACTAAACTCCTTTTATTCCTTTCTGACCATCCCATGGTCAAAACAGGTATCCTTTCAGACCATCCCATGGTCAAAAAATTTCCGAAACCATTTCTTTTCCGAAATCCTTTTTGAAAATAAAACCAGCACCCCTCTATAGCAACCTTCCCAACCGTCCATGACCGCGGACATGGCTATTCGAATAGATTTACACTCTGTAGAGGTTGTACACTTTACCCACACCATCCGGGTACACTACCCTGATCTTCACCGATCGTGGGTCAAGTAACCAATCAAGACTCTCCGGATGCCCACTCCAATATAAGTGCCTACCCTATGAGGGTTATTCCCCTCAAAACCGGGACGTCGGGTACCGAGGACCAACCGGAGCGCTTTTTCCACTTATCGAGTGTGCGCTTTCAATGAGGTGCTCATAGTAACGTGTGGAGGCCCGCAGACCCTTCGTTCCTTATCCAGGTCGATGTCCCACATGGGCCTTTATCGGAGAAGGCCCACCCTCTAGGGATCGCAATCCCCTATAGTAGTTATGAGGCAGCTTATACCAGAATAGACAACCATAAAATCCAGCCTTGTCCCATTCCAGAGTAATGTGGTTGCACAGGGTTAATTGTTCTAGCAAAAACTGCAAAGAACCGGGTGTGTTTTCGTAAACCTTTTTCCTCCAGCTTTCCTTCAGCATTTATAAAACAAAACCTTTTTCTTTCTCAACAAATCTTGGGAGGTCCCACCTCAGCAAGGTTTTATCATAAAACATTTGGTAAAACTTTTCCGGGGTCTTCCCATCCTCTAGTTTTGCTTCGGCTAAAACGGGGTCTCTAGAGGGTTATGGTGATATACACCATCTATTCTACTAGGGACCAGTAGGTGTCACTAAGGGGGTTGTACTTAGTAGTACAAAATGGTAATAGTTCGGAGGAGCCAAACCATTACCATATATACATCAAGATATAGTAAAACAATGCAGTTTTAAATAAACAGAAGATAAAACATGCATAAGTAAAACAGTAGGACAAGGCTTATGAGAAAGAAAGTGGCTTGCCTGAGATCAGTATTATGGCATGATTGTCCCTGGACTTCTTCTTAGAATACCCATAATAACCAATAATAATAATATCTCTTCTTCTCAGCGTCAATACAAGCGCAACTATCGTCGTCATCGAGTATACATGCAAACAAGCAAGAGCACAATCAAAACAAGGCATACACGCATTATTACAATAAAGTAAAAAACATACCACACATTACTCAAATCAGTAGGTTTTGAGGGGATTGGATTTAGGAGATTGAGATGGCCTTGGAGAAGGGAATGAACACCCCTTAGGGTTTATTGTCGAGGAACTACCTAGGAGGGGGTTTTGGGATTAAGGACATATTCTGTATGATACCATTGTATAAAAATGATACCTACAGGTAGATGTTGATAAAATGAAACCAACAAAAGTGGTTTCATTAATTTATCACTTTTCTTTAAATAGTTATGATTTTCCTAGTGAAATAACTTCTAGTTTTAGGGAATAAGTCACCAGAAAAATTCTGGAGCTCCAAAAATTATTTACTTGGAGGATTTTGTAGAGTTTTATGCATTGAACCACTGATAGTTTGAATCACTCCAAAATAATTACCAGAATGCCCTTAGGAAATTCCCAAAGGCAGTTCTATAGCTGTTTTGTCCTTTTCACTAAATTAAATCTACAGAATCTTTTGATTTGATTCTAGGGACACATGGTGGGTATTTAGAATACCTTTCTGAATAAATTGGATTCACTCTTTTTGGAGTTGTCAAATGCCTTTAGTAATTGAGACTACCCTAGACAGATATGATTAATTTGCCAAAATTTCGCAGAGCCTCCATAAAATTGGATCTCCTGGATTTTGGTAGACCTTAGTGTACCACATCATAGGGAGGTGGATTTGGGTCAATACATCTGTTGGTTTAACCTAGAAAAATCACCTAAGGGAGAAACTAATAGTTTTTGCTATTTTTACTATAGACAAACTACTATTCACCTTGGCATGAGATAAAGTCTAGATGGTAGGCCTATGGGTATACTTTCAAAGGCACATGGTTTCATCCATTTTGGAGATGCGTAGGTCCGTGAGGGATTTATTTACTGGAAAGGGTACCTCTTGGTAAATAAATTTACAGAGGAGATATTAGTCGTATTTGGCCAAATTTTTGGTACAGCAAGATAGAAAAAACCCTAAGGTATCCTAGAAAATCTGTATCTGGTTATATGGAGGTATTTACCATTTTCATTCGGAAATAAAACTAACAGTTATTTAACTAGATCTGGAAGAAAAGATAAAAAGAAAAGGAAAAACATCCGCGGGCCGCGTCTAGTAGGGGAAATGGGCTGCAGGGCTCCGACCGGCCCAGTGCCTCAGCAGACATCACGTGAGCGCAGTTCAAACTGCCGCTAGGCTGGGCCCGTGTGTTGGCGACCTGGGGCTGGCGAAGGGGAATCGGCGGCGGTGGACCATTCGATCAGATGGCGATCGACGGTGCAGGGCCGTCGTCTTCCCGGGCGCGGTGGCGATGGGGAGAAACCCTAGAGGGGTTACAGGGAGGAGCGAGGAGGCTCACCAGGGGCTCGAGAGGCGGCGAGGATGGGCGGAGCCGACACGGCGCTCGACGGCGAGCCTGGGGAGGGGCGGCACGAGGTGGTTCAACGTCGGTGCAAGGCTCGCGCGATGACGCCCGAATGGGGCTCGCCGGGAGCTCGACGGTGGCGGTCGGTGGAGGCCGTCCTGAGCAAGAGGAAGGTAGGGTTAGGTTCAGAATTCCCTAGGGGTCTCAGAAATCCTGCATGCATGGGGAGAGGGGTAGGAGGGAGTGAGCTATGCTCAGATCTGGAGTGATGGTCGAAAGGCCATTCTCTCCTTCCTTCTGGTAGAGCAGGGTAGGGGAGGAGGAGTGGAGCTAGGGGGTGGTGAGGGGAAGTGAGAGGAAGCAAATGAGGGGGGCAGGGACGTGCTGGGAGGGCCTCTGGCCTATTTATATCGAGGTGGGAGCTCTAGAGGGAAAATGTCCATTTTGGACATGGAGGAGGGGTGCTGGCAGGGGATTGGTCAAGGGAGGAGGTCGAGGGGGTGTGGTGGGTCTCTGAGTCGGACAGGGAGATAGGGAGAGTGTGGTGGAGGCTGCTGCAATTAATTGGCCCACTTGCTTGTCTCTCTCTCTCTCTTTCACTTCCATGCATGAGAGGACAGGGGGGAGGTGGTGCTACAGTGATGGTCGACCAGAGGAGGGATGCGAGGTGTGCTGTGGAGAAAGAGAGAGCAAGTTTGCATAGGGTTGGGGTGGTTTTGGATCAAAGCTTGATGGATTTGTTAAACTTGGTCAAATGGAGATTTGTGAAGGAAGTTCAACAATTTATGTTGAACATGGTGGGGAGATGGTACTGGTAGATATATATAGTCAAGGTATCTCTCCTAGAATTATTTGAGATTTTTCAAAGGAGTTTTAGTCCACTCAAATCCATTTATTCAAAAACTATAGAAGTGAAATCTTGGAGTTCAGTTGACATTTTTACATTGGACAGGGTGTGTTTTTGAGTTGATATGGTCCCAAATGTGAATACACTCTTAGGGGAATTTTCCCAAGATTTATTGGAAGGTAAAAGTATTTAAAACAATTATTATTCCATTTCACCCATTTAAGAAAATGGGCAAAAAGAAATAATAAAACCCTTCAAAAATATTTATTTTTTAAGTTGGAAGTTAGGGTATGATGTATGGATCTCAATTGAGCCAAAAGTTGAGGAAGTGTTTTGGCAAAAACCAAACTTTCCATTGTGGATGAAGTTTTGGGGATTTTGTCTATTAAAGGAATTAAATAGATTTGGGGCCATAATAAATATGGATAATATTTCATAAACCTTGATGATAAGGGTAGATGATCTAGAAAAGGTGTAGCAATAATTTTCAACCTTGGGAATTGGAAATCCAACTCGAATTAGATGGAAAAACAAGGAGTTGAGCATCTAGGGTGATGTTATTTTTATACCACCAAAACCTGGTTGGATCTTGGAGCTCAGATCTCCCCTTGGGACATGGGATATATGTATGGATAGACCAAGTGATGTACATCAACTTGGTATAGAGGTTTGAGCTTGATCTGTCTTGAATTCACCAAGAACTGATTTCAAACTTTGAATAAAATAAGCTTGGCAAAGCAGATTATCAACTAGCCTTCAAAACCATGTGATTTTTAAGAAGCACAACGATCCACTTGGAACAAGTGAAGTAGGTATTGATATACCTATATGAGTAGAATACAACCATGCAAAGAGTTGGTCCAGATAAGGTTGGGTGATGGTGTGAGCTTCTATCAAAGTAGGCATGTTGACTAGATTTGCAGGAAGTGTTATTTTCTTGCCTGCAAAACCATCAAGAACAAGTGGGTTGGAGGATGATCTAACCAAGGGAAGGAGTGGGCCTTGGTAGTCCTTAGGATGGTTAACAATATGGTTCAAATTCATTTCCAAAAATGCACAAGGGTTGGGAAAGGGAGACATTCAAAAAGGTGATGTTGGAAATAGCTTCCAGACTTAGCCAAATTTGGCAGGTTTAGGGTTTTTTACTAGATTATGAGTGGGGATGTTTTTGATGGGTTGCAAGGTACCCAGGTATCATCAAATGGATGATGTTGAAGTGTATATTGAGTACAAAGGATCCATGCTTGATATTGGTCTTCATTGACCTAGAAGCTTCTAGAATGGATCACTTTAGAAGGGGTCTGGTTAGGGGTTTTAGATGGTCACCTAGTAGTTAGAGATCAGATCCAGATTTGTATTCTTTCTTAGGGTGTGGTGATTTGGAAACATCTTGATCCTAGTTATGAGCTCCTAGATTAGCTCATACTATCCCTAAGCAGACAAATCAAGCAGCAGATCAAGGCAATTTATCTTATAAACTAAGCAGACCTACTACTAGGGTTACCATCAAGCTTAGCTTGAGGTAAGGTTGAGGCATTATGAAGAGGTTGGATTTTGAATAAGATGAGAGTCCTTGGTATCTCTACCGAGAGTAGAATTCAAAAGCTTACAAAAATGTTTTGGAGATCCTAGAGGTAAGAGTAGTTGAAGGTTCTATCTTGAAAACATAAGGAGTTTATAGCTCTCCATAGTTTTTCCAATGGAAGCTACTAAACTAGTTTTGGTTACACAAGAATCTTGGCTCATGTCTTGAAATGCCAGAACATTTGAGAATATATAAAATGAGCCAGGATAGTTTTGTTAAATAGCTTTGGTCATCTGATGGTGAGGTAAGGAGTACCATATGGCATACACTCTCATGCACAAGCACAAACAAACAACAAACAAACACTTCACCAATGAACAAGAAAAAGTTTTTGTTCCCCCTGATTTTTGCATTCTGGACAACTAATCTGGGTTGCAGAATTTGGGATGTTACAAATATGTGGTTTGTGAAAAGAACACACATTCAATGACACTGGTGGATCCATGTGGTTCGTGAAAAAGAACACACATGCAATGACACTGGTGGATCGATTTGTGGTTTATAAAAAGAACACACATGCAATGACTCTGGTGTATCATGTGGTTTATGAAAACAACAGACATGCAATGAGTCTAGTTGTGGTTAATTAAAAGAACACACATGCAATGACACTGGGGGATCCATATGTGGTTAATGAAAACAACACACATGCTATGACTCTGGTGGATCCATATGTGGTTTGTGAAAAGAACACACATTCAATGACACTAGTGTATCCATATGTGGTTCATGAAAAGAACACACATGCAATCACATTGGTGGATCCATATGTGGTTTGTGAAAAGAACACACATTCAATGAGACGGTTGGATCCATGTGGTTTATGAAAAGAACAGGCATGCAATGACTCTGGTGGATCCATATGTGGTTTGTAAAAAGAACACACATGTAATGACTCTAGTTGTGGTTCATTAAAAGAACACACATGCAATAACACTGGTGGATCCATATGTTGTTTGTGAAAAAAACACATTCAATGACACTGATGGATCCATGTGCTTTGTGAAAAGAACACACATGCAATGACAATGGTGGATCCATATGT
Source organism: Avena insularis (assembly GCA_023614405.1). Lineage (NCBI taxonomy): Eukaryota > Viridiplantae > Streptophyta > Magnoliopsida > Poales > Poaceae > Avena > Avena insularis. The sequence continues at coordinate 99,331,784 of CM042684.1, read as the reverse complement.
GGTTCATTGAAAAGAACACACATTCAATTACACTGGTGGATCCATATGTGGTTAATGAAAAGAACACACATGTAATGACACTGGTGGATCCATACGTGGTTTGTGAAAATAACACACATTCAATGAGACGGTTGGATCCATGTGGTTTATGAAAAGAACAGGCATGCAATGACTCTGGTGGATCCATATGTGGTTTGTAAAAAGAACACACATGTAATGACTCTAGTTGTGGTTCATTAAAAGAACACACATGCAATAACACTGGTGGATCCATATGTTGTTTGTGAAAAAAACACATTCAATGACACTGATGGATCCATGTGCTTTGTGAAAAGAACACACATGCAATGACAATGGTGGATCCATATGTGGTTCATTGAAAAGAACACACATTCAATTACACTGGTGGATCCATATGTGGTTAATGAAAAGAACACACATGTAATGACACTGGTGGATCCATACGTGGTTTGTGAAAATAACACACATTCAATGACACTAGTGGATCCATGTGGTTTATGAAAACAACAAACATGCAATGACTCTGGTGGATCCATATGTGGTTTGTGAAAAGAACACACAAGCAATGACTCTAGATGTGGTTCATGAAAAGAACACACATGCAATGAAACTGGTGGATCCATATGTGTTTTGTGAAAAAAAAACACACTCAATGACACTCATGGATCCATGTGGTTTATAAAAAAAACACATATAATGACACTGGTTGTGGTTAATGAAAAGAACACAGATGCAATGACACTTAGGGCTCCATATGTGGTTAATGAAAAGAACACACATGCAATGACATTGCTGGATCCATATGTGGTTTGTGCAAAGAACACACATTAAATGACACTGGTGGATCCATATGTGGTTAATGAAAAGAACACACATGCAATGACACTAGTGGATCCATGTGGTTTATGAAAAGAATAGACATGCAATGACTCTGGTGGATCCATATGTGGTTAGTGAAAAGAACACACATGCAATGACTCTAGTTGTGGTTCATGAAAAGAACACACATGCAATGACACTGGTGGATCCATATGTGGTTTGTGAAAAAAACACATTCAATGACACTAGTGGATCAATGTGCTTTGTGAAAAGAACACACATGCAATGACAATGGTGGATCCATATGTGGTTTATGAAAAGAACACACATGCAATGACTCTAGTGGATCCATGTGATTTATGAAAAGAATAGACATGCAATGACTCCGGTGGATCCATATGTGGTTTATGAAAAGAACAGACATGCAATGACTCTAGTTGTGGTTAATGAAAAGAACACACATGCAATGACACTAGGGGATCCATATGTGGTTAATGAAAAGAACTCACATGCAATGGAACTCGTGGATCAGTATGTGGTTTGTGAAAAGAACACACATTCAATGAGACTAGTGGATCCATGTGGTTTATGAGAAGAATAAGCCTGCAATGACTCTAGTGGATCCATATGTGGTTTATAAAAATAACAGCATGCAATGACTCTAGTTGTGGTTCATGAAAAGAACACGCATGCAATGACACTTGGGGATCCATATGTGGTTAATGAAAAGAACACACATGGAATGACACTAGTGGATCCATATGTGGTTTGTGAAAAGAACACACATTCAATGACAGTGGTGGATCCATGTGGTTTGTGAAAAAGAACACACATGCAATGACACTGGTGGATCCATTTGTGGTTTATGAAAAGAACACACATGCAATGACTCTGGTGGATCCATGTGGTTTATGAAAACAACAGACATGCAATGAGTCTAGTTTTTATCGTCGGATTGATGACAAGTACGCCATGAGGGGTTGTGAGATGTACGGTGTTCCGAGACGGTGAGCACACAAGTTTACCCAGGTTCGAATCCGCCGTCTTTGGATGGATCCTACTCCTGCTAGCAATCCAGTAATACGGCAGAGCCGGAATATGGGTTACAAGGGTTCCCATGTGCAAGTTGAGATTGTAGACTATTGAGGGTGCCCTAAAGGCTCTCCCTAGGATGGCTTATATAGATATATATCCTAGGGTTTACAAGAGAGATGTATCCGGCTACGACTAAGAGTCGGTTAAAGAGTACATCTTGAACTACAAGTAACACTATGAGCCTAAGTCGGTAAGTCTTCTGGGCCTTCCCGTAGCTGGATTGGACTCTGTCTCTTCTCCCTGACTGGGCTGCCCGTGAAGCAAAGCCCTAACCCGAAGTGGGCCACCCTGGTTAGTGACGAACTGTGAGGATATCCGGAAAGTATATCCCCAATAGCAGCCCCCGGAAGTCTCCAAGATCCAAAGTCGGATTCATCATCGTCTAGCTTGATCTTCGGCTTGCAGAATCTTGAAGGGTTCCTGAAACTTCACCACAAAAAATACGATCCGGGTCCTAAAAATAAGTCGGACCAATCTGACACTCGTCATGGTCAAGTTACGTCATCTGACAAACATCCTGACAGCACGACCGTTGGTGGGTCCGCCGTTCGTGGAACCGAGGCGTCATTTCAATACGTACACGGAGATCGAGGCAACGTAATCATCACGTGGGTCCTTCCCAGTTCGTTCCACGACGTGTGGCATTCACACAGTGCCATTTGCACGAATCTTAGCACAGGTAGGTGGTTATAAGGGGTGAGGATTTTCCTTCTCCCCTCTTCACCTGTTCCCTTTGTCGTTCCTTCTCCTCCACATCTCCCTAGCGCACAGATCTCTCCCGCCTCCCAGATTTCCTAGCACCGCCCATCCAAGGTCAATGGCGTATCGGAGAAATGGCTTCCTCTTCCTCTTTCGGCCTAGCAGTGGCGGTGGCGGCGGCGACGGCTGCGGCAGAGAAGGAGAGCAACCGAGGAGTCTGGATCCCGTGCCTCCTTGACGACGAGAAACTCCAAGGCGTGGAGAATGAAGGTCTCCTCCGCACCGGCAACTGGCGGAGCGGTTTCGGTAAAACCATCCCCCACCCACGCGCCGGCAAGCGGGTCCACTTCAGCACCCACCTCGATAGATTTTTGTCTTTCCCTCCCTCAAAATTCTTTTCCGAGGTGATTGATCATTACGGTGTATAGCTCCACCATCTTCCCCCGAACTCCATCTTAGAGATGAGTTCTTACGCAGCTTTGTCCGAGGGGTATCTCGGCATTAGGCCGAGTCTCACTATTAGCCTTTTTGTTAGAGGCGAGCGTAGTTATCCTCGCATTTCTGCCAGTGAGTCGGTAAAACAATGGCCGGCCACTTTCTTCTATCATAAGGATATTCCTACTCCCGGCAAAGCTACTTCTTTGCTGGCTTTCATTGACGGAGCCGCCACGGCCCAACCGTCTTGGGACGACGCCTGTCCGGCTCTCAGTGACGATCTGATCCTCGCTAAGAGGCGGATCGAATATCTGATAAAACACAACGCCTTGAAAGGATCCGACCTGGTCCAATGCTGGTCGCACGCCAGATTTAGGCTCTCCAATACAATGGCGGTCGTCTAATGCACTCCATCATGGCGTCAAAGAATGATTCCCTCCGCATCAGTCCTAAGGCTTTAAAGCCACAACATTACATAAGCTAGATCAAATGGCTGATCAAGGAGCGGATTGAAAGAAAGATTCCGGACTTGTCTCTCGATATGCATACAGCGAAAGACCCTGTAGTTTCGGTAAGCTTCAATAATAAACCCTTTTATGTGTTTCACCCTTTAAGTTATTTCGCAATACTGAGATATCTTCTCTCTTTTCAGCTTGCCGACCTCCTCGAGTCGGAATTTCCTCCACTCGAGGGATATCCTCTAGAGTTTTCTCAGGAGGCGGAACTGGTCCCACTGCCGGACGTTGTTCCCAGGAAGCGCAAGGCTCCGACAGTGGCCATCGACTCAAAGGAGGTGCCAGTCGTGAAGAGGTAACTTTCAGCACAACTTCTGCCTTTGTACCTTACTCGAATTTTGCTTCCGAGATGTAATGTTTTTTATTCTATTACATTCTCAGAGCTAAGCAGCTCATCAAGGGTAAGGGGAAGGGAACTTCTTCGAAGCCCTTGCGGCAGACGAAGTTGACTATAGCTTCTCCTGTCGTGGCTCCTCTGACTCCTTCCCCACAACCCTCAGCAACGCCGGTGATTACTCCATCGTCGGTTGTCACAGAAGATCCGACTCCGTCAACGGGGCCAGCGATCCTTGAATTGCAAAAATGACGCCACCACGAGTGGCTCAGGTTTAAATAAGGGTGAACCCTCTTTGGGTAATGATCAGTCCAAGAATTGGGGGACATCCGGAACTGTTGCATTGAGGTCATGTAGAACTGCTTTCTTGACCTTTGCTGGTTGAGATCCGAGGAAGGTGACATAAGTGTCTTTCTTGGTCGGAAAATTTTTCTTCACTTCCGGCTTGGGATTTGAAGCATCAGCTTCCACCATGTCGAAATCTTCCTTGGTCTCTTTATATTTTTTTGGATTCTTCTTTCCCTTCTTCCGCTTAGCTCAGTAGCCCCCGGTATCATCTCTTTTAATGTCATCATTGAAACGACACTCGGCGTTTGTAGCACCCCGGTAAAACCACTACTAGAAAATCGCTGTGTTTTTGCTTTATGCATCATCATGACCGCATGCTCATGTCATCATGCCACATTGCATTTGAGCATCGTCATCATTATGCATGTGTTTGTACAAAACTATTTATGACAAGCCTGTTTTGTTTTCTAAACGCCCCGTCTTTATTTCAAAACCAAACTCCGGTCTCTTCCGGGTAATTTTATTTGTCTAAAAATTATTTACAGAAGTATGTTTTAAATGAAATAAAAGTTTATATTATTTTTAGGGGGCAGCCGAACCGACCCAGCCGGCCACCCCTAGTAAACAAAACGGATCAGATCTAACCCTCGACCACCTACCCCTAACCTAGCTTCCTCCCTTCTTTTTTTTCTCCACCCAGCCGAACCACCACCTGCCTCCCACCTCCTGCCTACACCTGCCCTGGGCCCCACCACACCTAGCCAAACTCCTCTCTCCCTCCACCACACGCCTCCCCGGCATGCAGCTGGCCCCATCACGCCCCCACCTGCGTGATTCCCACCCTCACCTGGTCCAACCACCCCGCCAGCCAGTTCCTCCACCACGCCACCTCACCCCGTCCACTCCCATCCCGCCACCTCACCCCACCGGCCCACCCCGCGGGCACGTCACGCCCCAGTGGTGGCCTCCTCCTCTCTCTCTCCTGCCTATCGCTCCGTCCCTCTCCTGCACCACACCCAAACCCGCACACTCCCCTGGACCACCTGGCCTCGATGCCTCCACCCACTGACGCGCGTCAAGCCTCGGGATCCAGCCCCTGGCCTTGATCCCCACCCCGCACCGTCACGTCGCTCGCCGCCTCGCCTCCGTCCTCCGTCGGCCTCCTCCGCCCCACCTCGCCCGCTCTCCTCCTCGAGCCTCAGCTGCCACAAGACCGCCGCCTCGGCCTCTCCCCGACCAGCTCGCCAACGCCCTCCTTTTTCTCCAGCACCTCCGCAACCTCCCGCCGCCTCTCCTCGTCGCCGGGCCGACCCGGCTTCTTCCTCCTCCTCCCGACGCTTGGCCAGCTCCATCGGCCGTCTCCTCCGCGCTTCTCGCGCCCCGCGCCTGGCCCCACCCCCGCTCCTCCTTCCTCGCCTCCCCGTGGCGTCGAGCTCCTCGGGCCCGTTGCGCCGTCTACCTCGACCCGGCCGCCTCCTGCGTCCGCACCGGCCGACGCCCCGTCGCCGGCCACCTCCCTCACCTTCTCGCCTTCCCCTGCGCGGCGCCGGCCCTCTAGAGCCTCGCCTCTCCCGTGATGGCGCCCTCCGCCTCTTCTCTGCCAAGCTTCGCCACCCGAGCACTTCTCTGCTGTGGCCCCTCCTCTTGGCTACGTCGCGCTGTCGCCGCCCCGGGGCTCCACCTCGCCGGCCGCCTCCTCTGAGCCTCCTCCTGCGAGCACCTTGCGTTCCACACCGCCTCCGCGTGTTCCTGTGTGCGGACCGTGTGTCTGCTTCCCGTGGCTGTGACACGCTCCGTCCGAGTCTGTGCGAGCACTGTTGCTGCCAAAACACATCAGTTGTTTCGTTTTTGTGATGTGCCTATGTGTTTGCTCGAGACCCTTTTGATGGAAAAGATCGACAAGTGCGCCCTTTACAAGCCGCATGAGCCCCAGGTTTTTGACAAGGTCTCCTTTCGCCCGTGAGTACCATATGACACCAAGATCTTCCCGAACGCCTTGACATCAAAACAAGACCGCCATCAACAATGGAACCAAGACCGAACAGGTGGCTGTTGCTGGACCATCGACAAGATCTACAATGGGACGCCGTGACCGAGACCCCGGCCCCGAAGACCACAGATGCGGCAAGTACTCCTTCCCGGATGCGGTGCCCGAGAACCCGGACGCCAAGGTTGCCGACACGGAACGCCAAGTTCTTCTTCCCAACGCCAAAACTGGCCCGATGCGCAGACCCGACAAGACCTTCGCGAAGACAAGATCGACACCGACCCGGGGCGAGTCCGATGAGCCCCTGACGCCAACCCAAGTCCTGCGACAACCTCCGAAGACCGATCCCCGTCGAACCCTGTCGAACCCCGAACCCCCGGAACCAAGATCTTCCGAAGCCAGATGTGTGACCCTAAGCCCTATATTTTATAATATGACATTATCAACTGTCGCATATTAAATTGTTCATGCATGCATACCTGTCTGTGGTTTGGGAGCATTATGCCAATTCACCTCATAATTAAATATGGAGTCCATCTGCGGGATATCTTTATATTATTCCGGACTCCATTTAAATTGGTGTAGCGAACCGATGCCGTGTTTTGTCTTCTCAATGCAACATTTAATTTGTGGTGTAGATAAATAACTTGAACCATATAATTATTTGTCGGGACCCCGGTTCTGCTTAATATTGCCTAATTGCACCGCATCTGTGCCATGCCATGCATCATATCATAAGCATGCCATACTTCTGCCGTAGTATTAAATATTGCATCCGGTGTTTCTTCTAGTGTTTGGTTCTTCGCGGATTAGGCCGATGAGTTGATGCGAGTATCGACAAGTTCTCCGGATATGTACCTTCGGCAATGTTCCCAGGCAAGCATTCTCCCTCTTTCTACCTATTTTGCATTTATAGTCCTTATTTCTTCATGTTGATCTATTTCTATCCGTGTCGCGATGCTTTAGTGTTCCGTACCAGATATATTCCTTGCAGTCGTTATATTGCCTTGGACACCTCCTATTGCCTGTTGCTTGATAGACAGTTGGCCCTACGAGTCGTAGTTGCTTGCTCAGGTGTTGCCTCGCATCGTCGATGTTCCACAGTTGTTGGGAGGTTGGCACATGTTTAATGATGGCGTTGATCATGATTCTAGTTATAGTTTATTAATTAATGTTGATGGTAGATATAATGCAGAGGCACCGGTGGGTAATAGTAATTATTTGGTTCTTAATAGCTCATCGGTGTCCCCTAGGACCGGATTTCTTGACACTTGTTCTGAGATCGAGCGCGCTAACCACAGGTAGGGTGTGTGGGCACCCCCATCGGCTTACTACCTGATTTCAAAGTATTGTACGGGGGGGCACAAGTAGTTTGTGGCTTTATTACTATTTTGTACTTATTCCATGTTTTACTGCTTTATTTAAGATTGTGCCTGGAGCACCTGTACTGTTTAGGATGTGGAATGTTTTCACGGTATCAACAAGCCTAGTCACACTTTCGGGTTCCCAGTCGTTTACAGCCATTGGCACAAACCCTGGGTCCACCTCGGAGCCGGCCGACTTCGTTGCGGGTAGCTTAGTGGGCTGGCCCCCCATGTACTTGCTTTGGGTCTGGGAAACGTCATGACTTAGGCCCCGCCGACATACCGATGGGTGTATGTTAATTGATCTGGCAAAAAGGGTCGAAGTGCGTGTGGATACTTTGGTGCACCCCTGCAGGGTTAAATCTTTTCGAAAAGCCGTGTCCGCGGTTATGGACGACTTGGAGCACAGTTTCTCGATCATAGACAACTATAACTAAAGTTTACTGTTATAATTTGACTTACATCTCAGATGACTAGTAAGTTGGATAACTACCATGGAAAGAATAAATAAAACTGCCAACCGTGTGAGTTTTCCTCGGCTTGACTTCCTCGTTTGGTCTCGAGGGGGAATACCAGGATGGGTATGTTTGGTGTTAGTACAAAGTGGTTTCGAATATGTATTTCTTATCCCTCTCTAATAGCCGACAGTTGAATCGAGTCTCTATAGATTGTTTAGTGCATGCTGCACTGCCGCTTCAGTCCACCATACCTATGTAGGCGAGAGCCGCCGAATTCTAGCCTCGCCATGTACTGGCCTCTGTACTGACGCTCCTCTTTTTCCTTTTCCCTTTGTCGGCACCCCTTTTGTTTTAGCAGGTTTGCGATCAACGTCGCTAGCAGGGTTACCCTTCTGGCTTGGCCTGGGCAGGGTTATGGACGCCATTGGTTATTCTTCAGGGCTCTTAGCCCCATTTGCATCTTGTCCGTACTCGGACGCTGTAATGTTTTCAAGGTGATTTGGATCTTTGTATTGTATATCTGTATTCTTGACTCGTTGAGTCGCTGTTGTATATATATCTGTTCTGTGGGTCCCATCGAGGACTATTGTGAAATGGTATTACTTCGTTCTCCACCCGAACGCAAGTGCCTGGTGGGCGTCCTTGAATCGTTTCTATGCAGGTTTTGCGGGAAGTGCTAAAACTTGCATAGGGCCGATTTGAGGGTGTTACAGAGTGGTATCAGAGCCCAGCAGTTGCGATACCCCACAAGTCCAGCATGTAGGATAACCTAGCTAACGACCGAAGTAGAGTGTCAAAACTATTTTGCAAAATTGTTGGATAGATCTGATTAGGTCTGCTTTTACTCCTTACCCTCTGCTATTCTCCTCTTACCTCAGCGTGTTTTAAATCTTCTCTCTTACCTTCTTCTAGTCCAGGATTTCTCGTGGTTGGGTTTCCGTCGTACCTTCAGGGTTTCGCTTCCTTCTTTGGTAACGGCGCTTCTACATCCGGTCTTCGTGTTATCTGAGTAATCCTTCATCTGTTGGACTTCTCTTTGTTCCTTCTTGTGCCTTCCGGTGTTTTCCGACGCGACGACATCATCTACGCCAGATCCAATGCAGAGCCTGCATCACTCCTTTGTTTCCGAACCTCGCTTGTCGAGATCTTCAGTCTGATTCCGAGAATGGTTGTACGCTTTTCTACTGATTGTGCGGAGTAATAGTTTGGGTGAGTGATGGATTGGCCCCCATGCCGACTACTCAATCTATTTTCTCTCGTACATTGAAGTGGATTAGAATGCATCATTTCTCTCCTTATATTGAAACTAGAGGTGGCCTTATTCGTTCATACCTCTAACTTCGCCCTTTTTTCCCGGAGTGTTCTCTCGACGATCACGGACAATGACCTCTTGTTAGTGGTGTCGTGATGATCTACACGGAGCGAGAAGATTAAGTTCATCGGCTTTTTCGCTGTACCATGAAGCGGATCTCGAGGGCGAGATACATTGTTAGTGGTGTCAAATTGTAGCACCCCGGTAAAACCACTACTAGAAAATCGATGTATTTTTGCTTTGTGCATCATCATGACCGCATGCTCATGTCATCATGCCACATTTCATTTGAGCATCGTCATCATTATGCATGTGTTTGTACAAAACTATTTACGACAAGCCTGGTTTTGTTTTCTAAACGCCCCGTCTTTATTTCAAATAAAAACTCCGGTCTCTTCCGGATAATTTTATTTGTCTAAAAATTATTTACAGAAGTCGGTTTTAAATGAAATAAAAGTTTATATTATTTTTAGGGGGCAGCCGAACTAGGCCGAACCGACCCAGCTGGCTACCCCCAGTAAACAAACCGGATCATATCTAACCCTCAGCCACCTACCCCTAACCCAGCTTCCTCCCTTCTTTTTTTTCTCCACCCAGCCGAACCACCACCTGCCTCCCACCTCCTGCCTGCACCTGCCCTGGGCCCCACCACACCCAGCCAAACTCCTCTCTCCCTCCACCACACGCCTTCCCCGCATGCAGCTGGCCCCACCGCGCCCCCACCTGCGCGATTCCCACCCTCACCTAGTCCAACCACCCCGCCAGCCACTTCCTCCACCTCGCCACCTCACCCCGTCCACTCCTGGCCCGCCACCTCACCCCACCGGTCCCACCCCGTGGGCACGTCACGCCCTAGTGGCGGCCCTCTCCTCTCTCTCCTGCCTATCGCTCCCTCCCTCTCCCGCACCACACCCAAACCCGCACACTCCCCTGGCCCACCTGGCCTCGATGCCTCCACCCACTCACGTGCGCCCAGTCTCGGGATCCAGCCCCTGGCCTCGATCCCCACCCCGCACCGTCGCGTCGCTCGCCGCCCCGCCTCGGTCCTCCGTCGGCCTCCTTTTTCTCCAGCGCCTCCGCAACCTCCCGCCGCCTCTCCTCGTCGCCAGGCCGACCCGGCTTCTTCCTCCTCCTCCCGCGGCGCCCTGCTTCAGGCTCCGTCGGCCGCCGTCCGTCTCCCTCGCGCTCCTCTCCGGCGGCCCCGCGCCTGGCCCCGCCCTCGCTCCTCCTTCCTCGCCTCCCCACGGCGCTGAGCTCCTCGGGCCCGTCGCGCCGTCTACCTCGACCCGGCCGCCTCCTGCGTCTGCATCGGCCGCCGCCCTGTCGCCGGCCACCTCCCTCACCTCCTCGCCTTCCCCTGCACGGCGCCGGCCCTCTAGAGCCTCGCCTCTCCCGCGATGGCGCCCTCCACCGCTTCTCCGCCAAGCTCCACCACCCGAGCACTTCTCTGCTGAGGCCCCTCCTCCTGGCTATGTCGCGCTACCGCCGCCCCGAGGCTCCACCTCGTCGGCCGCCTCCTCTGAGCCTCCTCCTACGAGCACCTTGCGTTCCACGCCGCCTCCGCATGTTCCTGTGTGCCGACCGTGTGTCTGCTTCCCGTGCATGTAACACGCTCCGTCGGAGTCTGTGCAGGCAATTTTGCTGCCAAGACACATCAGTTGTTTCGTGTTTGTGATGTGCCTGTGTGTTTGCTCGAGACCCTTTTGATGAACAAGATCGACAAGTGCGCCCTTTACAAGCCGCATGAGCCCCATGTTTTCGACAGGGTCTCCTTTCGCCCATGAGTACCATTTGACACCAAGATCTTCCCGAACGCCTTGACATCAATACAAGATCGCCATCGACAATGGAACCAAGACCGAACTGGTGGCTTTTGCTAGACCATCGACAAGATCTACCATGGGACGCCATGACCGAGACCCCAGTCTCGAAGTCCACAGATGCGGCAAGTACTCCTTCCCGGATGCGGTGCCCGAGAACCCGGACGCCAAGGTCGCTGACACGGAACGCCAAGTTCTTCTTCCCAACGCCAAGACCGGCCCGATACATGGACCCGACAAGATCTTCACGACGACAAGATCGACACCGACCCGGGGCTAGTCCGATGAGCCCCTGACGCCAAACCAAGTCCTGCGACAACCTCCGAAGACCGGTCCCCATCGAACCCTGTCGAACCCCAAACCCCCGGAACCAAGATCTTCTGAACCCAGATGTGTGACCCTAAGCCCCTATTTTTTATAATATGACATTATCAACTGTCGCATATTAAATTTTTCATGCATGCATACCTGTTTGTGGTTTGGGGGCATTATGCCGATTCACCTCATAATTAAATATGGAGTCCATCTGCAGGATATCTTTATCTTATTCCAGACTCCATTTAAATTGGTGTAGCGAACCGATGCCGTGTTTTGTCTTGTCAATACAACATTTAATTTGCTGGGTAGATAAATAACTTGAACCATATAATTATTTGTCGGGACCCCGGTTCTGCTTAATATTACCTAATTGCACCGCATCTGTGCCATGCCATGCATCATATCATAAGCATGCCGGATCTTCTGCCGTAGTATTAAATATTGCATCCGGTGTTTCTTCTAATGTTTGCTTCTTCGTGGATTTGGCCGATGAGTTGATACGACTATCGACAAGTTCAACGGATATGTACCGTCGGCAGTGTTCCTAGGCGAGCATTCTCCCTCTTTCTACCTATTTTGCATTTATAGTCCTTATTTCCTCCTGTTGATCTATTGCTATCCGTGTCGCGATGCTTTAGTGTTCTGTACCAGATATATTCCTTGCAGCTGTTATATTGCCTTGGACACCTCCTATTGCCTGTTGCTTGATAGACAGTTGGCCCTGCGAGTCATAGTTGCTTGCTCGGGTGTTGCCTCGCGTCGACGATGTTCCACAGTTGTTGGGAGGTTAGCACATGTTTAATGATGGCGTTGATCATGATTCTAATTACAGTTTATTAATTAATGTTGATGGTAGATATAATGCAGAGGCACCGGTGGGTAATAGTAATTATTTGGTTCTTAACCGCTCACTGGTGTCCCCTAGGACCCGAGTTCTTGACACCTGTTCCTAGATCGAGCGTGCTAACCATAGGTGGGGTGTGTGGGCACTCCCATCGGCTTACTACCTGATTTCAAAGTATTGTACCGGGGCCACAAGTAGTTTGGGGCTTTATTACTATTTTGTACTTATGCCATGTTTTACTGCTTTATTTAAGATTGTGCGTGGAGCACCTTTACTATTTAGGATGTGCCTCGCCATGTACTGGCCTCAGTACTGACGCTCCTCTTTTTCCTTTGCCCTTTGTCGGCACCCCTTTTGTTTTAGCAGGTTTGCGATCGATGTCGTTAGCAGGGTTACCCTTCCGGCTTGGCCTGGGCAGGGTTATGGACGCCATTGGTTTTTCTTCATGGCTCTTAGCCCCATTTGCATCTTGTCTGTACTCGGACCCTGTAACGTTTTCAAGGTGATTTGGATCTTTGTATTGTATATCTGTATTCTTGACTCATTGAGTCGCTGTTGTATATATATCTATTCTGTGGGTCCCATCAAGGACTGTTGTGTAATGGTATTACTTCGTTCTCCACCTACACGCAAGTGCCTGGTGGGTGTCCTTGAATCGTTTCTATGCGGGTTTGGCGGGAAGCACTAAAACTTTCATAGGGCCGATTTGAGGGTGTTACAGCGTTTGTGTAGGACGAGCCCCCATTGGCGGCTTAGTGATGCACACATGGGTTATTGGCAATGTCGGCCCAATTGTAGGTTTTGCCCGGTTGCTGGTCTCCTCTACCTTGAACTCTCGAACTCCCACGGCCATGCCCGTGGCCTCTGCCGCGTCCTCCTAGTCATCCAGACCCGAAAGTAGCAGTAACCACTACCGTTTCTGCGTTAGGTTTCTCTTCCGAGGTATTTTTGCACTTCTGATCTTGTTGCTTTGGTTGTTTTGCTGACTTTGGCACAACTAGGGCATTGAGTAATCCCTCTGCATTGTCGTCAGCATCTACATACTTGCTCGTTGTTTCTATCATCTCTCCCAAATCAGTGACTTTGTCGCACTTCAAGCGATGACGTAGCAAACCAATTGGGAGACCTGCAATGAAAGCTTCAATCATAGTATGATCATTTACTCCTTCACAGGAGTTCATGGTGTCGATCCATCGTCCGAGATAATCTCGGCAAGTTTCTCTGGCTTTCTAGGTGCAACGCTGTAGGTCTCCGACCGTACAGGGCCTCCGGTATGTGCCTTCGAAATTCCGAAAGAACGCACTTTGCATGTCATGCCAGTTGTTGATGGTGTTCTCTGGAAGTTCATTAAGCCATGATCGTGCCGTCTTCCGCAACATGAGTGGGAGATATCGGGTTGTGACCATGCTGTTTCCGCCTTTGGCAATGCAGCAGGCCTGAAAGAAATCCTGTAGCCAGGTATCTGGCCGAGCAATGCCGTCGTAGGGTTCGATATGTCTTGAGATAGCAAATCCTTCCAGGAATCTTGTGGCTCTTATGCGTGGTCCGAAGCATTTTGGGCCCAGGTATATATCATCATTTTCATAGCGCCGCGCCTCCATGTTGGTGTTGATCCTGTGTCTTGCATCATTCAGGGATAGAGATCGTCCCGAGTGTTGGCTGTGGCTGCGGTTCCTTGGAGCCGGACTTCGGCTTCTGCCACCACCTCCTCCACCACGACGCCCTCCATTGCCTCCTTGGGGGCCGTTGTGATGGCTACTTGGCGGAGAGGGTGGAGCAGCTGGGTTATTTCCGGCTGATCGCCAGCCTCCATCCGGAATGTCATTATTCCAGTTCCGGGAAGGGTCTTCATTGTGGCGAGCCCCCTGCCGGCTTGTCTCGGCACGGTGTCCGTCGTTCCTTTGTCCGTTATCTGGACGGCTCGCATGTCTAGGAGGTGGCATTCTTTGTCGATCCTCCTCCTGATGTTTCTCTTTATCATCATCCCTACGGTCTTTCGACTCTCGCCAGGGCGGGTTCCTCGGATTCAGTGCAGCAATTTCCTCTTGCTCCGCAACTGGGTTGATGATATGTTAATCTTGCATCACTATTCTATGTCTTAATTCACTATTATTCATTGATATATTTCGTATTGAGAGGTGATACTTTTGTTATTTCATCTATTTTTGCATGGTTGATGACTTTTGGAGCATGGACCGCTGTAGTCAGGATTCTGATGGAAAAGGTGCTGTTTGGAGGCAAAATTCGTGAAGATCAGAAAATCTCGGAAAATATATGGAAAATCCTATTTTTCCAGAAGACTAAGGATGCCAAAAGATGGAGTGGAGGTGGACCACGGGGTGCCCACACCACCCCATGGCGTGGGCAGGCCTAGGCTGCTCCTGGAGGTGGTGTGGCCGCCCTGGCCCACTCTAGCCTCTCCCCTCTGGCGTATATCATCCTCCTGAAACCCTAAGACTCGGGGAGAGACCACAGAAAGATTCCGCTGCCTCTGCGGGGCGGAAAACACCGAGAGAGAAAGATCTCTCCGGCAGACAAATTTCTGCCGGGGGAATTCCTTCCCGGAGAGGGGAGATCATCGCCATCAACACCACCATCAAGCTGGACTTCATCGGGATCATCATCACCATCATCACCACCATCATCACCATTAGCACCCTCATCACCATCTCCATATTGCTGTAACAATTGCGTTGAATCTTGCATAGTTCATAGGGGAAACTTTCCAGGTGTTGATTACTCTTTGTAGTTGATGCTATTGAGTGAACCATTGAATTATTGTTTATGTTCAGATTGTTATACATCATTATTTCATCTCTGATCATGATCCATATGATGTCTTGTGAGTAGTTCATTTTGTTCTTGAGGACATGGGAGAAGTCCTGTTGTTAGTAGTGGAGTTGTGTTGAGAAAGATTCAATAGATTGTTATTTAAGTTGTGGTGTACTTCTTCTAGTGGTGTCATGTGAATGTCGACTACATGACACTTCACCAATATGGGCCTAGGGGAATGCATTGTGTATTTGGCTACTAATCCTAGGGGTTGCCGGAGTGACAGAAACCTGAACCCCTGTTAGGAAACCATTGCATAAGGGACGTAAGGGTCTTAGAGATTAAAGCTGTGGTTAGGTTTCTACCTTAAATACTTTCTTGTACTTATGGATGTTTGCAAGGGGTTTAATCACAAGTATGTATTAGTCTTGGATGGGCCGGTACATTAGCACAGGTTCACCCACAAAACACTTAGCAAGCTAAAGAAGATTAATCAACTATATGAAGCGAAAGCACTTGATAGTCTTCCCATGTGTCCTCGAGAACGTTTGGTCATCTTAAGTAATACAACCGGCTTGTCCTTTGCTGTATAAAGGATTGGGACACTTGCTGCATTTATTCCTACTGTCTTTTATTTTCTCGTACTTTGTTTACTTGCTTTATCGAAAACCCCTAAAAATCCGTTTGCTAAGTAATTGCAGAGAATTCCTGATCCATACCACTAGCCAGCACCTTCTGCTCCTCGTTGGGTTCGACACTCTTACTTATCGAAAATACTATGATACACCCCCTATACTTGTGGGTCATCAAGACTATTTTCTGGCCCCGTTGCTGGGGAGTGAAGTGCTATTGGAGAGTGGATCTGGTAAAGGAAACTTCTACTGTGAGTATTGTTTACTTCTGCTAGTTCCTTTATTTTCGTAATGGATAATTCGCTGAGTTTCTTATTTGGTAATGCTACTACCACTGTTAAGGTAGAGATAAGCCACCACCTGGTGAGAATGATGTTTTGAAAATACCTACAAGAATTATTGATCGTGTTATGGATAACTACTATGTTGGGGATGGAACTGTCCATCCCGATGATCATTTACTCTTTATACACGAATTATGCGGGTTGTTCAAGTGTGCAGGTATTACTACAGATCAAGTTAAGAAGAAGTTATTCTCATTATCACTGAAAGGAAGAGCTGAGGAATGGTATAAGCTGCTGAAGAATGGTCAAGCTCTAGAATGGGAGGAAATAGTGCCTCTCTTTTATTCAAGGTTTTATCCTCCTAGTGAGATTCATAAAGATCGGAATCAAATATACAACTTTTGGCCTCTTGATGGAGGGAGTACAGCTCAAGCTTGGGGGAGATTGAAGTTACTAATGCTCAAATGTCCCATTCATGAGATCCCCGACAATATTATTATCAACAACTTTTATGCAAGGCTCCCTCTACATGACAAAGATTTATTGGATGCTTCTTGTGCTGGATCATTCACTCGCATGGAAGAAGAAGCTAAATGGGATCTTCTGGACCATATTCAAGACAATGCTGAAGCTTGGGAGAATGACAAAGGTAGAAAGTCAGGTATAAATTATGATTATGAATGCATTGAATCTTTTATGGGAACTGATGACTTTCAAAATATTAGTAATATTTATGGTCTTGACTTGCAAGTTATTAGGAATTGCTTTAGAGCTTTTGCTTCCTTTATCGAAATTCCAAAAAGGGGATGGAACAAATACCATGCACCTCACAAAGATATTGGTGACTATGATCCTATTGGAAGTGCTGAGTATTGCATTATTGACCCCATCTTACCTGAACCTTATATTGAGAAGATTCCCTTTCCCGAAAAGGTAAAGGACCACCCTATGATAACTAATGTAATCACACAAAAGTGAAAAAATAACTGTAAAGCCTGATGAACAAATAAATATTGAACCTGTGGTAGCAATTGTGAAAGACCTTGTCACTAAAAGCATAGAAGATGGCACATAGTCTTTTGTGAGGATGCTTCTAATATTGTTTCACATCCCAATAGAACTAAAAAATCTAGTGTTCCTGTGCTTTCTGTTAGAATTGGTGATCATTGCTATTATGGTTTATGTGATATTGGTGCAAGTTCTAGTGATATTCCTTATGAGCTTTACAGAGAAATTATGCATGAAATCAGTCCTTGCGAGTTGGAAGAGATTGGTGTGGTTATTCACCTTGCTAATAGTGAGACCATCTCTCCAATTGGTATTATACGAGATGTGGAAGTTCTTTGTGGTAAGATTAAGTACCCTGCTGATTTTCTAGTACTTGGTTCGGCTGCTAGTAAAACCTACCCTATCATTTTTGGTAGACCTTTCTTGAGTACTTGTGGAGCTATTATTGATTGCAAGAGGGAGAAAATCTTGACTAAGTTTTATGGGGAATCTTATGATTTTAATTTTTCGAAATTTTCTAAAGAACCTTGCGAAGAGGAAACCCATAATGAGGATTTTAGGGTTGAACAACTTGCTTCTATTTCTCTTGCTCCTAACAATGCTTTGCATCAATTTATGGAAGATCATGAAAGTGAAATCTTCATGGAAGAAAGGAATGAGATTGACAGGATTCTCCATGACCAACCTATGATGCTTAAGCACGACTTGCATGTAGAAGACTTGGGTACCACGATGCCACCTAAAAAGGATCCGGTTTTTGATCTAAAAACTATCCCTGATGATCTTAAACATGCTTATATTGATGATAAAAAGATATATCCTGTTATTATTAGCGCTAAACTTTCAAGGAAGGAAGAAGAAAGGTTATTGGAGGTTTTGAGGACACACCGAGGAGCTATGGGCTATACTCTGGATGATTTGAAAGGGATTTCACCTACTATATGTCAGCATTCTATCAACATAAAACCAGATGCGAAGCAAGTAGTGGAGCACCAACGACGTTTAAATCCTAGGATGAAGGAAGTGGTAAGGGAGGAGGTATTGACACTCCTTGATGATGGTATTATTTACCCTATTGCTGATAGTGAATGGGTTAGTCCTATTCATTGTGTTCCTGAAAAGGGAGGTATTACCGTTGTCCCTAATGATAATGATGAGCTTATTCCTCAAAGAAGAGTGGTAGGCTATAGGATGTGCATCGATTTTAGAAAGTCAATAAAGTTACTAAGAAAGATCACTATCCGCTTCCTTTATTGATCAAATGTTGGAAAGGTTGTCTAAAAAGACCCATTTTTGTTTTCTTGATGGTTATTCTGGTTTCTCTCAAATTGCTGTTAAACAATAAGATCAAGAAAAAACTACTTTTACTTGCCCTTATGGGACTTATGCTTATAGACGTATGACTTTTGGTTTATGGAATGCTCCTGCTACTTTCCAAAGGTGCATGTCTGCTACCTTTCATGGTTTTTGTGAGGAAATTGTAGAAGTGTTCATGGATGACTTTTCTGTCTATGGAACTTCTTTTGATAATTGTCTGCACAACCTTGATAAACTTTTGCAGAGATGTGAGGAAACTAATCTTGTTCGTAATTGGGAGAAATGCCACTTCATGGTTAATGAAGGGATTGTTCTTGGGCATAAGGTTTCTGAAAGAGGCATAGAAGTTGATAGAGCTAAGGTTGAGGCAATTGAGAAAATGCAATGTCCAAGAGACATCAAAGGTATTCATAGTATCCTTGGTGATGCTGCTTTCTATAGGAGGTTTATTAAAGACTTCTCTAGGATATCAAAACCTCTCACTAATCTTCTTCAAAAAGATGTACCCTTCGTTTTTGATGATGATTGCAGGGAAGCTTTTGAAACTCTTAAGTAGGCTTTAACTACAGCCCCTATTGTTCAACCACCTGATTGGAGTTTACCCTTTGAAATAATGTGTGATGCTAGTGATTTTGCTGTAGGGGTTGTCCTTGGGCAACATATTGATAAAAAGTTAAATGTTATCCATTATGCTAGTAAGACCCTAGACGCTGCTCAAAGGAATTATGCCACTACTGAAAAGGAATTTCTAGCTGTTGTTTTTGCCTGTGATAAGTTTAGGCCCTATATTGTGGACTCAAAAGTAACCATTCACACTGAACATGCTGCTATTAAATATCTTATGATGAAGAAGGACGCTAAGCCTAGGCTTATTAGATGGGTACTGCTTTTACAAGAGTTTGATCTACACATAGTAGATAGGAGGGGTGCTGAAAACCCTGTAGCTGTAATTTATCTCGTTTAGAAAACATCTCTTTTGACCCTATGCCTGTTAATGATAGTTTCCCAAATGAACAGTTAGCCGCGGTAGGGGTGAGCTCACGAGGAAGCCCTCGGTATGCTTATTATGCTAACTTTATTGTCTCCAAGTATTTTCCTCCAACTTTTACAGCTCAGCAAAGAAGAAAGTTCTTCTTTGATATGAGGCATTATTTTTGGGATGACCCACACTTATACAAAGAAGGAGTTGATGGTATTATGCGAAGATGTGCTCCAGAATACGAACAAAAGGAGATATTGCGTAAATGTCATGGTAGTGCCTATGAAGGACATCATGCAGGAGATAGAACTGCACAAAAGGTACTACAATCAGGTTTCTACTGGCCTACCCTTTTTAAAGATGCAAGAAAATTTGTCCTATCTTGTGATGAATGCCAGCGTGTTGGTAATATTTCTAGACGCAATGAAATGCCTATGAACTACTCTCTAGTTATTGAACCTTTTGATTGTTGGGGATTTGACTTTATGGGTCCTTTCCCTCCTTCAAAAGGCTACACTCATATTCTTGTTGCCGTTGTTTATGTTAATAAGTGGGTAGAAGCTATTCCTACAAAGAGTGCCGACGGAGAGACTTCTCTAAAAATGCTTAAGGATGTTATCTTTCCTAGGTTTGGGGTGCCAAGGTATCTCATGACTAATGGGGGTTCTCATTTCATTCATGGTGGTTTTAGGAAGACCCTTGCTAAATATGATGTTAATCATAGAATTGCTTCAGCTTATCACCCCCAAACTAGCGGGCAGGTAGAGTTATCAAATAGAGAAATTAAATCTATCTTGCAAAAGACTGTTAATAGGTATAGGAAAAACTGGGCTAAGAAGTTGAATGATGCTTTATGGGCTTATAGAACTGCTTACAAAAATCCCATGGGAATGTCTCCTTATAAAATGGTTTATGGGAAAGCTTGTCACCTACCCTTAGAATTAGAACACAAAGCTTACTGGGCAGTGAAAGAACTTAATAGTGATTGTAAGCTCGCTGGTGAGAAAAGATTATTTGAATTAAGTTCTTTAGATGAATGGAGGAGTGAAGCCTATGAGAATGCTAGGCTCTTTAAGGAAAAGGTTAAAAGATGGCATGATAAGCGAATACTTAAGAGAGAATTTCATGTTGGTGAGAAAGTTCTATTGTATAGGTGTCGTCTCAGATTTTTTGCAGGTCAGCTACTATCAAAATGGGAAGGACCTTTCATCATTGAAGAAGTATACCGTTCAGGAGCAATAAAACTTTCTGCTCTAAAAGATAATACTAAACAAGTAGTGAATGGACAGCGACTCAAACACTATATTGCTAGAGATTCTTACAATGAAGATGTTGATGCTTTTCAAGTTATAACTCCAGAGAAATTCATTGAGGACCAAATTCAGAGACATGCAGAGTCTGTTTTCATCTAGGTAACAGTTCTGGTAAGAAAAGTTCCACGAAAATACAATCCAACTATATTTTTGCAGTTTTCAGTCAATAAGGAAAGTTACGAAGCGAAAAAGGGACGGAAACGGAGCCGGGGTGGCCCACACGACCCCATGGTGCGGGTCCACCCCTGGCCGCGCCACCAGGTGGTGAGGCCACCCAGGACTCCGCCTCCGACTTGTTTTCTCCCAGTACCTTCCTTTTAATACGAAACTTCGTAATATATAACCCCCCCCGGATCCCCCGAGGTCCGTGTATCGTGTTTTCGTCGTGTTTTTGTTTCGATCTGTTTCTTCCAGGTAAAATCTCAGATTTGGAGCCTCAATGTCTTCCACTGGATCAGTTGAGGGAGATTCCTTGGAAGATATCATCAACCCATATATGAGAGAATTGAAGATTCATCCCAAAGGGTTATTGCTCGAAGGTGGGGAGGTTCAGATTAATGAGGTTCAAGGCCCTAAAGGTGAAGGAAGTCTGGAGGACAGGATGGAAGCATTGGAACAAGAAGTCTTTAGGTACAAGAAGATGGCGGAGCACAAAGTGGATATTATCCATAAGATTTGTTCCAAACTCATCACCGAGCACCAAAAAGAGACTGCTAAACTCAAAGACGAAGTCCTCTCACTCTGCAAAACAACCAACGAACTGCAAGCACATTTCCATGACATTCAAAATCAAAATCATAAGTGCTGCTGCAAGTTTCAGGATGTTGGAAACCACGATGTCCTTTGTTGATGGTAAGCCCTTACCTTGGAAGACAGACAAAGATGAGAGGATACCACCACCACCGAAGGAGTTATTCGTCATCAGGTTTGGCATCCCCTTTGTTTTTTCCAAGCTTGGGGGAGTGTCGCGGTATCACATCACTATCTTCTATCTTTTTACCTTATTTGTAGATTCATATCATGAATAGAGGAGTTATTTTGTAGTATGGTGTGCATTATGGAAGTGTCCCCTCTCTCATTAGATATGTATCCCTTGGTGTGAGTTGCCGTTATGGAATATTAATGAGAAGTTCTATCATTCACTCTTTTGGATAGCTTTTATTAGTTTTCAATTCGTGGTTGTATGATTGATCTTGTTGTTAGTATTGGTAGCACTCTAGGATCATTGAGTTAATTTAGTTGGTTTTGGAAAACCTGGCTCGGTCAGTAGCAACACTATTTTTGAGAGTTTAATGAAAAAGATAGAAGTACTCTAGAGAAAAAAAATCATCATCTTTCTTTCTTTATTTGCTTATAAGTCTAGTATTCTCTAGTTAAGATCTTTTTTTCTTCGAAGGAAGATTGCATGTTTGTCTTTATCATTTGTATGTTTGGCTGTTTCCTTCAACTCTTGTACTTGCTACCCAGCCTTGCTATCCAAAAACCTGTACCGAGAGGGAATTCTTCTCGTGCATCCAATCCCTTAAACCAAAACCTTTATCATTTGTGTCCACCTTACCTACCTAGTAGCATTATTGCTATTCTAAGTAAATTCTGGTTTTATCTACCTCCCAAATTAAACTTGTTATGTGAAAATTAGTGATTAAAGCTCTCACGAACTTGATGGCACACTTTACTTTCTTGCATTTAATAAACTTAAACCATTGTGCTCACCTATGTTGCCTATATGCTTGAGTTTTGTAAGTTGTGAATTAGCAGAACCATGCTGTCATGGGGAACGCTTTCAATATTGCACCGGTACTTTGTACCAAGTTGATATCATGTTCTTTTATCTATGTCGTCGGTGTGAAATGAAAGGGGAGCTTGTAAGTCCATGGAGTTATGCATGTGTGTTAGAGAAATGCCTGGGTCGCTGGTCTAATCCATGCCGACATGGTGGAAACCTGCAGCGTAGCCATAACGAGTATCTATGAAGCATTCTTCTTATAAAAAAAAGAGATAGAGATTGAGAAAAAGAAAAAAAGAGATATTATGAAAAGAGGAAAGAGAGAAAAAAGCACCATATTCCCATGGTAAATAAGAAAATTGCTGAGATACTTGTTGTCAGCTTGCCTTGTCATTTTGATATGGGGATTCTTCCGTATCATCGGGCAAGGGGTACCCGGTTGGCGGTTCTCAATAATACACATATGCTTACATTGATAAGAACTTACCGGTGACTAAACTTGAGTAGCATGAGGAGCGGCCCTCGTATTGAAGGGACATGAGATTCTCAATTTACAACTTGTCAATGCATATCCTCATATTTGATCACTTTAACCTTAATCACCTAAAGATGCCTATGATAGGGGCAATGAGAGCTGAAAGCTAGTAAGTATCATAATTTTTGGGAGCTCTTTATGAGACTTGCAATCCCTGCTTCCCTCTTTGAAGGGCCTTTCTTTTACTTTGTAGTTGAGTCAGTAAACCTACTTCCTCTCTATCTCAGTAAGTATTTTGAGTTGTTGTATTTCATACATTTATATGATGATTTATTCAATCATGTCTTATGTTCCTTGTTTTGCACATTGCTCTTATGTTGATGTTTACTACTTTGAAAGCTTTCATTGAAAAACCAGCTATTCGTGAACTCCAGCAAATTATCAACTATTCTTCGACCAAGAGCTAAGTTTTCCATTACCAATTACGATTCACTTTATGTATCTTTACTGTGTTTCCTTTACTCATTGCAAGTTGAGTTATATAATAGTGAGTTGTCTTCTATTATGATCTATGTATTTGATGAATGTGATGCTTCTTGTCCGTATTCTTTTATCGACTCTTCACTCCATAAACCTCAGGCCATGTTTATTGAGCTCAGTTTCGCTTGGGGATAAGCGAAGTCTAAGCTTGGGGGGAGTTGATACGTCCATTTTGCATCACTATTCTATGTCTTTATTCACTATTATTCATTGATATATTTCGTATTGAGAGGTGATACTTATGTTATTTCATCTATTTTTGCATGGTTGATGACTTTTGGAGCATGGACCGCTGTAGTCAGGATTCTGATGGAAAAGGTGTTGTTTGGAGGCAAAATTCGCGAAGATCAGAAAATACGGGAAAATATATGGAAAATCCTATTTTTCCAGAAGACTAAGGATGCCAGAAGATGGAGTGGAGGTGGGCCACAGGGGGCCCACACCACCCCATGGCGCGGGAAGGCCTAGGCCGCGCTTGGAGGTGGTGTGGCCGCCCTGGCCCACTCCAGCCTCTCCCCTCTGGCGTAAATCATCTTCCCGAAACCCTAAGGCTCGGGGAGCGACCACAGAAAGATTCCGCCGCCTCTACGGGGCGGAAAACACTGAGAGAGAAAGATCTCTCCGGAAGACAAATTTCTGCCAGGGGAATTCCTTCCCGGAGAGGGGAGATCATCGCCATGAACACCAACGTCAAGGTGGACTTCATCGGGATCATCATCACCATCATCACCACCATCATCACCATCAGCACCCTCATCACCATCTCCATATTGCTGTAACAATTGCGTTGAATCTTGCATAGTTCATAGGGGAAACTTTCCCGGTGTTGATTACTCTTTGTAGTTGATGCTATTGAGTGAACCATTGAATTATTGTTTATGTTCAGATTGTTATACATCATTATTTCATCTCTGATCATGATCCATATGAAGTTTTGTGAGTAGTTCAATTTGTTCTTGAGGAGATGGGAGAAGTCTTGTTGTTAGTAGTGGAGTTGTGTTGAGAAAGATTCAATAGATTGTTATTTAAGTTGTGGTGTACTTCTTCTAGTGGTGTCATGTGAACGTCGACTACATGACACTTCACCTATATGGTCCTAGGGGAATGCATTGTGTATTTGGCTACTAATCGTAGGGGTTGCCAGAGTGACAGAAACCTGAACCCCCGTTAGGAAACCATTGCACAAGGGACGTAAGGGTCTTAGAGTTTAAAGTTGTGGTTAGGTTTCTACCTTAAATACTTTCTTGTAGTTACGGATGTTTGCAAGGGGTTTAATCACAAGTATGTATTAGTATTGGATGGGGCGGTACATTAGCACAGGTTCACCCACAGAACACGTAGCAAGCTAAAGAAGATTAATCAACTATATGAAGCGAAAGCACTTGACAGTCTTCCCATGTATGCTCGAGAACGTTTGGTCATCTTAAGTAATACAACGGGCTTGTCCTTTGCGGCATAAAGGATTGGGCCACTTGCTGCATTTATTCCTACTGTCTTTTATTTACTCGTACTTTGTTTACTTGCTTTATCGAAAACCCCTAAAAATCCGTTTGCTAAGTAATTGCAGAGAATTCCTGATCCATACCACTAGCCAGCACCTTCTGCTCCTCGTTGGGTTCGACACTCTTACTTATAGAAAATACTGCGATACACCCCCTATAATTGTGGGTCATCAGTTGACGTTACGCCAGTGACGGGCAGCTTTGTGGTGCTGTCCCGAAGATCCGGTTCTTGAGTAATTGTCCTCCCAGCGATCGGAGCGATGATGCTATTCCAGAACGCGCTGGGGTCTTACATCATCCCATGCCAGATCTGTGTGACACTGGTCAGAATTAGAGACCAGATTTGGACATGGCGACCTTTTGCTACTCCAGTCCCTTGTTAAGTAATTTGATGCCCAACTGGATCTCCTCCAGGCCTGGATTAGCCGATAGAATTTCTCGGGCCACCACGGTATTCTGTACTGGGGTTGGATATACCCAATCCCCTTTGCTATCTTTCCAAGGCTTCCCCATTTCTTCTCTGAAAAGGACGGCGTGAATCTGCGGGAATTGGTTGTCATTAGTATGACACTTCCTGGTCTTGTGGTATTGCCTCGAGTTGTAATTCTCCGCAGATGCTATGCGTTTCTTCTCCTCCTCAATGTTTTTGGCTTCATCGAGGAGTACTTGACGACGCGCTTCTAGGGCCTGTGCCCTCTCGTCCATTTCTTCAGCAGTAAGTTTTGCGGCTGTAGGAATAGGTGTGGTTAATGAAGCATGGATGAGTTTATGCGCACCTTCAGTGATCACGTGACCATCCACTGACTCTTCTTTTCTGGGCTCATCTAGGATAAGAGCTCCATCCGAGTCTTCCTCGTATTACTCAGCAATCACCTCCTCTGCCGGAAGATCTTTTGTCGGGGTCTCGTTCTTCTTCTTTGTCTTCTTGGCAGCGCCGGTAGCAAAGACGGCTTTGGGTCCGTTTCCCGGAGTCAAGCTCTGATCGGTACTTTCGGACATCTGGACCTCGGGATTATCTCCGATTTCCATGTCATCCTGCACTTTGGGAGAGTGTTCCCTGGATCCTTCATCCATGGCTTCTCCTTCCTCTACAGCTTTGGAGTTATACTCCTCTTCATATTCTGCGGAGAACTTTCGGAAATCTGCTGATGTCATCGATTCATCCGAGGATGCGGGTGCATCGGCGTTTGTTCCAATTGCCTCCAGCACAGAGTCGGTGTTGTCTATAGCATCGGCAGAGCCGGATCCAGATCCGACATATTCGACGAAGTGCGATGCGTGCTTCCTGAGGTACCTGCGGCTCTCACGATCGGCTTCATCGAAACTTTTGATGGTCTCGAGAATTGCATCTACACCTGAGTTTTGCATTATCATACGTTGCAGCGTGTACCTCAGGAAAGGCCTATCTGTCCCGGCGTCATCAGAGCCGGAATCAGTGTCGTTGATATGTTCCTCCTGGATTTCGACTTCAGCGGGTGGGTCGATCTGGGTCAGTCTCTCCAAGGATATCAACTCCAGATTCGACTTGGACCGCTAGGTCTGCTTCAGGCTCGGATTTCTCTACTATATCCGCAATTGGTGCGGGCTGGGTGGGATTAGGGTTTTTTCTGAGATCCGGAAATTTGCCGCCTCATTGGACAAAGGGGATCCAGAAATTTCCTCTGCCTCTATCATTACCGCTGGGGTGGGTGGGACAGGTTCAGCAAACCCGATGTAAACATCGATCTCGCCGAAATACATGATGGTGTAGGCAGTCACAGCCTACCTAGCCGGAATCTAGGTCTCGTCAAGAACGATGAGAGGGACGTAACTGGCGTAGAGGATGCGACCGACGGTGATAGTCTCACTGATTCTGATTCTTGTAGATTCCGCTCGGAACGTAGATCCGAAGCTCACTTGCCCCACGGTGGGCGCCAACTGTCATTGGATTGATGACAAGTACGCCATGAGGGCGTCCTCGAGGCGCGTGGAAGAGAGGGGTGTGAGACGTACGGAGTTCCAGGATGGTGAGCACACAAGTTTACCCAGGTTCAAATCCTCCGGCTTTGGATGGATCATACTCCTGCTAGCAATCCAGTAATACGGTAGAGCCGGAATATGGGTTACAAGGGTTCGCGTGTGCGAGTTGAGATTGTAGACTATTAAGGGTGCCCTAAAGGCTCTCCCTAGGACAGCTTATATAGATATCTGTCCTAGGGTTTACAAGAGAGATCTATCGGGCTATGACTAAGAGTCGCTTACAGAGTACATCTTGAACTACAAGTAACACTATGGGCCTAAGTCGGTAAGTCTTCTGGGCCTTCCCGTAGCCGGATTGGACTCCGTCTCTTCTCCCTTACTGGTCCACCTATGAAGCAAAGCTCTAACCTGAAGTGGGCCACCCTGGTCAGTGAGGAACTATGAGGATACCCGGAAAGTATATCCCCAACAGTTGTGGTTAATGAAAAGAACACACATGCAATGACACTGGTGGATCCATATGTGGTTTGTGAAAAGAACACACATTCAATGACACTAGCGTATCCATATGTGGTTCATGAAAAGAACACACCTGCAATCACATTGGTGGATCCATATGTGGTTTGTGAAAAGAACACACAATCAATGACATTGGTGGATCCATGTGGTTTATGAAAAGACCAGACATGCAATGACTCTGGTGGATCCAAATGTGGTTTGTGAAAAGAACACACATGTAATGACTCTAGTTGTGGTTCATTAAAAGAACACACATGCACTAACACTGGTGGATCCATATGTGGTTTGTCAAAAGAACACACATTCAATGACACTAGTGGATCCATGTGGTTAATGAAAAGAACACACATGAAATGACATTGGTGGATCCATATGTGGTTTGTGAAAAGAACACACATTCAACGACACTGGTGGATCCATATGTGGATAATGAAAAGAACACACATGCAATGACACTAGTGGATCCATATGTGGTTTGTGAAAATAAAACACATTCAATGACACTGGTGGATCCATGTGGTTTATGAAAACAACAGACATGCAATGACTCTGGTGGATCCATATGTGGTTTGTGAAAAGAACACACATGCAATGACTCTAGTTGTGGTTCATGAAAAGAACACACATGCAATGACACTGGTGGATCCACATGTGGTTTGTGAAAAAAACACATTCAATGACACTCGTGGATCAATGTAGTTTGTGAAAAGAACACACATGCAATGACATTGGTGGATCCTTATGTGGTTTATGAAAAGAAAACACATGCAATGACTCTGGTGGATCCATGTGATTTATGAAAATAATAGACATGCAATGACTCTGGTGGATCCATATGTGGTTTATGAAAAGAAAAGACATGCAATGACTCTAGTTGTGGTAAATGAAAAGAACACACATGCAATGACACTAGGGGATCCATTTGTGGTTAATGAAAAGGACACACATGCAATGGCACTGGTGGATCCGTATGTGGTTTGTGAAAAGAACACACATTCAATGAGACTAGTGGATCCATGTGGTTTATGAGAAGAATAGACCTGCAATGACTCTAGTAGATCCATATGTGGTTTATAAAATTAACAGACATGCAATGACTCTAGATGTAGTTCATGAAAAGAACACGCATGCAATGACACTTGGGGATCCATATGTGGTTAATGAAAACAACACACATGCAATGGCACTAGTGGATCCATATGTGGTTTGTGAAAAGAACACACGTTCAATGACACTGGTGGATCCATGTGGTTTGTGAAAAAGAACATACATGCAATGACACTGGTGGATCCATATGTGGTTTATGAAAACAACAGACATGCAATAAGTCTAGTTGTGGTTAATGAAAAGAACACACATTCAATGACACTAGTGGATCCAGGTTGTTTGTGAAAAATAACACACATGCAATGACACTGGTGGATCCATATATGGTTTGTGAAAAGAACACACATTCAGTGACACTAGTGTATCCAGAACACACATGCAATTACATTAGTGGATCCATATGTGGCTTGTGAAAAGAACACACATTCAATGACACTGGTGGATCCATGTGGTTTATGAAAAGAACAGACATGCAATGATTCTGGTGGATCTATACGTGGTTTGTGAAAAGAACAAACATGTAATGACTCTAGTTGGGGTTCATTAAAAGAACACACATGAAATAACACTAGTGGATCCATATGTGGTTTTTCAAAAGAATGCACATTCAATGACACTGGTGGATCCATGTGGTTAATGAAAAGAAAACACATGCAATGACATTGGTGGATCCATATGCGGTGTGTGAAAAGAACGCACATTCAATGACACTGGTGGATCCATATTGTTTAATGCAAAGAGAACACATGCAATGACACTGGTGGATCCATATGTGGTTTGTGAAAATAACACACATTCAATGACACTGGTGGATCCATGTGGTTTATGAAAAGAACAAACATGCAATGACTCTGGTGGATCCATATCTGGTTTCTGAAAAGAACACACATGCAATGACTCTAGTTGTGGTAAATGAAAAGAACACACATGCAATGACACCAGGGGATCCATATGTGGTTTGTGAAATAAACACACATTCAATCACACTGGTGGATCAATGTGGTTTGTGAAAAGAACACGCATGCATTGACACTGGTGGATCCATTTGTGGTTTATGAAAAGAACACACATGCAATGACTCTGGTGGATCCATGTGATTTATGAAAAGAACAGACATGCAATGACTCTGGTGGATCCATATGTGGTTTATGAAAAGAACAGACATGCAATGACTCTAGTTGTGGTAAATGAAAAGAACACACATGCAATGACACTAGGGGATCCATATGTGGTTAATGAAAAGAACACACATGCAATGACACTAGTGGATCCATATGTGGTTTGTGAAAAGAACACACATTCAATGACACTGGTGGGATCCATATGTGGTTAATGAAAACAACACACATGCATTGACACTGGTGGATCTGTAAGTGGTTTATGAAAAGAACACACATTCAATGACAGTAGTGTATGTATATGTGGTTCATGAAAAGAACACACATGCAATCACATTGGTGGATCCATATGTGGTTTGTGAAAAGAACACACATTCGATGCCACTGGTGGATCCATGTGGTTTATGAAAAGAACATACATGCAATGACTCTGGTGGATCCATATGTGGTTTGTGAAAAGAACACACATGCAATGACTCTAGTTGTGGTTCATGAAAATAAAACACATACAATAACACTGGTGCATCCATATGTGGTTTGTCAAAAGAACACACATTCAATGACTATAACATCCATATTTTAGCAACCCTGATTAGTTGTCCAGAATGCAAAAATCAGGGGGAACAAAAACTTTTTCTTGTTTAATGCTGAAGTGTTTGCTTGTTGTTTGGATATGCTTATGCATATGAATGTGTATTAGATGATATACTCCTTACCTTAACACCAGTTAACAAAAGATACTTCCCAAAACAGTCTTGGCTTAATTTCCATATTCTCAAATGTTCTAGCATTTCAAAACCTGAGCCAAGAAGCCTTTGTAAACCAACTATTTTAGGAGCTTCTATTGATCAAACTATGGAGAGCTATATAACATAATCTCCTAATGTTTTCAAGACAGAACCTTCAACTACTCTTATCCCGATTCAACAAAACCTTTTAGTAAGCTTTTGAATTCTACTCTTGGTGGAGATACCAAGGACTCTCATCTTATTCAAAATCCAACCTTTTCAAAATGCCTCAACCGTACCTCAAGCTAGGCTTGATGGTAACCCTAATAGTAGTTGATTTGTCTATAAGATGAGTTGTCTTGATCTGCTGTTTGACTTGATTGCTCAGAAGTAGTATGAGATACTCTAGGAGCTCATCCTCTAGGATAAAGATACTTTAATATCACCAAATCCTAAGAAGGAATACAATCTGGATCTAATCCCTAGCCACCAGGTGATCATCTAAAACCCTTACCTAGATCAATTTTGCAGTGATCCATTCTAGAAGCTTCCAACTCAATGAAGACCAGTATCAAGCATGGATCCTTCCTACCCCCTCTGCACTTCAACATCATCCACTTGATGATGCTCCGGTACCTTGCAACCCATCAAAATCATCATCACCCACAGTCTGGAAATCTGTTTCCAACATCACCTTTTTGAATGTATCCGTTTCTCAACCCTTGTGCATTTTTGGGAATGCACTTGAACCATCCTGTTAACCATCCTAAGGATTACCAAGGCCCACTCTTTCCCTTGGTTAGATCATCCTCAAACCCACTTGTTCTTGATGGTTTTGCAGACAAGAAAATAACTTTTCCTGCAAATCTAGTCCTCATGCCTACTTTGATAGAAGCTCACACCACCATCCAACCTTCTATGGACCAACTCTTTCATGGTTGTGTTCTACTCATATAGGTCTATCAATATGTACTTCAGTTGTTCAAAGTGGATCTTTGTGCTTCTTAAAACCACAAGGTTTTGAAGGCTAGTTGATAATCTGCTTTGGCAGGCTTATTTTATTCAAAGTTTGAAAGCCTGTCTTGGTGAACTCAAGCAGGATCAAGCTCAAACCCCTACACCATTGCAATATACATCACTTTGTCTATCCATCCATATATCCCATTTACCAAGGGGAGCCATGAGCTCCAAGATCCAGCAAGGTTTTGGTGGCATGAAAACAATCTTACCCAAGATCCTTAAATCTCTAGTTTTCACCAAAATCAACTTGGATTCTCTAATCCCGAGATTGAAAATGCTTGATACACCTTGTCTACATCATCTACCTTGATCATCAAGATTTCTCAAATATTACCCATAATTCTTATGGCTCCAAATCTATTTAATTCCTTTAATAGGCAAAATCCCAAAACCCCTTTCCCAATGGTAAGTTTGGTTTTTGTCAAAACACTTCCCCAACTTTTGGCTCATGTGAGTTCCATATATCATACCCTATCTTCACATCTCAAAAATAAATATTTTTGAAGAGCTTTATTATTTCTTTTTGCCCATTTTCTTAAATGGCTGAATTGGAATAACAATTGTTTTAAATACTTTTAATCCCCAACAAATCTTGGGAAAATTCCCCTAAGTGTATATTCACATTTGGGACCATATCCAATGAAAAACCAACCTTGTCCAATGTAAAAATAGCAAATGATCTTCTAAAAACCACTTCTGCCCTTTTTGAATAAATAGTGTTAAGTGGACTAATACTCCTTTGAAAAATCTCATATAATTCCTAGAGAGGTCATTTAACCTCATCTATCAACCGGTACTATCTCCCCCATATCTTCCAGTGCAAATCCTTGAACTCCTTCAGAAGCTCTCTTGTGATCAAAATCTTGCAAAACCAATAAACTTGAGCAAAACCAAGACCAAGCCCTCCCCAAAGCTTGTCAAGCATTCCTCTCCAACGACCCCTACTCCACTGGTCGTGAGCACTGTAGCCCCACACCAGCACTTTCCCCTTTTACCCTTGGATTAGTGGAGAGAGAGAGAGAGACCAACAAAATCTTACAAGATTTGCCCCATTTAATTACCCTAGCTGTCACAGCCCTCTCTGCCCGAACCAATCCCCTTCATACCCCTCCCCACCGTCCTCTAGGCCAATCCTTGGCCAGCTCTATCTCTCCCCCATGTCCAAAGTGGACATTTCTACCATCTAGCTCTCCTCCTCGGTTTATAAGCCAGCAGGCCACCCCAGCACTCCCGTGCCCCGCATTTGCTCCCTCTCTCCTTCCACTTACCTTCCCCAGTACCCCCTCTTCCTCCCCTGCTTTATGCTGCCCGGAAGAAGGAGAAAGAGGAGCTCTCGGCCTCCTCAAGAAATCGAGCTAGGACCTCTCTTCTCTGCCCCTCCCTCTCTGCATGTCACCGTGCTACACTCCCCTCCTTCCCCTCTCTCTGATGCTGCTATTTTGGTGGCCAGGTACTGCCCCTTTCGTTGCTGGTTTCGAGCTCCGACGAGATCTCCCTCGGGCGTCCCCGCGTGAAGCACCTCCCAGCGTCGAAGCCCACCTTGCCGACCATCACCGGGATCGCTGTCGTGCACCGTATCCCATCCACTACTAACTGTCACCTCCCCGTGACCGCAGGTGAGCCCCCAACGCACCCCACGTCGCCTAGGGTTTCCTCTGTCCACCGCCGGACCTAAGGAGGACGAAGAGCTGGGGCCGTTGATCCATACTTGATTGAACGGCCCTCCTCGCTCGATACCTGTTCGTCCTTCCACGGTCTCTGAACGACGGGACCCAGCCGTCAGCCGTTCAAACGGGCTCCCGTGCGAGCCAGTGCCGGTGGGTCGAATCCTCCCCGGTGGCCCAATTCCCCTTGGAAAACCAGCCCATCTCCCATTTCCTTTTAAATATTTTTCCACCAGATCTGTTTTGACTATTTGGTTTAAATCTTTGTAAAAATGCAAATAAACACAAAGTGCCCAGATCTAAATTTTCCTATGTGCATGTATGTTTTCTCTAACACCTAGTACCTTTGGATAGCCCAGAATATGTACAGATCCTTTATATTAAATCAATATCTAGAAGGTATCTAAAACACTCCTTAAATCCTACTGGTGGTTTTACAACTCCAAATGGAATGGATCCTTTTTGAGCCGCAAGTTATTGATCGTACCTACAATCTAAACTTGGTCCTAGGTCAAATGGAACCTTAGTTCATTTGTAGCAAAAATAACTAAATACATGTAGTTAGGACTTTCGAAAATTTCCTAGGCATATCTACAACACCTATTAGGCTAATTCCAACTCCCAGAGAAGTGGACCATCAATACCTATCCAAAACCAGGGGATAAGGATTTATTGACCCTTTGTGGAATTTTAGTGAATTAAATACTTCTGTAAAGGGTATTATCACTAAATAAAACACTCCAGGAGTTTGGCAACTCCAGAAAGAGTGAATCCAATTCCTGCCGAAAGGTATTAGAAATACCTAACTGGTCCACTTGGTTTCATATCAATAGCTTCTGTAGATTTAATTAGGTGAAAAAGACAAAATAGCTACAGAACTTCCTTTGCGAATTTCCTGAGGGCATTCTGGTAATTATCTTGATTTTATTCCAACTCTCAGTGAACAAGTACATCAATATCTACCTAACCATCCAAGGAAATAATTTTTGGAGCTCTAGAACTTTTCTGGTGAATTATTCCCTAAAACTAGAAGTTATTTCACTAGAAAAATCATAACTAAATAAAGAAAAGTGATAAAATAGTGAAACCACTTTTGTTGGTTTCATTTTATCAAATCCTATCTGTTGGTATCATTTTTACCCAATGGTATTCTACAGAGTATGTCCTTGGTCCAAACACCCCTCTTAGGTAGTTCCTCGACAATAAACCCTAAGGGGGTGTTCATCCCCTTCTCTAAGCCCATCTCAATCTCCTAAAATCCAATCCTCTTAAAACCATCTGAATCTTAATTCAGTAGTATTCGATTGCTTGTTGTATGGTATTGGTGATTGTATGCCTTGTTTTGATTGTGCCCTTTTGTTTGTTTGCATGTGTTCCCTACCGACGATAGTTGTGATTATATCGGAGAGCAGAAGAAGATGGTTTTTATTGGTTATTTTGGTTTTCTAAGAAGAATTCCAGGGACATATTGCCATATTGCTGATCATCAGGCAAGCCACCTTCTTTCTCATAAGCCTTGTCCTACTATTTTACTTATGCAGGTTTTATCTACCGTTTATTTAAAACTGCATTGTTTACTATATGTTAATGTATTTATGGTAGTGGTTTGGCTCCTCCGAACTATTACACCTTGGTACTATAAAGTACAACCCCCTTTGTGACACCTCCTTGTCCCTAGAAGAATAGATGGTGTATATCACCATAACCTTTTTGGAGACTCCTGATTTAGCCGAAGCAAAGCTAGAGGATGGGAAGACCCCCGAAAAAGTTTTACCAAATGTTTTACGATAAAACCTTGGTGAGGTGGGACCTCCCAAGAGATGTTGAGAAAGAAAAAGGTTTTGCTTTACAAAATGCTGATGGAAAGTTGGAGGAAAAAGGTTTACGAAAATGCACCCGGTTCTTTGCAGTTTAGCTATAACAACTTAACCCGTGCAACCACATTACTCTGGAATGGGACAAGGCGGGTTTTGATGTTTGCCTATTCTGGTATAAGCTGCCTCGCAACAACTATAGGGGATAAAAATCCCTGGAGGGTGGGCCTTCTCACATAAGGGTCCATGTGAGACATCGACCTGGATAAGGAACGAAGGGTTTACGGACCTCCACACGTTACTACGAGCCCCTCATTGAAAGCGCAACACTTGGGAAGTGCAAAATACGCTCCGGTTGGTCCTAGGTACCCGACGTCCCGGTTTTGAGGGGAACAACACTCATAGGGTAGGCACTTATATTGGAATGGGCATCAGGAGAGTCTTGATAGGTTACTCGACCCTCATCGGTGTAGATCATGGTAGTGTACCCGGATGGTGTGGGTAAAGTGTACAACCTCTACAGAGTGTAAATCTATTCGAATATCCGTGTCCACGGTTAAGGACGGGTTGGACAAACTTCTGTAGAGCGGTGCTAGTTTTGTTTTCAAAAAGGATTTCAGAAAAGCAAAGGCTTTGAAAATATCTTTACCATGGGATGGTCGAAAAGGAGAAAGGTTTTGACCATGGGATGGTCAGAAAGATATGAAAGGAGTTTGGTCGTGGGATAACCGGGAGAAAGGAACAAATGGGTGACCCAGTCCTGATGTTTTCCAAAACTTTTCAAAAAGGTCTCCAAAATGTTTACAAAAGTTTTCAATAAAGATATGTAGATGCTATATCTACAAGAGAACCTATTTGAGAAAAGAACTTCTCTTGGAGCCCTCCTACTACCACAGCCATACTGCATATCCTCTTGTTATTACTGTTATCTTAGGGTGGTTTGCGAGTACATTCAAAGTACTCACTGGCATTATCCCTGTCTATTAACTTGGTCAGATATCAAGAAGAAGATGATGTCGGCGACTATGCGAGCTAGGACGTTCTCCCAGTCAGTTGCCTGTAGGTTAAGGCATGTCTCGGGCTGTGCGCTTGACGAAATTCCGTTGATGATTATTGATGTAGCCATAACGACATTCATGTAAGTCTTGTAATTCAGTATATTCTCGGATGTTGTAATGATACTTGTCGGTTATGTGCCATGACTAACTGATCATGGGATCGTGGTTGCACACATAACAGGGATTCCTGGAGGATTAATCTGGGGGCCCTACAATGACACTGGTGGATCAATGTGGTTTGTGAAAAGAAGACACATGCAATGGTTGGATAGACAATGAATTTTTAGATACCGTCATCCACACATGGAGAAGTAATGATGAGTTCAAATATCTTTTCCAGGAAGGTAAAAGGGTAATCCTACCCACACAGGTAACATCAGTATTAGATTTTATGGACAAAACTAAAAATTTCGAACCTGAAGATATTGCACGCACAATTGATTACCTCATAGGAACAAACGACCTTACCAAAGCAGGCACGATGAGTTATTTTAGAAATAAGCATAAATTTCTATATTCAGTAAGACACCTCATAAAACTAAAAATTACAACATGTTGAAAACTTATTTGAGTATTATATCTACTTCCATACACAGATACTACTACCGGTTCATTGCAAGAAACATTTTTCAATTTATCACTTAAATGGGTCTGCTCGGAATCCAAAGGTTGAGATCATAGACTCCTTCACATACAATAACAGTACAGAGATGCAGGATTACCACAGTAACATAGGCCAAACTATGGTAAGACACCTACCAAAATGTAGACATTACTAGAAAATTTTTCTAGAGTAAGAGTGTTATTTCTATAAAAACATATCAGAACTCACTAGACTTTTTATCTACCAATATCACTATAATGTTTCAATATACAGCTAAGCAGGTTCGAACAAGTGCTACAATGCATTTACAAAGATGACACATTGCCACGATGGAGTGCATCATTCAAAAGTGCACGCTACGTCAGAACTAAAAAAAAAGATGAAGACGCATGTGGACTGTGGACATTATATTACCTGCAGAGATACAATGGCGAAATTGTAGAAAAAGAAAAGACGTCAAGTGTAAGCAGTAGTTAGATAGAAATTTTTCAAAAATGTTGATTACATATACTTGAAAACTAACAAGACTTTACAATACTTATCAGGACACAAGCTCCAGTATCAGAGATGAACAACTGTACACAATGTTGTTCCACAGATCTAACCAAGCACTGAAGAACCTACCAGCAGATCTTAGGGAGTTCGGCCCAGACATGGAGATGTCACAAATTGCAATAACATTAAGTGATTAGAAGAAGATTCTGAAACATGTACATTATTTCATCAAACTTGATTGAATGCACATATTGCATCTAACTAGACATAAGCAAAGGAAATAACAATATTTGTGGGTGTAAGTACACGCTTGTTAATCTGTAATAGATATCTTGATTTCTGATTTTAAGTTGGTAGTGCAATATCTACTTGGAGTGTATCGGTATCTATGGGCCAGTGCATCTGCATACACTCTTGCATAGCTATGTGTAAAGAATATAATTTCATCACAATGAACCAAATAATAACTGGCATCTACGTGAGTAGTGCATATCACAAACACATACAGCGATAAAAACAATTGCATAGCTATGTGTAAAAATTATATTTTCATCACATTGAACTAAGTATAAACTACTTCCACATGACGATAATAATCAGCCCAGTATAAACTTCCTCTAAGTAGTCTTTAAACAAACTGCTTGCATAGGTATCCTTGCACTACCATGGACAAATTGCATACATAAGTAAAGAAGGCAACGCCAAAAATCAGCACAAGGCAGAATATACGTATGTATGAGGCAGTTCACCTAAATTTACATGGGTAGTGAATGCACCACTAAAAACACTCTTCCATCCCTATGTGTGAAAATTATATTTTCAGCGCACTCAACAGAGTATAAACTGCTTCTAGATGATCAATTCAATGCCTAAATAGATATCGTTGCACTACTATAGAACCATGAGTACATGAGTAAATACGACAGTGCAACCAGTCTGGTCAAGGCAGAACAAATAAGCTGTATAGCACACACGGAAAGAACTCCGCAGTGCACCGTAGCTAGTCAGAGCAATGCAAATAGAAAATTCACTGACAGACAGACACTTGCATGTACGTACTTACTAAATTACATACAAACTTGCTCCATCATATTCATCAAGTGCTCTTCAAAAACACCATTAAAAACACTTACAACATGATAGGCCAAATTTAGCTACCATTTAAAACATGGAAGACGCTTCACAAGTTATTTAGAAAGTTTCTTATCAAGCTCCTTGACCTCTTTGTGAATGTCATCCATGCACTCTGTGCAGTTACGACGGTGCTCAAGAATGTCCTTCAGAGATTGCATGTAGCCTGTCAAGACGTGCATTTTTTGTTGTTTCAATGTCTTCAAAACGATTGGCTATCATGTCGGCCAATTGCTCATCAAGATTCTGTCTATCAGCTAGTAGCTGAGCATATCCATCGTCAGAGTATCCTGCTCTAAGTCCCAGGCTGCAGCGCCAGCTTTATACTTGTTCAGCTCCACCTTCATTATAGCAGCATCTTCGACAATGTTCTGCATTCCGACGATCTCGTGTCGAAGACGGTCACACTCTACAGTAATAGTCATATTTTCTACCTCCTCGGAGAGCTTGACACGCAATTCTGATACCTTAGCATTCTCAGCAGCAAGTTCATTACGAAGCCTCTGATATTCTGCATCAACATGATTACTGCCATCCGAAACTCCCGTAACTAATGGCAATAAATCCTAATATTTTCACAGAAAACATAAACAAGATTTAGTATAAATAGAACTGATCGTACTAAAAAATAGAGAACATACAAATACACGCACATTGATTAGCCTGCTCGGATGCACCACAGGAACAGACGGCGATGGAGTAGATGCCAAATACGAGCAACCATGAACAACAGAGGAGTAAGCCCTATATGTAAGTTCCAAATATCAACGACACAACAAGAGTTTCAAAAACCTAGTCCAAAAACTTAGAAATGAATACAAGAAAAGATAAAAAAAGGAAAACTAACCCGGACTCGTCGATCTTGCGACGGTTGCATCGAGAGGACAACGAACCTTCGGCAAAGGAATCCACCATGGTGGGAAGCAGGGGAGCCACCTCCGAGCCCCGTCTCCTCTACTCAGTAGCTTCCAAACGTTTCGTAACAGCTATCTGCTGCTTTCTAGACATAGGCTTCCTCATTGGATCTATGGTAGAAAGAACTGAAAATAGAACTGGAAGAAGAACCGTCTAGAGGAAAACAAACCATCTAGTAGAAGAGGTACTGGGACTGGAATGCGAAATGTTAAGCATCGACGTCTGAATTTATAATTTACTTATACACATTGAATAGTCGTCTCACCTACCAACAATAAAACACACGCCACACATCATCCAATACCAAAGTTTGACCAAAGCTATAATACTATGCCTAATGTAAACGCAATTAACAATTCAGCAAATGAAACAGCACATGCGGATCAAACTTAAGTTTACCGAGGTTGCGAATAACAATACACATGACACTGCAGTAAAAATAGAGCAGTAATCGAAACTTAAGTAATACAATACTAGGGCACTTCAACAAGCTAATAATATGGCAGTGCACACAGATAAACTATGCAGTACTCAATGTAGAAATTTCATAAAAAGTATAATACTTTGAGTAAAATGAACTATAAAATTTCAATTACCCGTAAATAAAAAAACATATTATGCACTGCCGAAAGTGTCAACTATGAACTGCCTGGATGTACAAATTCAGATTTGTTGTTATTCTGTCAGACTTTCAATTTTGTTGCATAGGGACAGAGGGATTGTCAGTCTCAGATGGTAAATGATAGGATACCTTAGACAGTGGCCGGGGGAACAACATGTCGAAGCGTTAGCACATAACCGTTTTAGTTGCTTGATTTATAAATACAGGGAAACCGAAGGGACCCTGTTCAGTTCTCTCCACCGCTCTCCCACTACGCACGTCCAGAGCACTTCCTGAGGACAGTTCCCGAGAACAGTTCCTCAGAGCAGAGCAGTTTCTCAGAAAAGTTCGTCCCCTCTCGATCGAGTTTTCTCCTATAATTCTGTATCCCTTTCCTTTTCTTTATTGATTTGAGTTCTAATCCTTATTTCTTTCTTCATTTCAAGAAGATTTGTTCTTTTATTTTAATCTCCATTCCATTGTCTTAGTACAAATCTACAGTGAGTTTTGCATCACACTTCCAATTATTTTTCTAGTTTCCTCGTAATCATCTTATCCCTGTAATACTATGGTGTAATTTATGCCTGATAAATGATCTGTTTGTAACACCCTCAAATCGGCCCTATGCAAGTTTTAGCGCTGCCCGCCAAACCCGCATAGAAATGATTCAAGGATGCCCACCAGGCACTTTCGTGCGGGTGGAAAAGGAAGTAATACCATTACACATCAGTCCTCGATGGGACCCATAGACAGATTTATATACATCAACGACTCCATGAGTCAAGAATACAGATATACGATACAAAGATCCAAATCACCTTGAAAACGATACAGCGTCCGAGTACGGACAAGATGCAAATGGGGCTAAGAGCCCTGAAGAATAACCAATGGCGTCCACAACCCTGCCCAGGCCAAGCCGGAAGGGTAACCCTGCTAACGATGTCTATCTCAAACCTGCTAAAACAAAAGGGGTGCCGACAAAGGGCAAAGGAAAAAGAGGGCGTCGATCGAGGCCAATACACGAGGCTAGAATTGGCGGCTCTACTACATAGGTATGGTGGGCTGAAGCGGCGTGATGACACTAAACAACCTATAGAGACTCGATACAACTGGCAGTTATCAGAGAGGGATAAGAAAGACCTATTCGGATCCAAACTGAAGCTAACACCAAACAAACCCATCCTCGTATTTCCCCCTCGAGACCAAATGAGGAAGTCGGACCGAGGAACTCACACAGTTGGCAATTTTACTCATTCCGTTATAGTTGCAGCACTTACTAATCAGGTATAGGTAGCATGAGTCATCCTGAAGCATAAGTAGTGGGCAGTTTTAATCACCATTCCGCTATAGTTGGAACATTTACTAGTCAGATATAATTGTCCTAAAGAAGCCCAAAACCCAGCAGTTGTTGGCACTTTTATCACATTCCATTGGAGTTGCAATACTTACTAGGCAGGTATAGTATGACACAGATCACCACAGATCCACCAGTTGTTGGCATTTTTATTATCCATTCTGTTATAGTTGTGTCTGATTACTAGTCACATATTAAGTCAAATTTATAGCACTACTTTAGTTATGCTTGTCTATGATTGAGATACTATGCTCCAAGTCGTCCATAACCGCGGACACGGCATTCAGAAAGTTTTACCCTGCAGGGGTGCACAAATAGCAACACACACTCGATCAACCTCGGAAAAACTAACTCAAAACACAACAGGGCATTCACGACAAAGCGATCACAGGATTCAGAAATATTTTAGGGGGACACCCCACTAAGCTACCCGCAACAAAGCTGGCCAGCTCCGGAACAGACCCAGGGTTTGTGTGGACGGCTGTAAACGACTGGGAACCGAAAGTGTGAGTGGGCTTGTCGATACAGCGAAAACGTGTCACGATCCTAAACAGTACAGGTGCTCCACGCACAATTGTAAATAAAGCAGTAACATGGCATAAGTACAGGATAGTAATAAAGCCCCAAACTACTTTGCAGCCCCAATAAATAGAAATGAATCAAGCTCTGGCTCAGGGGGGTCCATAAGGCCTCCCGGATGTGGATAGTGCGAAAAATCAAGGAACATGTATCAAGTACTCGGGGTCCTACGGGACACGAGTGAGCGTGGAAGAACCAAATAACATCTATTGCCCACCGATGCCTCTGCATTAGTTATATCTAGCATTTTAATAGTTGTATTTAAAGTCATGATCATCTCCACCAATAAGCTTCTCCACCAATAAACATCTTCCAGCATTCCAACAACTGTGGTACTCGACAACACGAGATCGCACCTGAGCAAGCAACTACGACTCGCAAGGCCAGCTATCTACCAAACAACAGGTAATAGGAGGTGTCCATGGCAATATAGAGGCTACACAGGGTATAACTGGTACGGACACTAAAGCATCGCGACACGAATAGCAATAGATCAACAGGAGGAAATAAAGTCTACAAATGCAAAATAGGTAGAAGAGGGAGAGCTGCTCGCCTGGGAAACACTGCCGAAGGTTCATAACAAAATAACTTGTTGATACTCGCATCAACTCATCGGCCTAATCCGTGAACAAGCAAATCACTAAAAGAAACACCAGATGCAATATTTAATACTACGGCAAAAGATTCGACATGATTATGATATGATGCAGATGTGGTGCAATTAGACAGTGTTAAGCGGAACCGGGGTCCCGACAATTAATTACACGGTTCAAGTTATTTAGCAACCCCGCAAATTAAATGTTGTCTTAACAAGGCAAAATATGTCACCGGTTCGCTACACAAATTTAAATGGAGCCAGAAGAAGACAAAGATAACCCGCATATAGACTCCATATTTAAGTATGAGGTGAATCCGCATAATGCCCCTAACCCACAAACAGGTATGCATGCAAGATGAACAATTTAATATGCGACAGATTTATATATAGCATTTATAAAATAGAGGCTCGGAAAGGGGTCACACATCTGGGTTCGGAAGATCTTGGGTTTTGGGGGGTCCGGGGTTCGACAGGGTTCGACGAGGATCTTTCTCGGCGGGAACGGCGGGCATCGGCAAGGTTCGGACTCGCGATGGAGAACTTGTCGCATCCGTGTAGAAGACCATGGAATTCGTGTCAAAGGTCTTGGTGGGATCAGACTTTGAATCTGAGGTGGTGACCTTGGCGTACCGAGGTTTGCGCGTTCGTCTTCGTATTCACGTAGGAGATCATGGCGCTCGGTGTCGTGCAGGAGAACTTGAGGTCTTGCAGCTTCGATTGCCGGTGTCGAACCCAGGTTTGGGCAACGGTGGTCTTCAAGTGGCATCACGGTGGTTCTCGTCAATTTCTTCGTGGGCTGGCCTTGGCATCATGACGGTTATTTCCCGCGGCGTAGGTTTTGACAGGAACGAGGACGACCTTGGGCGTCAACCGGAGGAAGCTGGGCTTAGGGCCACACAAACCTAGACTTGGCTGCAAACATAAGCACACATGTGCAAAACAGGGTATCACAAGGCTGCCACCGAGCCGTGGCGTTGGATCGAGCCTTCAGAGTCAAGCAGAAAAACAGACACACATGACCGCTGCCTTGGTCCTCCTAACCTCGGCAAGCAGCAAGCCTACGTAGGGCTCCATCGAGAAGATCATCACGGAGGAGTGTCGGTTCGGAGCAGGGCGCAGCTGAAAGGCAGGCTCGCTGGCGGGAAGCTCCGGGCGGTGGCGCTTGCGGTCGCTGGAGGCACGAGGACGGAGCGCCGGGGTGGGGGCGCTGGAGACGACGCTACGGCGGCTCACGCAGCCGGAGACAGCAAGACGAGGAGGCGCGGCGAGCAGAGGGAGGCGTCAGCAGCTCGGGGGAGGCTTGGTGGCGGCAGACTGGAGGCGGGGAGAGGAGGCCGAGGTCGACCACGGCCAGCGGCGTGCTACAAAGGGAACGAAACGGGAGAGCCAGCGGCAAGAGGGCACGGCGGCAGCGGCGCGAGCTCGGTGGAGATCATAGAAGTGCAGCGGGGAGGCTTAGATCTTGGCGAGGGCGGTGCGATGGAGACAGGGGAGGCTCGGGCAGTGGGGA
This sequence comes from Avena insularis, assembly GCA_023614405.1. Taxonomy (NCBI): domain Eukaryota; kingdom Viridiplantae; phylum Streptophyta; class Magnoliopsida; order Poales; family Poaceae; genus Avena; species Avena insularis. Next base: position 99,288,153 of record CM042684.1, on the reverse strand, counting down.
TGAGATAGTGGCGCAGAGGAGGAAGGCGACGGACACGCTTCGGCGAGAAGGCGGCAGGTCGCAGACGGCAGCGAGGATGGAAGGTGGGAGAGAGGCGCGATGGGGCGTAAAAGCGGTGGCACAGGTGGTGGGGCCTGGTGGGGGTTGAGCGGCAGGTGGCGTGGGCAGGAGGGGAGTGGGTTAGGCAGGGCGACCAAGTGTGGATGTGATCGCGGGAGTAGGTGGCGTGTGTGCGGCAGGGGTGGAGCGTGTCTTGAAAGCGGGGCAGTGGATCAGCGAAGCGAGGAGATCAGGTGGGAAGTGGGCGGGAAAAGAGAGGGCGTGGGGCTAGGCGGAAGAGAGAGAGAGCGAGAGAGAGAGGGCGGCGGCTGGATAGGGAGTTGGAGGGAGGAGTAGGTGGGGTGTAGATTAGGGTTTTGGTTTGATCCTGGGGTTGTAGGTGGCTCGACCGACTGGGCTTTTGGACCTAGTTGGCTGGGCTGCCTCCCCTAGGTAAAACATTTTATTTCTTTAACTTTTAAAATATTTTAAAAAATAGTTTTTAGACAAATAAAAGGTCCACAAAAGACCGGGGCTTTTAATTTGAATAAAGATGTGGAATATTTTAGAAAACAAAACTAGGCTTTGCGAAAATAGTTTTAGACAAACATATGCATGGTGATGACGATGCTCAAATGCAAGGTGGCATGATGACATGAGCATGCGGTCATGATGATGCAATGCACAAAAACAACGCGATTTTCTAGTAGTGGTTTTTCCGGGGCGCCACACTATTTGACACTTTCTAGATTAGGAGTTAATGCACAGTTCACTCCCTAAATGCATTATTAGGTGTTTCTTGGAATGGACTGTACAGTGTGCGGCCAACCTGCCAACAATTGTGGTAGGGCACAGAGGATAGCAACCAGCTTCTAGGTTAACATTGTTCAAGGTTTTCCCATCAATGTGTGGTAAGTTTTTACATATTTAGGAGAATTTTTTCGAAGGTTTTATTCAAAAATTCGAAATTTTCATTTTATGTAATGTTTCTTTTACTGTCTTGTAGTCACATGAACTGAACCATGTTGTTTACCTTCAGGTAGTGCCATGCTCATTTAGGGAAAGACTGAATGATTTCACTCCAAATAATTGGATGGTTGCAAACAATGAAGCATTAAGGAATTTTGATTTGTTCCTCAAAAAGTCTAATGTTAGGACAATAATTTGTGGTCCATACTGGAAGTCCCTGATGAGGGTTTATGATATAGCACTTGGAGATGTAGTGCATTTTGAATATGATGATGACCAACTTGATGATGTTGGTTTTAACTTGACCAACTTATTTCATGTCACTGTTTACTCTAATGGTGAAGAGAAAAAGATTCATGAAGCAACTGGTATTTCCCTTATTTACTGTAAATAATTTGCACATACAGTTTTTCCTTGTCCTACTACTATTTCATCATAATAACATTCTTTAATGCTCAACATGTATTTCCACTCATTCATCAGAGGTGGGAGATGTGCCTACATCCATCAGAAGCATTCTGCACAGGACCATCTTCTCAGACATAAATGCACTAACTGAGCAGCAAATGGCTTCAATCCTGTTTGGCATTTTCAAAGATCTTCATGTCACAGAACATCGGTTTTTTGAAAGTAAAGATGAAAAGCATTTCTGGGTACACATGATGAATATGGATAACCATGACCATAATGAACTGGTTAGTTTCCACATATTTAATAATATTATATGTTCAGATTAAACATATAATTTAGTGAACTTGTTAATTTAGAATGCTTGTTAAAATACTGAATTTTTTATTTATTGTAGTTCATGCCAATTGAGGCTGTAGATGGTTTCAGGTACCCAACTTAGGGCATAGCACATCTGTACAGACAGGGACATGATCTTGAAGGAGAAGAAGGGAATTATATTGCATGCGCATATACTGTACAAAGGGACAATGGACGTGTCAGCTTCACCACAGGATGGTCTGACTTCACATTTGCTGCTGATGTTGGATGGGCATCACTACTTCTCATTAAAGTAGAGCATATGCAGGAGCACCTTGGTCTCAACTTTGTTGAGATTGTCATCTAGTGGTTAACTTGGCAAAACACTGTTCAGATAGTCATCTTTTCTCGTTTAATCTAGTGCTGAAGTGATTGTACCCGTCGTGTTGTTTAGTAAATTGAACATCTTTAATCTACTGTAATGTCAATGAATGTACTCAGTAAGTTGAACACTTTAATCATCTTCTAAATATTGCATATGTGAATCTTGGACATTGAATACTACGCACTTCTCAAGCTACAACAAATACACTGCCTCCTATGCTATGAGCAAGCCAATCGATCTCATCCTATAAGCAGTGCAAGACCCAACAAAGCGCAGATGATCAGCACTGCACTATATACACTGCCCAATCTAAAACCAATGCACTGCACTCCTGTAAGCAGTGCACAACTCAGTACAACACAGATACCCAGCACTACACGCCATGCACTGCCCAAGATACAAATGATGCACTGCCGTACAATGCTTCCAAAGAAGCCACTCGAAATCCCTCATAAGCGGTGCCTTTGCCAAAAGCATGAAACGCAGATTGCACATCGTCACTGTTGTACATACAAAAGAATGCTGCCTCCACATCCTACAAGCAAGCCACTCGAACTCTTCACTGGCAAGCCTTTGTTGCCTCTGATCGCATGACCTTGCCATACCTTTGCTCGGGATACAGGCTATGCACTGCCTCTATGTCCTACCAGCAAACCACTCGAACTTCTAGTCTAAGAAGTGCACAGACTAGCATAGAGCAGATGCTGAGAAGGGCACTCCATGAACTGCTCAGTCTACAACCATTGCACTGCCTCACTATGCTACCAGCTAGCCACTCGAACTACTCCGGTAAGCAGTGCATGGCCTCTTGTAAGCAGTGCACGACTCAGTACAATGCAGATGGCCAGCACTACACACCATGCACTGCCCAAGATACAAAGAATGCATCATGACCTGTGCTACCAAAAAGCCACTCGAAATCTCATCAGCGGTGCCTTGCCTTGCCAAAGCCGGATGCTTAGCACTGCACACCTTGCACTGCTGAACATACAAACGATGAACTGCCTCCCTATCCTACAAGCAAGCCACTCAAACTCCTCCTGTAAAGCCGCATTGCCTCTGATGCGCCTTTGCACACCACGCCTTTCGGGATACAGGCTATGCACCTCTATGTCCTACCAAAGAAGCCACTAGAACTTCTAGTCTAAGCAGTGCACGGACTAGCACAGAGCAGATGCTGAGCAGGGCACTCCATGAACTGCTCAGTCTACAACCGTTGCACTGCCTCACTGTGCTACTAGCTAGGCACTTGAACTACTCTGGTAAGCAGTGCATGGCCTCCTATAAGCAGTGCATGACTCAATACAACGCATATGCCTAGCACTACACGCCATGCACTTCACAAGATACAAAGAATGGACTGCGGCCCTGTGCTACCAGCAAGCCACTCGAAATCCTACTATAAGCGATTACCTTTGCCCAAAGCGCGATGCTCGCAGTGCAGCTGCCTTCTTGAACATACAAACGATGAACTTCCTCCCTGTCCTACAAGCAAGCCACTCGAACTCCTCCTGTAAGCACTACTTTGCCTCCTGATGCGCAGCACTTCACGCCACACACTGCTCGGGATACAGGCTATGCACTACCTCTATGTCCTACCAGCAAGCCACTCAAACTTCTACTCTAAGCAGTGCACGGACTAGCACAGGCGAATCTTGGCGAGGAACTCCATGAACTGCTCGATCAACCGTTACCTTTGCCTCACTGTATACCCGGCTAGCCACTTGAACTACTGCAGTAAGCAGTGCGTCGCCTCCTGTAAGCAGTGCATGACTCAGTACAACGCAGGTACCCAACACTACACGCCATACACTTCCCAAGATACACAGAATGCACTACGGCCCTGTGCTACCAGCAAGCCACTCGAAATCCCTCACATGGCGATTGCCTTGCCCGAAAGCGCAAATGCTCAACAGTGCATGCCGAGCACTTCTGAACATACAAACAATTAACTACCTCCCTGTCCTACAAGAAAGCCACTCGAACTCCTCCTGTAAGCACTGCATTGCCTCCTGATTCGCAGCACTGCACGCCACGCACTGCTCGGAATACAGGATATGCACTGCCTCTATGTCCTACTAGCAAGCCACTCGAACTTCTAGTCTAAGCCGTGCACGGACTAGAAAGGCGAGATGCTGGCGGGCACTCCATGAGCCTTTCGGTCTACAACGATTACCTTTGCCTCAACTGTGCTACCGCTAGCCACTCGAACTACTCCATGGCGATGCGCATGGCCTCTGTAGCGATGCGACTTAGTACAACGCAGATTCCCAGCACTACACGCCATGCACTGCCCTAGATACAAATAATGCACGGCGGCCCTGTGCTACCAGCAAGCCACTCGAAATCCTACTGTAAGCAGTGCATTGCCCAGCAAAGCGCAGATGCTCAGCAGTGCACGCCGTGCACTGCTGAACATACAAACGATGAACTGCCTCCCTGTCCTACAAGCAAGCCACTCGAACTCCTCCTATAAGGACTGCATTGCCTCCTGATGCGTTGCACTGCATGCCACGCACTGCTCGGGATACAAGCTATGCACTGCCTCTATGTCCTACTAGCAAGACACTCGACCTTCTAGTCTAAGGAGTGCACGGACTAGCACAGAGCAGATGCTGAACAGGGCACTCCATGAACTGCTCAATCTACAACCGTTGCACTGCCTCACTGTACTCGAACTACTCCTGTAAGCAATGCATGGCCTCCTGTAAGCAGTGCACGACGCGTGCATGCCAGATACCTGATACCAAGACTACAAATCGCCTGGTGCCAATGATGCACATGCTTCAGCAAAGCACTCGAAATCCCTCATGGCGATTACCTTTGCCCAGCAAAGCGCAGATGCTCAGCAGTGCACGCCGAACACTACTGAACATACAAACGATGAAATGCCTCCCTATCCTACAAGCAAGCCACTCGAACTCTTCCTGTAGGCACTGTATTGCCTCCTGATACGCAGCACTACACGCCATGCACTGCTCGGGATACAGGCTATGCACTGCCTCTATGTCCTACCAGCAAACCACTCGAACTTCTAGTCTAAGAAGTGCATAGACTAGCACAGAGCAGATGCTGAGCAGGGCACTCCATGAACTCCTCAGTCTACAACCGTTGCACTGCCTCACTGTGCTACCAGCTAGCCACTCAAACTACTCCGGTAAACAATGCATGGCCTCCTGTAAGCAGTGCACGACTCAGTACAACGCAGATGCCCAGCACTACACGCCATGCACTGCCCAAGATACAAAGAATGCACTACGGCCCTTTGCTACCAGCAAGCCACTTGAAATCCTACTATAAGCAGTGCACTGCCCAGCAAAGCGCAGATGCTCAGTAGTGCACGCCGAGCACTTCTGAATATACAAACGATGAACTACCTCCATGTCCTACAAGCAAGCCACTCGAACTCCTCATGTAAGCACTGCATTGCCTCCTGATGCGCAGCACTACACGCCACGCCCTGCTCGGGATACAGGCTATGTACTGCCTCTATGTCCTACTAGCAAGCCACTCGAACTTCTAGTCTAAGCAGTGCACGGACTAGCACAGAGCAGATGCTGAGCAGGGCACTCCATGAACTGCTCAGTCTACAACCGTTGCACTGCCTCACTGTGCTACCAGCTAGCCACTCGAACTACTCCGGTAAGCAATGCATGGCCTCCTTAAGCAGTGCACGACTCAGTACAATGCAGATGCCTAGCAGTACACGCCATGCACTGCCCAAGATACAAAGAATGCACTTCGGCCCTATGCTACCAGCAAGCCACTTGAAATTCTACTATAAGCAGTGCACTGCCCAGCAAAGTGCAGATGCCCAGCAGTGCACGCTGAGCACTGCTGAACATACAAACGATGAACTGCCTCCCTGTCCTACAAGCAAGCCACTCGAACTCCTCATGTAAGCACTGCATTGCCTCCTGATGCGCAGCACTGCACGCCATGCACTGCTCGGGATACAAGCTATGCACTGCCTCTATGTCCTACCAGCAAGCCACTCGAACTTCTAGTCTAAGCAGTGCACGGACTAGGACAGATCAGATGCTGAGCAGGGCACTCCATGAACTGCTCAGTCTACAACCATTGCACTGCCTCACTGTGCTACCAGCTAGCCACTCGAACTACTGTGGTAAGCAGTGCATGGCCTCCTGTAAGCAGTGCACGACTCAGTATAACGCAGATGCCTAGCACTACACGCCATGCACTGCCCAAGATACAAAGAATGCACTGCGGCCCTATGCTACCAGCAAGCCACTTGAAATCCTACTATAAGCAGTGCACTGCCAAGCAAAGCGTAGATGTTCAGCAGTGCATGCCGAGCACTGCTGAACATACAAACGATGAACTGCCTCCCTGTCCTACAAGCAAGCCACTCGAACTCCTCATGTAAGCACTGCATTGCCTCCTGATGCACAGCACTGCACGCCATGCACTGCTCGGGATACAGGCTATGCACTGACTCTATGTCCTACCAGCAAGCCACTCGAACTTCTAGTCTAAGCAGTGCACGGACTAGCACGGATCGAATCTTTGGCAGGCACTCCATGAACTGCCGATCTACAACGTTACCTTTGCCTCACTATGCTACCAGCTAGCCACTCGAACTACTCTGGTAAGCAGTGCATGGCCTCCTGTAAGCAGTGCATAATGTAACACAATGTAACCTTAAAAGACTTTGTTCAAAATATAGATAAATAGGAGTTCAAAGTATAGATAAATAGGAGTTCAAAGTAGGACCCCTCCCATTACACCCCACAAAATATCCATTGCCCGTAAATAAAAGAAAACAAACAAAATTAAATAAAAGTAAAAAATAAAAGCAGATACTAACTACCCAAAATGAGAAAAAAAGACAGACAAAGAGAAAAATAGGACCGAAAAAGAGTAACCACAACACTGCGCCACTGCCAAGACAGATTATTATGCACTGCCTCCGGTCCCACGACTAACTAGAACTCCTCCTACAAGCAGTGCAAGCAACGCAAACCGCAGTTCATCCGAACCGGAAAAGAGAAAAAACCGACAAAACAACGGAAAAACCGGGAGACGTCCCGCGACGGAACAAAACCGCCGAACACCCCAACCCAAACATCCAGAAGCACTACAAGAACTACACGTGTCGAGAAAACAAGACACCCCCGCTCGACGGGACGCACCAAAATCATCCACGTCTTTGCCACGAAAGCATCGAGCGCATCCATGAGGGCACCCTTTTTCTAGCGTTTTCGAATGACTCTGGTGGATCCATGTGGTTTATGAAAGGAATAAACATGCAACAACTCTGGTGGATCCATATGTGGTTTATGAAAAGAACAGACATGCAATGACTCTAATTATGGTTAATGAAAAGAACACACATGCAATGGCACTAGGAGATCCATATGTGGTTAATGAAAAGAACACACATGCAATAACACTAGTGGATCCATATGTGGTTTGTGACAAGAACACACATTCGATGAGACTGGTGGATCCATGTGGTTTATGAGCAGAACAAACATGCAATGACTTTGGTGGGTCCATATGTGGTTTATAAAAAGAACAGACATGCGATAACTCTAGTTGTGGTTCATGAAAAGAACACACATGCAATGACACTAGGGGATCCATATGTGGTTAATGAAAATAACACACATGCAACAACACTGGTGGATCCATATGTGGTTTGTAAAAAGAACACACATTCAATGACACTGGTGGATCCATGTGGGTTATGAAAAGAACAGACCTGCAATGACTCTGGTGGATCCATATGTGGTTTGTGAAAAGAACACACATGCAATGACTCTTGTTGTGGTTCTTGAAAATAACACACATGCAATGACACAGGTGGATCCATATGTGGATTCTGAATAGTACCCACATTCAATGACATTGGTGGATCCATATGTGGTTTGTGAAAACAACACACATTTAATGACTCTATTTGTGGTTTATGAAAAGAACACACATTTAATGACTCTAGCTGTGGTTTATGAAAAGAACAGACATGCAATGACACTGGTGGATCCATATGTCGTTTATGAAAAGAATAGCCATGCAATGACTCTAGATTTGGTTAATAAAAAGAACACACATGCAATGACACTAAGGGATCCATATGTGGTTTGTGAAAATAACACAAATTCAATGACACTGGTGGATCCATGTGGTTTATGAAAAGTACACACATGCAATGACTCTAGTGGATCCATATGTGGTTTGTGAAAAGAACACACATGCAATAACTCTAGTTGTGGTTCATGAAAAGAAGACACATGCAATGACACTAGTGAATCCATGTGTGGTTTGTGAAAACAACACACATGCAATGACTCTAGTTGTGGTTCATGAAAAGAACACACATTCAATGACACGGGTGGATCCATGTGGTTTATGAAAAGAATGGACATGCAATGACTCTGGTGGATCCATATGTGGTTTATGAAAACGACACACATGGAAAGATGCTAGTTCTGGTTCATGAAAGGAACACAGAGGCAATGACACTGGTGGATCCATATGTGGTTTGTGAAAAGAACCCACATTCAATGACGCTGGTGGATCCATATGTGGTTTGTGAAAAGAACACACATTTAATGACTCTAGTTGTGTTTTATGAAAAGAACACACATTTAATGACTCTAGCTATGGTTTATGAAGAGAGCACACATGCAATGACACTAGTGGATCCGTGTGGTTTATGAAAAGAACACACATGTAATAACTCTGGTGGTTCCATGTGGTTTATGAAAACAACAGACATGCAATGACTCTAGTGGATTCATATGTGGTTTATGAAAAGAACAGACATGCAATGACAATAGTTGTGGTTAATGAAAAGAACAAACATGGAATGATAGTAGGGGATCCATATGTGGTTCATGAAAAGAACACACATGCAATGACACTGGTGGACACATATGTGGTTTGTGAAAAGAACACATTCAGTCACACTGGTGGATCCTTGTGGTTTCTGAAAAGAACAAGCATGCAATGACTCTAGTGGATCCATATGTGGTTTTTGAAAAGAACACACATGCAATGACACTGGTGGATCCATATGTGGTTTGTGAAAAGAACAGACATTCAATGACACAGGTGGATCCATGTGGTTTGTGAAAAGAATAGACATGCAATGACTCTAGTTGTGGTTAATGAAAAAACACACATGCAATGACACTGGTGGATCCATATGTGGTTTGTAAAAAAAGAACACAAATTCAGCGACACTGGTGGATCCGTGTGGTTTATGAAAAGAACAAACATGCAATTAATCTGGTGGATCCATATGTGGTTTATGAAAATAACACACATGCAATGACTCTAGTTGTGGTTCATGAAAAGAACACACATGCAATGACAGTGGTGGATCCATATGTGGTTTGTGAAAAGAATACACATTCAATGAAACTGGTGGATCCATGTGGTTTATGAAAAGGACACACATGCAATGACTCTGGTGGATCCATATGTGATTTGTGAAAAGAACACGCATGCAATTACTCTAGTTGTGGTTCTTGAAAAGAACACACATGCAATGACAGTGGAGGATCCATATGTGGTTTTTGAAAAGAACACACATTCAATTACACTGGTGGATCCATGTGGTTTGTGAAAAGAACACACATGCAATGACACTGGTGGATCCATATGTGGTTTATGAAAAGAACACACATGCAATGACTCTAGTGGATCCATGTGGTTTATGAAAAGAACAAACATGCAATGACTCTGGTGGATCCATATGTGATCTATGAAAAGAACAGACATGCAATGACTCTAGTGGATCCATATGTGGTTGATGAAAAGAAGAGACATGCAATGACAACAGTTGTGGTTAATGAAAAGAACACACATGCAAAAACACTAAGGGATCCATATGTGGTTAATGAAAAGAACACACATGCAATGAAACTGGTGGATCCATATGTGGTTTCTGAAAAGAACACACATTCAATGACACTAGTGGATCCATGTGGTTTATGAAAAGAACACACATGTAATAACTCTGGAGGTTCCATGTGGTTTATGAAAACAACAGACATGCAATGACACTAGTGGATCCATATGTGGTTTATGAAAAGAACAGACATGCAATGACACTAGTTGTGGTTAATGAAAAGAACAAACATGCAATGACACTAGGGGCTCCATATGTGGTTAACAAAAAGAACACACATGCAATGACACTGGTGGAGAGATATGTGGTTGATGAAAAGAACACACATGCAATGAAACTGGTGGATCCATATGTGGTTTCTGAAAAGAACACACATTCAATGACACTAGTGGATCCATATGGTTTATGAAAAGAACACACATGCAATAACTCTGGAGGTTCCATGTGGTTTATGAAAACAACAGACATGCAATGACACTAGTGGATCCATATGTGGTTTATGAAAAGAACAGACATGCAATGACTCTAGTTGTGGTTAATGAAAAGAACAAACATGCAATGACACTAGGGGCTCCATATGTGGTTAACAAAAAGAACACACATGCAATGCCACTGGTGGAGAGATATGTGGTTTGTGAAAAGAACACACATTCAGTGACACTAGTGGATCCTTGTGGTTTATGAAAAGAATAAACATTCAATGACTCTGGTGGATCCATATGTGGTTTGTGAAAAGAACACACATGCAATGAATCTAGTTGTGGTTCATGAAAAGAACACACATGCAATGACACTGGTGGATCCATATGTGGTTTACGAAAAGAACAGACATGCAATGACTCTAATTATGGTTAATGAAAAGAACACACATGCAATGGCACTAGGAGATCCATATGTGGTTAATGAAAAGAACACACATGCAATAACACTAGTGGATCCATATGTGGTTTGTGACAAGAACACACATTCGATGAGACTGGTGGATCCATGTGGTTTATGAACAGAACAAACATGCAATGACTTTGGTGGGTCCATATGTGGTTTATAAAAAGAACAGACATGCGATAACTCTAGTTGTGGTTCATGAAAAGAACACACATGCAATGACACTAGGGGATCCATATGTGGTTAATGAAAATAACACACATGCAACAACATTGGTGGATCCATATGTGGTTTGTAAAAAGAACACACATTCAATGACACTGGTGGATCCATGTGGGTTATGAAAAGAACAGACCTGCAATGACTCTGGTGGATCCATATGTGGTTTATGAAAAGAACACACATGCAATGACTCTAGTTGTGGTTCTTGAAAATAACACACATGCAATGACACAGGTGGATCCATATGTGGATTCTGAATAGTACCCACATTCAATGACATTGGTGGATCCATATGTGGTTTGTGAAAACAACACACATTTAATGACTCTAGTTGTGGTTTATGAAAAGAACACACATTTAATGACTCTAGCTATGGTTTATGAAAAGAACAGACATGCAATGACACTGGTGGATCCATATGTCGTTTATGAAAAGAATAGCCATGCAATGACTCTAGATGTGGTTAATGAAAAGAACACACATGCAATGACACTAAGGGATCCATATGTGTTTTGTGAAAATAACACAAATTCAATGACACTGGTGGATCCATGTGGTTTATGAAAAGGACACACATGCAATGACTCTAGTGGATCCATATGTGGTTTGTGAAAAGAACACACATGCAATGACTCTAGTTGTGGTTCATGAAAAGAAGACACATGCAATGACACTAGTGAATCCATGTGTGGTTTGTGAAAAGAACACACATGCAATGGCTCTAGTTGTGGTTCATGAAAAGAACACACATTCAATGACACGGGTGGATCCATGTGGTTTATGAAAAGAACGGACATGCAATGACTCTGGTGGATCCATATGTGGTTTATGAAAACGACACACATGGAAAGATGCTAGTTCTGGTTCATGAAAGGAACACAGAGGCAATGACACTGGTGGATCCATATGTGGTTTGTGAAAAGAACCCACATTCAATGACGCTGGTGGATCCATATGTGGTTTGTGAAAAGAACACACATTTAATGACTCTAGTTGTGTTTTATGAAAAGAACACACATTTAATGACTATAGCTATGGTTTATGAAGAGAGCACACATGCAATGACACTAGTGGATCCGTGTGGTTTATGAAAATAACACACATGTAATAACTCTGGTGGTTCCATGTGGTTTATGAAAACAACATACATGCAATGACTCTAGTGGATCCATATGTGGTTTATGAAAAGAACAGACATGCAATGACAATAGTTGTAGTTAATGAAAAGAACAAACATGGAATGATAGTAGGGGATCCATATGTGGTTCATGAAAAGAACACACATGCAATGACACTGGTGGACACATATGTGGTTTGTGAAAAGAACACATTCAGTGATACTGGTGGATCCTTGTGGTTTCTGAAAAGAACAAGCATGCAATGACTCTAGTGGATCCATATGTGGTTTTTGAAAAGAACACACATGCAATGACACTGGTGGATCCATATGTGGTTTGTGAAAAGAACAGACATTCAATGACACAGGTGGATCCATGTGGTTTGTCAAAAGAATAGACATGCAATGACTCTAGTTGTGGTTAATGAAAAAACACACATGCAATGACACTGGTGGATCCATATGTGGTTTGTAAAAAAAGAACACAAATTCAGCGACACTGGTGGATCCGTGTGGTTTATGAAAAGAACAAACATGCAATTAATCTGGTGGATCCATATGTGGTTTATGAAAATAACACACATGCAATGACTCTAGTTGTGGTTCATGAAAAGAACACACATGCAATGACAGTGGTGGATCCATATGTGGTTTGTGAAAAGAATACACATTCAATGACACTGGTGGATCCATGTGGTTTATGAAAAGGACACACATGCAATGACTCTGGTGGATTCATATGTGATTTGTGAAAAGAACACGCATGCAATTACTCTAGTTGTGGTTCATGAAAAGAACACACATGCAATGACACTGGAGGATCCATATGTGGTTTTTGAAAAGAACACACATTCAATTACACTGGTGGATCCATGTGGTTTGTGAAAAGAACACACATGCAATGACACTGGTGGATCCATATGTGGTTTATGAAAAGAACACACATGCAATGACTCTAGTGGATCCATGTGGTTTATGAAAAGAACAAACATGCAATGACTCTGGTGGATCCATATGTGATCTATGAAAAGAACAGACATGCAATGACTCTAGTGGATCCATATGTGGTTGATGAAAAGAAGAGACATGCAATGACAACAGTTGTGGTTAATGAAAAGAACACACATGCAAAAACACTAAGGGATCCATATGTGGTTAATGAAAAGAACACACATGCAATGAAACTGGTGGATCCATATGTGGTTTCTGAAAAGAACACACATTCAATGACACTAGTGGATCCATGTGGTTTATGAAAAGAACACACATGTAATAACTCTGGAGGTTCCATGTGGTTTATGAAAACAACAGACATGCAATGACACTAGTGGATCCATATGTGGTTTATGAAAAGAACAGACATGCAATGACACTAGTTGTGGTTAATGAAAAGAACAAACATGCAATGACACTAGGGGCTCCATATGTGGTTAACAAAAAGAACACACATGCAATGACACTGGTGGAGAGATATGTGGTTGATGAAAAGAACACACATGCAATGAAACTGGTGGATCCATATGTGGTTTCTGAAAAGAACACACATTCAATGACACTAGTGGATCCATATGGTTTATGAAAAGAACACACATGCAATAACTCTGGAGGTTCCATGTGGTTTATGAAAACAACAGACATGCAATGACACTAGTGGATCCATATGTGGTTTATGAAAAGAACAGACATGCAATGACTCTAGTTGTGGTTAATGAAAAGAACAAACATGCAATGACACTAGGGGCTCCATATGTGGTTAACAAAAGAACACACATGCAATGCCACTGGTGGAGAGATATGTGGTTTGTGAAAAGAACACACATTCAGTGACACTAGTGGATCCTTGTGGTTTATGAAAAGAATAAACATTCAATGACTCTGGTGGATCCATATGTGGTTTGTGAAAAGAACACACATGCAATGAATCTAGTTGTGGTTCATGAAAAGAACACACATGCAATGACACTGGTGGATCCATATGTGGTTTACGAAAAGAACAGACATGCAATGACTCTAATTATGGTTAATGAAAAGAACACACATGCAATGGCACTAGGAGATCCATATGTGGTTAATGAAAAGAACACACATGCAATAACACTAGTGGATCCATATGTGGTTTGTGACAAGAACACACATTCGATGAGACTGGTGGATCCATGTGGTTTATGAACAGAACAAACATGCAATGACTTTGGTGGGTCCATATGTGGTTTATAAAAAGAACAGACATGCGATAACTCTAGTTGTGGTTCATGAAAAGAACACACATGCAATGACACTAGGGGATCCATATGTGGTTAATGAAAATAACACACATGCAACAACATTGGTGGATCCATATGTGGTTTGTAAAAAGAACACACATTCAATGACACTGGTGGATCCATGTGGGTTATGAAAAGAACAGACCTGCAATGACTCTGGTGGATCCATATGTGGTTTGTGAAAAGAACACACATGCAATGACTCTAGTTGTGGTTCTTGAAAATAACACACATGCAATGACACAGGTGGATCCATATGTGGATTCTGAATAGTACCCACATTCAATGACATTGGTGGATCCATATGTGGTTTGTGAAAACAACACACATTTAATGACTCTAGTTGTGGTTTATGAAAAGAACACACATTTAATGACTCTAGCTATGGTTTATGAAAAGAACAGACATGCAATGACACTGGTGGATCCATATGTCGTTTATGAAAAGAATAGCCATGCAATGACTCTAGATGTGGTTAATGAAAAGAACACACATGCAATGACACTAAGGGATCCATATGTGTTTTGTGAAAATAACACAAATTCAATGACACTGGTGGATCCATGTGGTTTATGAAAAGGACACACATGCAATGACTCTAGTGGATCCATATGTGGTTTGTGAAAAGAACACACATGCAATGACTCTAGTTGTGGTTCATGAAAAGAAGACACATGCAATGACACTAGTGAATCCATGTGTGGTTTGTGAAAAGAACACACATGCAATGACTCTAGTTGTGGTTCATGAAAAGAACACACATTCAATGACACGGGTGGATCCATGTGGTTTATGAAAAGAACGGACATGCAATGACTCTGGTGGATCCATATGTGGTTTATGAAAACGACACACATGGAAAGATGCTAGTTCTGGTTCATGAAAGGAACACAGAGGCAATGACACTGGTGGATCCATATGTGGTTTGTGAAAAGAACCCACATTCAATGACGCTGGTGGATCCATATGTGGTTTGTGAAAAGAACACACATTTAATGACTCTAGTTGTGTTTTATGAAAAGAACACACATTTAATGACTATAGCTATGGTTTATGAAGAGAGCACACATGCAATGACACTAGTGGATCCGTGTGGTTTATGAAAATAACACACATGTAATAACTCTGGTGGTTCCATGTGGTTTATGAAAACAACAGACATGCAATGACTCTAGTGGATCCATATGTGGTTTATGAAAAGAACAGATATGCAATGACAATAGTTGTAGTTAATGAAAAGAACAAACATGGAATGATAGTAGGGGATCCATATGTGGTTCATGAAAAGAACACACATGCAATGACACTGGTGGACACATATGTGGTTTGTGAAAAGAACACATTCAGTGATACTGGTGGATCCTTGTGGTTTCTGAAAAGAACAAGCATGCAATGACTCTAGTGGATCCATATGTGGTTTTTGAAAAGAACACACATGCAATGACACTGGTGGATCCATATGTGGTTTGTGAAAAGAACAGACATTCAATGACACAGGTGGATCCATGTGGTTTGTCAAAAGAATAGACATGCAATGACTCTAGTTGTGGTTAATGAAAAAACACACATGCAATGACACTGGTGGATCCATATGTGGTTTGTAAAAAAAGAACACAAATTCAGCGACACTGGTGGATCCGTGTGGTTTATGAAAAGAACAAACATGCAATTAATCTGGTGGATCCATATGTGGTTTATGAAAATAACACACATG
This sequence comes from Avena insularis, assembly GCA_023614405.1. NCBI lineage: Eukaryota > Viridiplantae > Streptophyta > Magnoliopsida > Poales > Poaceae > Avena > Avena insularis. Next base: position 99,271,971 of record CM042684.1, on the reverse strand, counting down.
CAATGACTCTAGTTGTGGTTCATGAAAAGAACACACATGCAATGACAGTGGTGGATCCATATGTGGTTTGTGAAAAGAATACACATTCAATGACACTGGTGGATCCATGTGGTTTATGAAAAGGACACACATGCAATGACTCTGGTGGATTCATATGTGATTTGTGAAAAGAACACGCATGCAATTACTCTAGTTGTGGTTCATGAAAAGAACACACATGCAATGACACTGGAGGATCCATATGTGGTTTTTGAAAAGAACACACATTCAATTACACTGGTGGATCCATGTGGTTTGTGAAAAGAACACACATGCAATGACACTGGTGGATCCATATGTGGTTTATGAAAAGAACACACATGCAATGACTCTAGTGGATCCATGTGGTTTATGGAAAGAACAAACATGCAATAACTCTGGTGGATCCATATGTGATCTATGAAAAGAACAGACATGCAATGACTCTAGTGGATCCATATGTGGTTGATGAAAAGAAGAGACATGCAATGACAACAGTTGTGGTTAATGAAAAGAACACACATGCAAAAACACTAAGGGATCCATATGTGGTTAATGAAAAGAACACACATGCAATGAAACTGGTGGATCCATATGTGGTTTCTGAAAAGAACACACATTCAATGACACTAGTGGATCCATGTGGTTTATGAAAAGAACACACATGTAATAACTCTGGAGGTTCCATGTGGTTTATGAAAACAACAGACATGCAATGACACTAGTGGATCCATATGTGGTTTATGAAAAGAACAGACATGCAATGACACTAGTTGTGGTTAATGAAAAGAACAAACATGCAATGACACTAGGGGCTCCATATGTGGTTAACAAAAAGAACACACATGCAATGACACTGGTGGAGAGATATGTGGTTGATGAAAAGAACACACATGCAATGAAACTGGTGGATCCATATGTGGTTTCTGAAAAGAACACACATTCAATGACACTAGTGGATCCATATGGTTTATGAAAAGAACACACATGCAATAACTCTGGAGGTTCCATGTGGTTTATGAAAACAACAGACATGCAATGACACTAGTGGATCCATATGTGGTTTATGAAAAGAACAGACATGCAATGACTCTAGTTGTGGTTAATGAAAAGAACAAACATGCAATGACACTAGGGGCTCCATATGTGGTTAACAAAAAGAACACACATGCAATGCCACTGGTGGAGAGATATGTGGTTTGTGAAAAGAACACACATTCAGTGACACTAGTGGATCCTTGTGGTTTATGAAAAGAATAAACATTCAATGACTCTGGTGGATCCATATGTGGTTTGTGAAAAGAACACACATGCAATGAATCTAGTTGTGGTTCATGAAAAGAACACACATGCAATGACACTGGTGGATCCATATGTGGTTTACGAAAAGAACAGACATGCAATGACTCTAATTATGGTTAATGAAAAGAACACACATGCAATGGCACTAGGAGATCCATATGTGGTTAATGAAAAGAACACACATGCAATAACACTAGTGGATCCATATGTGGTTTGTGACAAGAACACACATTCGATGAGACTGGTTGATCCATGTGGTTTATGAACAGAACAAACATGCAATGACTTTGGTGGGTCCATATGTGGTTTATAAAAAGAACAGACATGCGATAACTCTAGTTGTGGTTCATGAAAAGAACACACATGCAATGACACTAGGGGATCCATATGTGGTTAATGAAAATAACACACATGCAACAACATTGGTGGATCCATATGTGGTTTGTAAAAAGAACACACATTCAATGACACTGGTGGATCCATGTGGGTTATGAAAAGAACAGACCTGCAATGACTCTGGTGGATCCATATGTGGTTTGTGAAAAGAACACACATGCAAGTACTCTAGTTGTGGTTCTTGAAAATAACACACATGCAATGACACAGGTGGATCCATATGTGGATTCTGAATAGTACCCACATTCAATGACATTGGTGGATCCATATGTGGTTTGTGAAAACAACACACATTTAATGACTCTAGTTGTGGTTTATGAAAAGAACACACATTTAATGACTCTAGCTATGGTTTATGAAAAGAACAGACATGCAATGACACTGGTGGATCCATATGTCGTTTATGAAAAGAATAGCCATGCAATGACTCTAGATGTGGTTAATGAAAAGAACACACATGCAATGACACTAAGGGATCCATATGTGTTTTGTGAAAATAACACAAATTCAATGACACTGGTGGATCCATGTGGTTTATGAAAAGGACACACATGCAATGACTCTAGTGGATCCATATGTGGTTTGTGAAAAGAACACACATGCAATGACTCTAGTTGTGGTTCATGAAAAGAAGACACATGCAATGACACTAGTGAATCCATGTGTGGTTTGTGAAAAGAACACACATGCAATGACTCTAGTTGTGGTTCATGAAAAGAACACACATTCAATGACACGGGTGGATCCATGTGGTTTATGAAAAGAACGGACAAGCAATGACTACGGTGGATCCATATGTGGTTTATGAAAACGACACACATGTAAAGATGCTAGTTCTGGTTCATGAAATGAACACAGATGCAATGACACTGGTGGATCCATATGTGGTTTGTGAAAAGAACCCACATTCAATGACGCTGGTGGATCCATATGTGGTTTGTGAAAAGAACACACATTTAATGACTCTAGTTGTGTTTTATGAAAAGAACACACATTTAATGACTATAGCTATGGTTTATGAAGAGAGCACACATGCAATGACACTAGTGGATCCGTGTGGTTTATGAAAATAACACACATGTAATAACTCTGGTGGTTCCATGTGGTTTATGAAAACAACAGACATGCAATGACTCTAGTGGATCCATATGTGGTTTATGAAAAGAACAGACATGCAATGACAATAGTTGTAGTTAATGAAAAGAACAAACATGGAATGATAGTAGGGGATCCATATGTGGTTCATGAAAAGAACACACATGCAATGACACTGGTGGACACATATGTGGTTTGTGAAAAGAACACATTCAGTGATACTGGTGGATCCTTGTGGTTTCTGAAAAGAACAAGCATGCAATGACTCTAGTGGATCCATATGTGGTTTTTGAAAAGAACACACATGCAATGACACTGGTGGATCCATATGTGGTTTGTGAAAAGAACAGACATTCAATGACACAGGTGGATCCATGTGGTTTGTCAAAAGAATAGACATGCAATGACTCTAGTTGTGGTTAATGAAAAAACACACATGCAATGACACTGGTGGATCCATATGTGGTTTGTAAAAAAAGAACACAAATTCAGCGACACTGGTGGATCCGTGTGGTTTATGAAAAGAACAAACATGCAATTAATCTGGTGGATCCATATGTGGTTTATGAAAATAACACACATGCAATGACTCTAGTTGTGGTTCATGAAAAGAACACACATGCAATGACAGTGGTGGATCCATATGTGGTTTGTGAAAAGAATACACATTCAATGACACTGGTGGATCCATGTGGTTTATGAAAAGGACACACATGCAATGACTCTGGTGGATTCATATGTGATTTGTGAAAAGAACACGCATGCAATTACTCTAGTTGTGGTTCATGAAAAGAACACACATGCAATGACACTGGAGGATCCATATGTGGTTTTTGAAAAGAACACACATTCAATTACACTGGTGGATCCATGTGGTTTGTGAAAAGAACACACATGCAATGACACTGGTGGATCCATATGTGGTTTATGAAAAGAACACACATGCAATGACTCTAGTGGATCCATGTGGTTTATGGAAAGAACAAACATGCAATAACTCCGTGGATCCATATGTGATCTATGAAAAGAACAGACATGCAATGACTCTAGTGGATCCATATGTGGTTGATGAAAAGAAGAGACATGCAATGACAACAGTTGTGGTTAATGAAAAGAACACACATGCAAAAACACTAAGGGATCCATATGTGGTTAATGAAAAGAACACACATGCAATGAAACTGGTGGATCCATATGTGGTTTCTGAAAAGAACACACATTCAATGACACTAGTGGATCCATGTGGTTTATGAAAAGAACACACATGTAATAACTCTGGAGGTTCCATGTGGTTTATGAAAACAACAGACATGCAATGACACTAGTGGATCCATATGTGGTTTATGAAAAGAACAGACATGCAATGACACTAGTTGTGGTTAATGAAAAGAACAAACATGCAATGACACTAGGGGCTCCATATGTGGTTAACAAAAAGAACACACATGCAATGACACTGGTGGAGAGATATGTGGTTGATGAAAAGAACACACATGCAATGAAACTGGTGGATCCATATGTGGTTTCTGAAAAGAACACACATTCAATGACACTAGTGGATCCATGTGGTTTATGAAAAGAACACACATGCAATAACTCTGGAGGTTCCATGAGGTTTATGAAAACAACAGACATGCAATGACACTAGTGGATCCATATGTGGTTTATGAAAAGAACAGACATGCAATGACTCTAGTTGTGGTTAATGAAAAGAACACACATGCAATGAATCTAGTTGTGGTTCATGAAAAGAACACACATGCAATGACACTGGTGGATCCATATGTGGTTTGTGAAAAGAACACACATTCAATGACACTGGTGGATCCATGTGGTTTGTGAAAAGAAAAGACATGCAATGACTCTAGTTGTGGTTAATGTAAAGAACACACATGCAATGACACTGGTGGATCCATATGTGGTTTGTGAAAAGAACACGCATTCAGTGACACTTGTGGATCCATGTGGTTTATGAAAAGAACAAACATGGGAGAGGGCGACTAGCGCGTGCGCGTGCTGCGCGCCGCGAAAACGTGCGAGCGACCTGGCATGGGTACCCGACACGTGTCGTCGTGGAATCATCCCGGGAAACTGGTCACGCACATGTCACCGTTTTTTTCTCTTTTCCGTTTTTTCTCTTTCTGGTTTTTTCTCTTTGTACGCTGTTGTCCGCTCCGCACGTTAAGTATACACTTTCTATCACTTACGTTTTTAGTTTGTTTTCTTTTTCATTGTCGTTTATTTTCATTCTTCTCTTTTCCATTTTTCGTTTATTTTTATTATCTTTTTTTCTCTTTACGGGCAATGGAGATTTTATGGGGTGTAATAGGAGGGGTATGGTTTGTACAACACAATGTATTGACTTTGTACGGATTACAGTAACACAGTGCATTTGTATATTAAGAGCAGTACAAACATAATTCAGCACAGCAAAATGCATTCACTTTGAAGGGAACTACAGTAAATCAGTGAATTTGTATATTAGGAGCAGTACAAACATAATTCAGCACAGAGAAATGCATTCACTTTGAACGGATTACAGTAAAGCAGTGCATTTGTATATTAAGAGTAGTACAAACATAATTCAGCGTAGCTAAATGCATTCACTTTGAACGGATTATAGTAAAGTAGTGCATTTGTATATTAAGAGCAGTACAAACATAATTCAGCGCAGCGAAATGTATTGCCTTGTATTTCGGAGCGCCTTGTATTTTGGAGCGCCCTGTATTTTGGAGCGCCGTGTATTTCGGAGTGTGTGTTGCAGGCTCTTCCCGTGGGCACGGCGCCTTCGGCGCATCAAGCATTCATATAGATCTTGAAGCTCCTTGTATTTCGGAGCGCCCTGCATTTCGGAGCGCCTTGTATTTCGGAGAGCCCTGTATTTCGGAGTGCCTTGTATTTCAGAGTGTTCAAGGCATGTACCAGCGCATCAAGCATTCATATAGATCTTGAAGCGCCGTGTATTTCGGAGTGCCCTGTATTTCGGAGCGCCTTGTATTTCGGAGCGCATTGTATTTTGGAGCGCCTTGTATTTCGGAGTGTGTTGCGGGCTCCGCCCGTGGGCACGGCGCCTTCGGCGCATCAAGCATTCATATAGATCTTGAAGCACCATGTATTTCGGAGCGCCCTGTATTTCGGAGCGCCTTGTATTTTGGAGCGCCAGATTGAGTGTGTGTTGTGGGCTCCGCAGGTAAATGGCGCTTTTCGCATCAAGCATTCATATAGATCTTGAAGCACCGTGTATTTTGGAGAGCCTTGTATTTCGGAGTGCCCTGTATTTCGGAGTGCCTTGTATTTCGGAGTGTGTTATGGCTCCACTTGGAGTACGGGCCTCTGCATCAAGCATTCATGTAGATCTTGAAGCGCCGTGTATTTCGGAGCGCCTTGTATTTCGGCACGGCAGACGCTCACAGCATCAAGAATTCATATAGATCTTAAAGCGTCGTGTATTTCGGAGCGCCTTGTATTTCAGCTACAGATTTTGAGCACCCAGATTTTGAGTGTGTTTATGGCTCCCGTAAGACGCGCCGTCGGCACATCAAGCTTTCCTATAGATCTTGAAGCGCCGTGTATTTCGGAGCGCCTTGTATTTCGGAGCGCCGTGTATTTTGGAGCGCCTTGTATTTCAGAGCGCCTTGTATTTTGGAGCGCCCTGTATTTCGGAGCGCCTTGTATTTTGGAGCGCCCTGTATTTCGGAGCACCTTGTATTTCGGAGTGTGTGTTGCGGGCTCCGCCCGTGGGCATGGCACCTTCGGCGTATCAAGCATTCATATAGATCTTGAAGCGCCGTTTATTTCAGAGCGCCTTGTATTTCGGAGCGCCTTGTATTTCGGAGCACCCTGTATTTCGGAGCGCCTTGTATTTCAGAGTGTGTGTTGCATGCTTCGCCCGTGGCAGTGCACGTAGGTTAACAAAGCAGTTTACCGGTACCACATCTACAATTATAGATCAGTACACACGTTCCTACAAACCCTTCTTCTTTCACGAAAAGAAACAAACCCTTCTTCTTCTTCTGTCTGGAGAAAAAGAAAACAATCTATTGAATAGCGATGGATTTTACTAGATCTGGTTCCTCGATTAGTCGCGTGGGTGAGGACCTATATTTGGTGCAGGAGATTGTTTTAAGGTTAGCGTCTATGAAATCTTTGATCCATTGCAGTATCCTCAACAAAGCTTGGTATACTGCACTCAAAGAGGCTGGATTTCTTTCGCGTTATATGAAGAAAAATTTGCCATCATGCATAGGATTTCTTGTTGATTATCATTGGATGCCCGAGGTTGGTAATAGGCTACAGGAGCTTGAATATTCATCTAAAGATGAAACATCTCTAGCTATTTGTTCGAACTTAGATTCAACATATCTTCTAAGGGAATTGGTCGTCTGCTGTAGAAACGGAGCAGTCCTCATTCAGGTCTTTCCACATGGTTCTAGAGATCCTGGATACTATATTAATTATCCTTCCAGGTTTCCAGATTTGTTCACTTTCCTTGCCTCACCTGTTACACGAATGCCATCAATGTCGAAGAGTGATACAGATCATTCATATGGGCAATTCTGCTTGATTCCATGTGCCGCTAGATCAGGAATGACATTCTTTCATAGAAATGTATTCAATGTTTGCAAGGTTTCATATCATGGTGTTACTGCTAATACAACATCTGGAATATTTTTGCATGTCTATATTCAGCAAAATGGTCAATGGGAGATGCATATTTCTGACCCAGTTCCTGTGCCAAAACCAACCACTTACCTTAGTCAGCCTGAAGGGATCCTGATAGGCAAAGACCTGTTTATGGCGTATGTTGTAGGCCTTCTTCTGTGTTACAACATATCCACAAATTTAACTTCTGTGATGCAATTCCCAGAATCAGTCAGGCTGACAACAAAGGATCAGAGGAATTATTGTATTTTAGAGGATAGATCAGGAAACATTTTACTAGCTGCCTTTTCTAGTGATGGTATACTAACAACTTGGCTCCTTGACTACAACAATGGTCAAAATAAGTGGATCATCCAGACAATGTTAGATCTTCCCGTTGCATGCAGAACTGCTTTTGGCTGGGATATTGAAGATTACTGGAAGGAAAGACTTGGTAGTATCTGTGAGAATTGCAATCTCCCAGTTTGTCGCGTGTTGCGTGTTATAACAATGTCAGCTGATGGTCGCTATATTCTGATGACAGTTGATTTTGATGTAGGCTTGTTCTGTGCAGACATACTGGAAAAGACTGTATCCGTTTTATCCAAGTTATCTACACCATTAGTTGTCTATAGTGCTTTTGCAATATCTGAAGCCTGGCCACCTGCTCTATAGTGATTGACCGAAATGTAATCAAAATTAAATATCTCTTTGTAATGTGAGCACACTAAGACTTTTGTTGCTTCTTTTGATCTTCTAGCACTTTATTCTGGACTCCAATTATGTACTTTGTTGCTTTTTTGTAATATTCCTGCACTGTATGCTAAATTTGGCGTCCTAGTACTGCTATTGTAATTGCTAATTGATGCAGTGCAATTTCATATTATCAGTGTACCTGCAGCATTACATAGAGAAGTATGCTAAATTTCATATTATTAGTGTACCTGCAACATTACATAGAGCAGTGCAATTGTCGAAATAAGGGCAGTGCACGTAGGATAAATAGGGCAGTTCTTCGGAAGTACATAGGTGTCTATCCGTGTAGAAAGCAGTTTTCTATATGACTATACGGGTAGTGCACTTAGAGTGTGGGGTCGTCCCGTATTCGTTAGGGGCTAGTATAGTTTCTAGGTAAGGCAGTGCATGTGCCTCAGGAAGCGCAGTGCTTCGAAGAGAACACAGTGTACCTGCAACATTACACAGAGCGGTGCAATTGTCGAAATAAGGGCAGTGCACACAGAATAAATAGGGCAGTTCTTCGAAAGTACATAGGTGTCTATCCGTGTAGAAAGCAGTTTTCTATATGACTATACAGGCAGTGCACTTAGAGTGCGGGGTCGTCCCGAATTCGTTAGGGGCTAGTATAGTTTCTAGGTTAGGCAGTGCATGTGCCTGAGGAAGCGCAGTGCATCGAAGAGAAACCAGTGTACCTGCAGCATTACATAGAGCAGTTCAATTGTCGAAATAGGGGCAGTGCACGCAGGATAAATAGGGCAGTTTTTCCAAAGTACATATCTTTGTATCTGTGTAGAAAGCAGTTTTCTATATGGCTATACGGGCAGTGCACTTAGAGTGTAGGGTCGTCCCGCATTCGTTAGGGGCAAGTATAGTTTCTAGGTTTGGCAGTGCATGTGTCTGAGGAAGCGGAGTGCATCGAAGAGAAACCAGTGTACCTGCAGCATTACATAGAGCAGTTCAATTGTCGAAATAGGGGCAGTGCACGCAGGATAAATAGGGCAGTTTTTCCAAAGTACATAGGTTTGTATCCGTGTAGAAAGCAGTTTTCTATATGACTATACGGTCAATGCACTTAGAGTGCAGGGTCGTCCCGCATTCGTTAGGGGCTAGTATAGTTTCTAGGTTAGGCAGTGCATGTGCCTAAGGAAGCGTAGTGTTTTGAAGAGAAACCAGTGTACCTGCAGCATTACAAAGAGCAGTGCAATTGTCGAAATAAGATCAGTGGACGCAGGATAAATAGGGCAGTTCTTCGAAAGTACATAGGTGTCTATCTGTGTAGAAAGCAGTTTTCTATATGACTATACGGGTAGTGCACTTAGAGTGCAGGGTCGTCCCGCATTCGTTAGAGGCTAGTATAGTTTCTGGGCAAGGCAGTGCACAGAGCTGAGGAAGCGCAGTGCTTCGAAAAAAACCAATGTACCTGCAGCATTACATAGAGCAGTGCAATTGTCGAATTAAGGGCAGTGCACGCCGGATAAATAGGGCAGTTCTTCGAAAGTACATAGGTGTTTATCCGTGTAGAAAGCAGTTTTCTATATGACTATACGGGCAGTGCACTTAGAGTGCAGCGTCGTCCCGCATTCGTTAGGATCTAGTATAGTTTCTGGGCAAGGCAGTGCACAGAGCTAAGGAAGCGCAATGCTTTGAAAAAAACCAATGTACCTGCAGCATTACATAGAGCAGTGCAATTGTCGAATTAAGGGCAGTGCACGCCGGATAAATAGGGCAGTTCTTCGAAAGTACATAGGTTTTTATCTGTGTAGAAAGCAGTTTTCTATATGACTATACGGGAAGTGCACTTAGAGTGCGGGGTCGTCCCGCATTCGTTAGGGGCTAGTATAGTTTCTAGGTTAGGCAGTGCATGTGCCTGAGGAAGCGCAGTGCATCGAAGAGAAATCAGTGTACCTGCAGCATTACATAGAGTAGTTCAATTGTCGAAATAGGGGCAGTGCACGCAGGATAAATAGGGAAGTTTTTCCAAAGTACATAGGTTTGTATCCGTGTAGAAAGCAGTTTTCTATATGACTATACGGGCAATGCACTTAGAGTGCAGGGTCGTCCCGCATTCGTTAGGTGATAGTATAGTTTCTAGGTTAGGCAGTGCATGTGCCTGAGGAAGCGCATTGCTTTGAAGAGAAACCAGTGTACCTCCAGCATTACATAAAGCAGTTCAATTGTCGAAATAGGGGAAGTGCACGCAGGATAAATAGGGCAGTTCTTCGAAAGTACATAGGTGTCTATCCGTGTAGAAAGCAGTTTTCTAAATGACTATATGGGAAGTGCACTTAGAGTGAAGGGTCGTCCCGCATTCGTTAGGGGCTAGTATAGTTTCTAGGTTAGGCAGTGCATGTGCCCGAGGAAGCGCAGTGCTTCGAAAAAACACCAATGTACCTGCAGCATTACATAGAGAGTGCAATTGTCGAATTATGGTTAGTGCACGCCAGATAAATAGGGCAGTTCTTCGAAAGTACATAGGTGTCTATCCGTGTAGAAAGTAGTTTTCTATATGAATGTACGGGCAGTGCACTTAGAGTGCAGGGTCGTCCCACATTCGTTAGGGGCTAGTATAGTTTCTAGGCAAGGCAGTGCACAGAGCTGAGGAAGCGCAGTGCTTCAAAAAAAAAACCAATATACCTGCAGCGTTACATAGACCAGTGCAATTGTCGAATTAAGGACAATGCACGCCGGATAAATAGGGCAGTTCTTCAAAAGTACATAGGTGTCTATCCATGTAGAAATCAGTTTTCTATATGACTATACGGCCAGTGCACTTAGAGTGCAGGGTCGTCCAACATTCGTTAGGGGCTAGTATAGTTTCTAGGCAAGGTAGTGCATGTGCCTGAGGAAGCGCAGTGCTTCGAAGAGAAACCAATGCACCTGCAGCATTACATAGAGCAGTGCAATTGTCAAATTAAGGGCAGTGCATGCCGGATAAATAGGGCAGTTCTTCGAAAGTACATAGGTGTCTATCCGTGTAGAAAGCAGTTTTCTATATGACTATATGGGCAGTGCACTTAGAGTGCAGGGTCGTCCCGCATTCGTTAGGGTCTAGTATAGTTTCTAGGTTAGGCAGTGCATGTGCCTGAGGAAGCACAGTGCTTCGAAGAGAAACTAGTGTACCTACAGCATTACATAGAGCAGGTCAATTGTCGAAATAGGGGCAGTGCACGCAGGATAAATAGGGCAGTTCTTCGAAACTACATAGGCGTCTATCCGTGTAGAAAGCAGTTTTCTATATGACTATACGGGCAGTGCACTTAGAGTGCAGGGTCGTCCCGCATTCGTTAGGGCTAGTATAGTTTCTAGGTTAGGCAGTGCATGTGCCTGCGGAAACACAGTGCTTCGAAAAAAAACCAATGTACCTGCAACATTACATAGAGCAGTGCAATTATCGAATTAAGGGCAGTGCACGCCGGATAAATAGGGAAGTCCTTCAAAAGTACATAGGTGTCTATCCGTGTAGAAAGCAGTTTTCTATATGACTATACGGGCAGTGCAATTAGAGTGCAGGGTCGTCCCGTATTCGTTAGGGGCTAGTATAGTTTCTGGGCAAGGTAGTGCACAGAGCTGAGGAAGCCCAGTGCTTCGAAAAAAACCCAATGTACCTGCAGCATTACATAGAGAAGTGCAATTGTCGAATTAAGGGTCGGGCACGCCGGATAAATAGGGCAGTTCTTCGAAAGTACATAGGTGTCTATCCGTGTAGAAAGAAGTTTTCTATATGACTATACGGGCAGTGCACTTAGAGTACATAGGGCAGTTTTTCGAAAGTACATAGGTGTCTATCCGTGTAGAAAACAGTTTTCTATATGACTATACGGGCAGTGCACACAAGGCAGTGCACGTGAGGGTTAAATATGGCAGTGCCTCATAGTAAACTAATTTGGCAGGATCAACTGGCAGAGCAGTGCATATATTTAAATTATGACAGTGCATGTAGTGTAGAAGCGCAGTGGTTCTTATCTAAATCAGTGTACACTTGTAGTGCACTGTAACTTTTAGGTAATGCAGTGCACTCAGGAAAAATAGGGCACTTCTTTGAAAGTAAAGAGGTGTTCCTGCAGGATAAGCGAAAGCAGTTTTCTATATGACTGCAAGTAATTTATTTATAAGGTAGTGCACGCGGGCTAACAAGTGCAGTTACAGTGCTTCGAAATTAAACTAGACTGCATGTAGCATTACAGAGAGCATGGCATATATGAATATAATTGTAGTGTATTTATAATACACAGTCGTAGCACATTAGTTCGTTGTTTCTATTGTGGTCGATGTATTACAAACTAATATTCTTGATTTGTACATAATGTAGTCCAGTCGTCGTCACCTTTATGTGATATTTCGGTCACAATGTATAAGACACTCTTAATTAAAAATGTCTCTTATGCAAGGTGCAATTAAAATATCACAAAGAAGAACGGATCAGAACAAATTGTGACATGCTGCAATATGTTGCACCCTGTAGAGACAAAGGTAGAAAACAAATATATTAGTTTAAGCATATGAGTTATAATTTTTGAGTTTTCAGTTATTTGTTCTTACCAGGGAAAAGTCTCACCTCGGTATTCAAGGTCTGGGTTTGCAAGCATGTTGATATCCCTCTCGTACAAAGGATTTCTTATATAGTGTGACCGAAATAATGTACCTATTTTTAGATTTTTTAGCAGTGTTAGGTGTTTGTCTCATACACCAAGATTAGTATAAATCAATAGCATATTAACTTCTGTATATCGCTATTGTATAGTAAACTTATACATAAAGTAGTACCTTGGGTGTGTAAAACGACTTGGGCATGGCAGATGCACTTGAGGATATTGATTTGCTGTTGAATTGGTAGATCCCTTCCTATATGTAATTCTCTGGTTGGCTTCACAGAGCTGAACAATTTGATTTGTATCTAATATTTCTTGGACCTATGATTCCATCTATAAGCATGTATATTTTCATCGACCCGCTTAGCATGCTGCAAAATGGAAGGTGGCGGCTTCTGAGCTGTGTGAGACTAGGTGTGGTTGTTGTATGTCTTTATATACAATTGTTTGGTTGTTCTAGGGTTTCCGTCTGGTGGGCCTTGTTGGGCTAAACTATCAGTGCAGATGTTGCAGTTCTTTGAAAACTTGATTTGTACATGTATCGCTTGAGTTATATATTTTTCAAGTGTATGGCTACACACTTATAACAGATAATCATTATTTAATCTAATATTATTTTTCCATTGTAATTAAAATATGTTCATGTTAAATATGTATATTCGGCACTAATCAAATCTCTAGGGTTAGTTAAACAATTTATAACAGTTAGTGCTTAGTTAAAGCACCGATAATAGTATTACGAGATAATAGCAGGACACAAACTTTTTGTTTCAGTACATTGCAAATTCTAAATAGACATAATAGATAAACAAGTACATATTCTTAACAGACATAAGAAATAAGCAAATTATCAATCGGAGTTTGATTCTGACGACTCTGCTAATGGCTGGCTACTATGAATAATGATGTTCATGACAAACATCATTCCAGGGTTAAGCTGTGAATATTTTTTCGCAGTAATTAGTATTGCTTGTCCAACACTGAGATTTTTAGTTTCAACGAAGTTCTTCCATGCGTATTTGTTGAATGAGATGCGGCCATCTTTTGTTGTTTTGTACGCCATGGTGTTGACATTACCACTTGCTCCTAAGCGTACTCAAACGAGACCTTCTTTAGCAATTCCAAGTGTAGAAATGAACTTCAATGGTAGTTTCTGAGTTGCAATAGAAGGAAGACGTTTTTTAGGAATAACATTATGAATGTAATAAACCAATGTGAAATCAATAAACAAATAAATAAAGTTAAATTTAGAAACATACATATTGTGTTGTTTAATGTTTGTTTTTGTCAAACGAGTCACAAATGGCAACCCTACAAATGAATTGGCCGAGGGGAAGATATCGAATAAGTAATTTTCCTTAGAATCTATAAGGGTGCATGATACATTGCAAATGTATCTATAATTTTTGATGTTCCATGCTTAGTTTTATCCACTTTCTTGTTTTTTGTTCCAACTTTGGGGTAATTTTCATATGATTTCTTGGACTAACCTATTAACAAGAGCCATAGTGCCAGCTGCCTGTTTTCTGCTGTTTTTGGATCCAAGAAAGTCAAAAAATGAATATTCTCGGAATTGGACGGGACCAAAGCCAAAAGCCTATTTTTCCGGAAGTAATAAAGTGCCAGAATACGAGACGGAGAAGGGCCAAGGAGCCACCACACCACCTGGCCGCGTAGCCAGGCCTGGCCCGCGCTGGGGGGTGGTGTGGACACTCCCGGCACCCCCTCGGCCTCTCCTTCCGACTATATATTGCCCTCGAGACGTAAACCCTAAGTGCCCGATCAAAAAATCCACGAAAGAGTCTATAGCCACCGTCATCTCCATCCCTAGATCGGGAGGGATCTGAAGCTCTTCCCGGCACCCTGTCGGAGAGGAGAATTCACCCTGGAGGCCTTCTTCATCACCTTGCAAGCCTCCGGTGTGATGCGTGAGTAGTTCATCCTTGGACTACGGATCCATGTAGTAGCTAGATGGCTGGTTCTCCTCGTTTGTGCTTTCATGTCTAGATCTTGTGAGCTCCGTTCATCATCAAGATCATCTATTTGTAATTCTGCATGTTGTGTTTGCGGGGATCCGATGGATATTGAGATGCTATTTCAGATTGATTATTGATTCTATCATGTCTTTGTTATTTGTGATCTTGCATGCTTTTCGTTGTTAGTAGCTATCTTGGCCAAGTAGATGCTAGCAACTCCAAGAGTTAGTATTTATGCTCGATAGTGGGTTCATGCCTCTAGTAATCTGGGGAAGTGACGGAAATCTCTAAGGTACTAGATGTGCTGTTGCTACTAGGGAGAAAACAACAATCCTTTGTTCATAGAACAATCGTATTGTTTACTTTACATGCAGTTCGTAAAGCAATAATCTGTTGCTTACAACTTAATACTGGAGGAGGTTCGGATGATAACCTGAAGGCGGATTATTAATCATAGATGCAGTTGGATGGCGGTCTATGTATTATGTTGTAATGCCTAATCAAGTCTTAAAGGAGTCAAGATGATTAGTATATGCATGTATTGCTTTCTCGGTGTTTGGCAATTGCCCCGCTATAATTTGTTCACCCAGCATGTTATCTATCTATGGAGAGCCACCTCTAGTGAACTATGGATCCCGGTCCTCTTTTCTTTACATACAATATACAACTGTTTACTGCTTTGAGTTTACTTTCTGCAAACTTTTACTTCTTTCCATTCGATACGTTTAATCCTTTGTTTTCCGCAAAACACGGTGAGATTGACAACCTCATCGCAAGTTGGGGACAAAGTTCCATGGTTGTGTTGTGCAGGTCTCCACGTTGCTACTAGCACCGGTAGTGCGCCCTGCCAAAGCTCAGCTAGTAACACCTTTGGGGTGTTTTCTTGCTCCTACTGGTTCGATTAAACCTTGGTTTCATAACTAAGGGAAACTTGCTGCTGTGCTCATCATACGTTCCTCTTGGGGTTCCCAACGAGCTCTACATCAACACCGCCAACAAGCAATTTTCTGGGCGCCGTGCATTGAGCCATCAAGCGATTTTCTGGCGCCGTTGCCGGGGAGTCAAGGACATCTTCACAAGGGGAGTCCCTCATAACCAATCTCTTTACTTTGTTGTTTTTGTTGTGCTTAGTTTCTTTTTTCTTTGTTTTCTTGTTTTGTTCTTCAAAAACACAAAAAAAATAGTTTTGCTAGTTTGCTTTCTTATTTGAAAACCCAAAAAAATGTCTACTCTTGAAAACACTAAGTTGTGTGACTTCACTAGCACCAACAACAATGATTTTATGAGCACACCTATTGCTCCACCTATGGCTGAAAATACTTTCTTTGAGATAAAACCTTCTTTGCTCAACCTTGTTATGAGAGAACAATTTTCTGGTATTGGTAATGAAGATGCTGCTTCCCATCTAAATAACTTTGTTGAACTTTGTGAGATGCAAAATCATAGGGATATAGATGGTGATATTATTAAGATGAAATTGTTTCCTTTCTCCTTGAGAGGAAAAGCTAAAGAATGGTTGAATTCCTTATCTAGGAATAGTATTGATTCTTGGACTAAGTGCAAAGATGCTTTTATTGGAAAATACTATCCTCCTGCTAAGATTATATCCATGAGAAGTGAAATAATGAAGTTTAAACAACTTGATAATGAGCATGTTGCTCAAGCTTGGGAAAGAATGAAATCTTTGGTAAAGAATTGTCCCACTCATGGACTGACTGCTTGGATGATCATCCAAACTTTTTATGCAGGATTGAACTATTCTTCAAGGAACCTATTGGATTCTACTGCTGGAGGTACTTTTATGACTATTACTTTGGGTGCTGCAACAAAACTTCTGGACAATATGATGGTTAATTATTCTAAATGGCATACTGAGAGAGCTCCACAAGGTAAGAAGGTAAATTGTGTTGAGGAAACCTCCTCCTTGAGTGATAAGATTGATATTATTATGTCTATGCTTGTTAATGGGAAAGCCCATATTGATGCAAATAATGTTCCTCTAGCCTCTTTGGTTGCTCAAGAAGAGCAAGTTGATGTGAACTTCATAAGAAATAACAATTTTGGCAACAATTCTTATGGTAATAATGCTTATAGGAACAATTTTGGTAATAACAATTATAAGCCATATCCTCCCAACAATGTTAATTCTTATGGAAATTCTTACAACAATAATAAAAGTGCTCCCTCTGAACTTGAAGTTATGCTTAAAGAGTTTATTAGTAAACAAACTGCTTTCAATAAAACTATTGAGGAAAAACTCTCTAATGCTGAAAGAAATATAGCGTCTTTGGCTGAAGCTCAATCTTCTTTGAATTAAATGGCTACTAAACCTGAAACTAATGATAATCCCTTTGCAGCTACTAATGCTATACAAGTAAGAATTGATGAAAATGTTAGACTATTAGCTGAATTACATGCTAAGTGGGAAAGAGAAGATGAAATTGCTAGAAACATTAGTGTTTCTACTATTACCACTACTAGTGTTGAGGCTAATAATAGTTCTACTACTTTAGATGATAAATTTGATTTTGATCTTGATGGTTGTAACATCTCTGAAGTTATTAAGTTCCTACAAAAACTTGCTAAAAGTCCTAATGCTAGTGCTATGAACATGGCCTTTACAAAACACATTACTGATGCTCTCATAAAGATTAAAGAAGAAAAGATGAAACATAAAGCTTCTATTCCTATAAAACAAGAAGATGGTTGGGAACCCATCATTAATATTAAAGTGAATGACTTTGATTTCAAAGCTTTATGTGATCTTGATAGTAGTGTTTCCATTATGCCTAGAAGGATTTATTATATGCTTGATTTGCCTCCTCTTGAAGATTGTTATTTGAATGTCCCACTTGATGATAATGCTAAAGAGAAACACATGGGGAGTCTTAATGATGTTCTTATTATGGTTAACGATTCCTATGTCCCCGTTGATTTCTATGTTTTGGATGTTGAATACAATGCTTATTGTCCTATTACTTTGGGAAGACCTTTTCTTAGAACTGTTGGTGCCATCATTGATATGAAAGAAGGAACCATTAAATATCAACTCCCACTCAAGAAAGGTATAGAACACTTCCCTAAAAAGAGAGAAAATATTTCTTTTGCTTCTCCTATGAAAACAAAATTTGGTCTTAATGCTTCTTCATTTGAGAACACTTGATTCTTTCTTTGCTTCTTATGCCTAACTTAAAGGAGTTAAAGAAAAGTACTTATTGGGAGATAACCCAAAAGTTTTAGATGAGTCTTGGAAGTTATTACTTCAGTAATAACCGCTCCTTATCCTTTTTATTTGCTTTTTCTGCCAAGAGTAACCTCTAATGAGAGAGAAGTAATGATTGGGAAAGTTAATGTCCCGAAACAGATTTTTGTGCTTCACCGTAAACATTCATGTAAATTCGTGAGAGAGCTCTGTATGTCGGATTGAGCTGTGTGTTTTTGTGCTTCTACCCCAGGTTGTTATCTAACTTTCGTTAGTTCGACACTTTTTGATTTGAGCAACAAAAGGTCTTCGAAAAAATCGTCTTTACCTGCTGGTCTGTTTTGATAGATTTCTGCCATTTTCTGCATTTGCTTCTTGTGGGTTCCTTCTTGAGTTCTTTTGGGGAATTGAGATTTTTTAGGGAAGTTCTACAGTAGCTAGTGTTCTAATGGAAGTTTATTTGGTGTTAGAACTGAACCTTAAGACCTTTTATCTTGAGTGCACTAATGTTGCTAATAAAGATTGTGTGAAGTTTTGTATGAAGGAAAAATTTCAGGTGTATGGAAGGAATGAGTAATGAGATGAAGGATGGACTAAAGCTCAAGCTTAGGGATGCCACGCATGTCACCCTAATAAATCTCCAAGAAGTACAAGCGTCAAAGCTTGGGGATGCCCAAGGAAACCCCTTCTTCATCAATAAAAATTCTAGGTTTCTTCCAAACACTTCATTTTTATTGTTTCATGCACAGTTGTGTTGTTCTTGGAGCGTCTTCTTTTTTGTTTTTGTTTTGGTTTTTCATTTTCTTTTGTTTGCTCAGTTTGCTGAATAAATTGGTTGGACCCCCTCTTTCATACATTGGTTTGCAAATAGTTTGGTTTGGTTTGGAAAAGAGTAGGAAAGTTCATGCTTATGTGGTAAAAAGTGCTTGTTTTTGACTGTGGCCTATGCTTTGTCATGCCATGCTTGATATTGTTTTGGCTTTATGCTTAGTATCTTTGTTGTAGCATGACTTGTTATAAACAATTGAGATTGCTTAATGTGCCTTGGATGAATCATGCGTTGTTTTAGCATATTAAAGAATAGTATAGTGGTATTCTCCTTTGATGCTTTATTTGGGTTGACTTGGCGCATGCTCACACCATGTTATGACTATCCAAAGTCACCATAGCCTTTATGATCCTTTAGTTTTCAACTTGTAGTATCACTTTATGCTTTGATCAATGATATTTTGTCGCTCTACATGATTATGGCCATTATTGCTCTCTTAGTTTGTCGCTCCCAGTCTTTTGCTAGCCTCCACAACAAAGTATGAGTTCCACTCATGCATCCAACTCCCTAAACCAAGTTATTCCAAAGAGTCCACCATACCTACCTACTAGCTTATGTTATTCCAAGTATATTCATGCTTTTGTTTACCTTCCAAATTAAACTTGTTATGAGAAAACTAGTGATTAAAGCTCTCACGAACTTGATGGCACACTTTACTTTTCTTGACCTTAATAAACTTGAACCATTGTGTCTTCTATGTTGTATATGCTTGCACTTATTTGTTGGGAATTAGCAGAACCATGCTTTCATGGGGAACGTTTTCAACATTGCACTTGGTACTTGTACCTAGTTGATATCGTGCTCTTTTGTATATGGATGTCGTCGGTGTGAAATGAAAGGGGAGTTTGTAAGTCCATGGAGTTATGTATATGTGTTAGAGAAACGCCTGGTCCGCTGGTCTAATCCATGCTGACATGGTGGAAACCTGCAGCGTAACCATAATGAGTTGTCTATGAAGCATTCTTCTTATAAAAAAAGAGTCCTATATTGAGAAAAAAGAGAAAAGAGACAAAAAAGATACTATGAAAAGAGGAAAAAGAGAAAAAAGACCATATTCCCATGGTAAATAAGAAGAATGCTGAGATGCTTGTTGTCTGCTTGCCTTGTCATTTTGATATGGGGATTCTTCCGTATCATCGGGCAAGGGGTACCCCATTGGCGGTTCTCAATGATACACATGTACTTACGATGACAAGAACTTACCGGTGACTAAACTTGAGTAGCATGAGGAGCGGCCCTCGTATACAAGGGACATGAGATTTCTGACTTATACCTCGTCAAGCATGTACACCATAGTTTGTTCACTTTAACCTTAATCACTTCAAGATGCTTATGATAGGGGCAATGAGAGATGAAAGCTATAAGTACCATAGTTTTTGGAAGCTCGTTATGAGACTTGAATCCCTACTTCCTTTTACAAAAGGCCTTTCTTCCACCATAATATTGAGTCTCCATCTTCATCTTTATGCACTTACTTTGAGAGCATAGTGGCCATTCTTAGTTCTATGTGCATTGTCCCAAGTCTAGTTGATTGATGCATACTTTGATATTGCTTGTTTCAAACTATTGTATCTAGTCAGTCTTATGAACTTTGAAGGTGTCCTATGCATTTATATTTGCTACTCTATTGAGGGACAAGCTGAATACTAGTATGGTATGTTTTCTTTATGTGAAACAAACAAATGTCTTGCAAAGCATTGTTATTCATGAATCTTTTGTTTGTGCCTTTTCATGTTGCATCATAGTTTCTTTGCTTATTGCTAGAACTTTGTCTTTCATGTTATGATTGAAGTACTATGATCCTAGCTTTTAATGTTTTGCAAATACTTTGATCAAGTCTTTGATGGTGCATGTCACCTCAAAAATTATCCTTTCTTTTTATCACTTACCTACTCGAGGACGAGCAGGAGTTAAGCTTGGGGATGTTGATACATTGCAAATGTATCTATAATTTTTGATGTTCCATGCTTAGTTTTATCCACTTTCTTGTGTTTTGTTCCAACTTTGGAGTACTTTTCATATGATTTCTTGGACTAACCTATTAACAAGAGCCATAGTGCCAGCTGCCTGTTTTCTGCTGTTTTTGGTTCTAGGAAAGTCAGAAACTGAATATTCTCGGAATTGGACGGGACAAAAGCCAAAATGCCTATTTTTCCGGAAGTGATCAAGTGCCAGAATACGAGATGGAGAAGGGCCAAGGAGCCACCACACCACCTGGCCGCGCGGCCAGGCCTGGCCCACGCCAGGGGTTGGTGTGGCCAATCCCGACACCCCCTCGGCCTCTCCTTCCGACTATATATTGCCCTCGGGACGTAAACCCTAAGTGCCCGATCAAAAAATCCACGAAAGAGTCTGTAGCTGCCGTCATCTCCATCCCTAGATCGGGAGGGATCTGAAGCTCTTCCCAGCACCCTGCCGGAGAGGGGAATTTACCCTGGAGGCCTTCTTCATCACCATGCAAGCCTCCGGTGTGATGCGTGAGTAGTTCATCCTTGGACTACGGATCCATGTAGTAGCTAGATGGCTGGTTCTCCTCCTTTGTGCTTTCATGTCTAGATCTTGTGAGCTCCGTTCATGATCAAGATCATCTATTTGTAATTCTGCATGTTGTGTTTGTGGGGATCCGATGGATATTGAGATGCTATTTCAGATTGATTATTGATTCTATCATGTCTTTGTTATTTGTGATCTTGCATGCTTTCCGTTGTTAGTAGCTATCTTGGCCAAGTAGATGCTAGCAACTCCAAGAGTTAGTATTTATGCTCGATAGTAGGTTCATGCCTTTGGTAATCTGGGGAAGTGGCAGAAATCTCTAAGGTACTAGATGTGCTGTTGCTACTAGGGAGAAAACAACAATCCTTTGTTCATAGAAAAATCGTATTGTTTACTTTACATGCAGTTCGTAAAGCAATAATCTGTTGCTTGCAACTTAATACTGGAGGGGGTTCGGATGATAACCTGAAGGTGGATTATTAGTCATAGATGCAGTTGGATGGCGTTCTATGTATTATGTTGTAATGCCTAATCAAGTCTCAAAGCAGTCAAGATGATTAGTATATGCATGTATTGCTTTCTCGGTGTTTGTCAATTGCCCCGCTGTAATTTGTTCACCTAGCATGTTATCTATCTAAGGAGAGCCACCTCTAGTGAACTATGGATCCTGGTCCTCTTTTCTTTACATACAATCTACAGCTGTTTGCTGCTTTATGTTTACTTTATGCAAACTTTTACTTCTTTCCATTCGATACGTTTAATCCTTTGTTTTTTGCAGAATACGGTGAGATTGACAACCTCATCGCAAGTTGGGGACAAAGTTCTGTGGTTGTGTTGTGCAGGTCTCCACGTTGCTACTAGCACCGGTAGTGCGCCCTGCCAAAGCTCAGCTAATAACACCTTTGGGGTGTTTCCTTGCTCCTACTGGTTCGATTAAACCTTGGTTTCATAACTAAGGGAAACTTGCTGCTGTGCTTATCATACCTTCCTCTTGGGGTTCCCAACAAGCTCTACATCAACACCGCCAACAAGCAATTTTCTGGCGCCGTGCATTGAGCCATCAGTGCATGTCTTGGAAAAAATTGTAGAATTAAGCACTTGGACATTGCTGTTTTCATCATCACTGCTGCTGTTATCTTCTTCAGAATCAAAATATGTCACAGTGATCTTTGGACCTAGAGCTCCCAATGAAAAGAATAGGTGTGCTCCTGCAACGATCCTGTTCTCTGTGACGAACCTTGTCCAACCTGGACCGGTAATGCGAGTAATTGTGCGTTGTTTGTGGACTTCAACATAATATGTTTTTCCAAGAGCTTTGAATTCCACTCCAAGTTCTGTTATGTCATTGAATTGCAACGTTAGATTGCATGGTATAGTCTGTGGAATGATTTAGTGAAGGAGAGAACTATTATGTTAACCAATATTAAGAAATGGATTTATATATATTGAAACATAGTGTATACATACCAGTGAATGCTCGAACTGGCCTTCTACGAGACGAACAATGAATTCTGAGCCTGAATATCCTAAATTTTGACCATAGTGACTGAAACAAACTTGACATGGCGCCATTTCTTCTGCAATAAAAATAGTTGTTTGTTATTAAATCTCTATACATATATAAAATAATTTATAATTTGTGCCTGGAATTTTTCTTATATTTTGTAATTATGCTGCTTCTAATAATCTGATTCTATATATATATGGTTCGTTTTGACTGGAACTAATAAGTAGGGTTAATCTAGTAATTAAACTACTATTGATGTTTGTCAAATTAAACAAATGAACATTCTCATCATACAATTAAAAAAAGTATAAAAACTTTAGTGTTAGTTCAACATCATATAGATATATTATGTTCTATCTTTAACTCATACTAATGGACTCATATTTGTGAAAAATCTGGACAGTATAAATCTCAGTACATTGATTTAGATCTGGAGGAATATAAGCACGCAAACATTTTTTCTAATGTTTGTACAATGTAAAGCTAAAAAATTAAACGATGTTGTTTGCTTACCAAAGACGCGGGAGTGGTGAATCGATGATCTTTTGTTGAAGGCTGCGGCAGAAGTTTGGCTAGGAGTTGGTTTCTTGGCGGCGATAGAAACGGGAACGAGCTTTAGAGGAATTTGAAAAAGGAGTACTTAAATGGATAGGTTGCGCCGTTTCGTTTTATAGAAAGATACTAT
Source organism: Avena insularis (assembly GCA_023614405.1). NCBI lineage: Eukaryota > Viridiplantae > Streptophyta > Magnoliopsida > Poales > Poaceae > Avena > Avena insularis. Next base: position 99,248,500 of record CM042684.1, on the reverse strand, counting down.
AATGCTAATTATTTTAACGAAACCCTTTGTGTACTTCTGTTTTATGCAGTTATCGGTAGACATGATAGGCGGCAGCAGAAGATAATGCAAGGCGCCTTTGGTGCATGACAGTTTCAATATTTTGAACCGTTTGCGGAGCAGTTTCATCGATGATGTCAATGCAGTGCGTACGTGATTAACAAGCAGTGCGTGGTACTGTAAATTTTAGTTGCAGTTCAATACACGGTTATGTCTCTACCTTGGCCCCTTATTTTGCTCCACTCTCACAGTAATTTAACTAAGCATAAGAGCGCAGTGCATACTTATTTGTCAGGTGTAGTATATTGCAGTTACAGGTGTAGTGTGCTGCAGGTGCGTATTGCATGGTTAGTGCACTGCCGCGGGTCCTTATCTTACACCGATCGCAAAGCTGCTTTAAGAAGCATAGCACCGCAGTGCATAGTTATTTCGGAGGCAAGGTGTCGATTTGTTACTGAGCAAGGCATGGTACTTTAAATTTTAGCTGCAGTCCACATTGCAGGGTTATTGCTCTGCCTTGGCGCCTTATTTTGAACCATACGCACGGTAACTTTACGAACCATAGGAACGCAATGCATACTTATTTATTATGTACATAGTATTGCAGGTACAGGTGTAGTGCGCTGCAGGTAATGTGTTTTGCACGGTCACTGCACTACCGCGGCACGTTATCTTTTCCCGTTCGCAAAGCAGCTTTAAGAATCATAGAGCCTCAGTGCATATTTATGTTGGAGGCAGTTCGTATCACTATTTGTTACAGGTGCAGTGCATTGCACGTTTATTGCTCTGCCGTTGAACCTTATTTTGTATATTAGGATCGTAGTGTACTGGCTTCACAGGCTGTGTGTGTCACTGTGCATTGTAGTTAGTGTGCAGTTCATGACCAATGCATTGTCGTGGCACCTTTTGCTGAACGTTTCTCACAACAACTTCAGTCGGGGACCATAATAACGCAGTGCATACGTAGTGCACAAGCAGTTTCAATTCAATGTTCATTGGGTGAGCAATGCATTGCACGGTTAGTGTACTGCCTCGGCACGTTAACTGGCACTATACGCACAGTAATTTTACGGACCATAGTAAGGCAGTGCATACCTCCTTCACAGGCAGTTTGTTTGTGTTTGTATTGTAGGTGCAATATAATGCATATTCAGTGCAGTGTCGTGGTACCTTACGTTGCACCGTGCGCACATGTATTTTATGAAAATAGGATAGCAGTGCATACACCATACACACGCAGAGCCTGTCCATATACATTTAAAGTGCATATATTATTTGTCTGTATTATTAGCATATTGATACATACAAACATCTTAAATATAAGAAATATTTTATTTACATAGATTTACTGAACAACCTAATGTATTAATATTATTACAAGTATTAATCTAATGACCATCTTCAGTCGGGGATGTCCTTCTCTTTGACAGTAGGTCTGAATGCTCTCAATTCTTCAGGAAGTTCATCAAGTAGATCGTTTTCTATCTCGTATATCATCTTGTAGTTAAATTCTTCTCTCATTGCAGAAGGGAAGAACTGTTCAACAATCAGGAAATCGGTATGTTTTGAACGTACGTTGCCAATAGGAAAAATAGGAAGCAGATTATATTGTAACATAAACAACGCGACTTACCTCTTCTTGGTTGCATTTTATCGTGTCTCCATTGTACCATTGTATACTTCTTAGGATCGAGTAAGCACACTCATTCTCTGTTTGCTTTGGACACCTGGGGAACTTTGCTTCGTTGAACTTCTCTGCGAATTCTGGAAAAAATTGTGACTAGGATATGCCTCTTTAAGAAGTTCATCTATTCTTTTAAGCTGTTTTCATGAAATGTAACATTTATTGATCAGTATTCTAAATAGTGCAGTTGGAAGATTAATATGAAAGCAATGTTCTAACCATGATTGATCCAACGTTGCTGTGATATTCTGCTCTTGTTTTATACAAGTAATCCTTGGTGTATTTCCTTGAGTCAATTATGTCAAGTCGACCTCCACAGATATACATATTGAGGGAGTAAACTATAAAGTGAGAGGTGTAGACAACAGGTATTTCAATCTGCAATGAATACATAACAGTAAGTCCATTAACATAAAACTTTATTTCATTAATAGTAAGCTCTCGAAATTTATTGTATAATCCTCTTCGAAATAGATGTTTTGAAAATTTAGAGAAACTTACCAGTTTTGCCATGTCTGGTTTAAAAATTTTCATCAATGATTTGAATTGATTCACACGTTGTTCTGTGCAGATCTAGTTTTCCTTCTCGAATTCCGTCAGCGCAGAGATTGAAAGGTCGCATATGAATCTTTTGCCTCCGTCCACAAAACCTTTGCAGGAATTGCTTATAATGAATATGTCTATGTAATGATGAACCAATTGATTGTCAGCCATCCCTCCTTGTTTAAGATTGTTTTTCAGATCTCGGCATGTCCATTCTGCTTCCATCATTACTCCAGATTCTATTCTTCGAATCTGAATAATGTTTTTCCTGTAACAGATCAGAAAAGATTGTTGTCATTACAAAAAAATTATTATGGTAAAGCAAGTACTGATACTTATTTTCCAAAATTGTAATTGTTTTTAACCTTTTATTATAAAATTTAACAAATTTTGATGCATTTAAGCTTTTATCCTTGGAACAGTGAAAAGTTAGCATACTATCTATTACTTTTATATGTGAATGTTTTAAACGAAAACGCTAGAAAAAGGGCGCCCTTGCGAGAGTGTTTTAAATGAAAGATCTGAAATATGTATTTTTCTAGAACAACATTAGTATGTAAACACAACTCTATATTATGCCTTACTCAGCATATTTATCTTGAAAACTTTCATCCAAGATAGCCTTTCGAGCAGCGGCTGCGTGCTTCTTGTATTTAAAAGGGACATGCTTGAAAACTGTAAAGCTATTTTGACCTTGCCGAGCTGGCCTTGATGGCATGCTCGATGTTTCTGGTAGTGCTGTAATAGATTCAGATTGCGACATTTTCACCACAGGTGTTTCATCCCTGGTTTTTTTGTTTCTCGTTACTCTTCCGGATGTTTCACCCTTTTCTGGAGATATTGTTGATATCATAGCCATGGTTTTTGGCTTTTTGCTCTTCTTGATCTTTTTTACCACTGTCCTGACTAGGTTCATTTTCAATGTCCTTAGCCAATCTGAGTACTTCCATGTCTATAAAATGGAGTTGAGCTGGACTCCTTTCGTCAATCAGCAATCTCTTTGTTTCTTTAGCCGCCAACTCAAGAGACTGCATGATAGTGTTTTGTTTTGCATCTGTACTCAAATCAAGTTCAGGAATTCCTACAAAAAAAATCAAAAGCATGTTGTTAGTCTGCATACAACATGACTCTAATTGTATAAATTGAACTTCTAATTGTTAATATATTATTGTTACATTATAACGCAACATACCTTCTGTATTTGTAGTCAATCCTTTCAACAGTATATTGGTGTTTTCCATTTTGTTGAACATTTTATAGAACCACAGGTTGCGAATAATAGGCATGTCTTCTATTGCAAATTCTGTGTAAGAATCTATTACTGTGGTTTCCATCGCTTGTAGCATCATGAAGGTACCGTCTTCACTAGGAATTGAATAAACTATAATAATAAATTATCAATTAATTCTAAAACATAAATTGATATATCTAAATTTAAAAACAAGGGGAGCAGTTAGTGCTTACACATTGATATATTTTGGCATATCACCAAACTCAATGCCGAAGCTCATTAATTCTTGATGCTCTTGACTGAACCCATTAAACCATAAATTTTTAACATTGTTTGTGACTTTGATAGCTATTGTTTGCAAACTCTCATCGTCTGGATTTCTTCCTGAGTCCAGTATTCTCATCTTCCTTGATACAAAATCAATTATAAATAAGTAGTGATGTTTCACTCGATTCTTATATGCATACGTGGTGTCTGGTATAGTAATCATTACCTATAAAAATGATAGGTATTATTACTAATTATGTAATATGTAAACAATTAAATGTAAAATTTGAGAAATATATTACTTGAAGATTATTCACTATTGTTTGGAAAAATTCAACTTACGAAATTATATGCGGGTAACGTGTCTTCTGCTTGAGCTGAAAATAGATTCCTTGTCCTTTGTGGAATTTGGTTGACATCAGCAGTCAAAAATATCTGTAACAAGCTTACATTGTTTACTATCATTTAAAGAATTGAAAAAAAGTTTACTTTTTTATTTTTTGGATGAACAACAAGATTATGTTGAAATATATGTAAACATATTTATTAACATTATATATGATATACTAGTTTTGTGAGCTTACCCCTATGTTAGCACCAAAACATTTCGTTCCATGTTCTGCTTTAGAAATTGCAAGATAACCTAAAGCAAAATCGAGAATATTTTTTTGTATAGTTCCTCTATCACGGAATGAATCTGCAATTTCTCCTGCAGTTACTATCTTTCCTCCTTTTCTTTTTATCAAAATGTATGACCTGCATGAATTATTGTGAATAAGTTAGTTTGATAATAAATTTCAGTATATTATAGCAATACTAATATATGTTATATTACTATATATAATTTTTTCTTGAAAAAATTACCTTTATGATATTTTTCTGCAGATCTCGCAGCAGGAATCTCAATACCATACTGTGAAACTTTTGACTAGTAATCCGCCAGTCTTCGTGTGCTTCCTCCTCTGCAACTTTGTGATAAACTGTGTTATTTCCTTTACGCAGGATTATAATGTTTTCCTTATTACTGTTTTTGTTTGTAAAAATCACCTTGGTTGAAAGGCACCTCATCGTGAACAGGTACTATAGCACCAGGTTGTTCGTACTGTTGTTTGCCTGTTCCATGAGTAGAAACATATTGATATCATCATGGTTATTTGTAATAACAATGTAGATAGTTATTAAATTTTTTTAATTGTTTTTTCAGTTATTCACAGGTAAAACTTTTTTTTGACAAAATATCTATTCACTATAACTGTACTTACCTTCTTGGAGATTACAACCATGTAAACCTGTCGAAGCATTGCCGTCAGTAATCCAACTATCTACTTTGGCATCAAGGTCTGGGTTTGCTATGTTTGTACCGTCGTCTATGCAGGTTTCCTGGTTAAATTATACATTTAAAAGTGATCAGATAGCATAATATAATGTTTATAAATATAGGTAGAAATAAAAAGAATAAATATCGTTGGTAAGATCTAAAAGATAGATAACCTGTTGGTATGGCATGGTTTCATTAAATTGAACTCCCTGCCAATTCAATTGATCCATCCTATCAACGACGTTGAAATCTTTCATGCCATCGATAATTATCATTTGTTCATCTGGCATTGAGTTATTTTCAAAAGAAGATGCTTCTGGTTCTGCTTGATGTTCAGGTGTGTGATTCTTTTCGTTGTCATATGGCAGTCTGTCATCAGGATTCCTCATTGCTTCATCTTGTATAATATTATTATCCATGCTGCATAAGTCATCTTCTTTTTCTTCATTGTGTCTTTCTTGCTCACCCAGAATACCATCTGTGTTGTCATCAATCTTTTGCTCCACAAATGAAACAGGTGTAATTATTATATCACTAGGATCATTCATTCTCTGGTTGCTGTCTTGTTTCATTCCTTCGTCAACAAGTGCTTCTGACTGCCCACTGATAAGTTCAGCACCTTCTATGCCAGGTTTACTTGATGATGGTACGTTGGTGTCTTCAGCATGTGAGGTGGAATTATCTTCAGTGTTTTGCTCGACAGACCCAACAAGTGTTGTAACTGTAGACGCCGCAGTGTTTGCAGTTACTGGTATTTGAGTTGTTTCAATAACATTTGATGCATCCGACATTTCTTCCAGATGATCACTTGTCATTGAATATTCAGCGTTGATATTTGTTTTGTCTTCTACTTGTCCTGCCTGCTTCTCTACTCCTATTTCATCGTGTTCCACATCATGATCCTGGTTCCTTGTGGTTGTAACTAAAACTGTGCATAACTGAGGCACGCAGACATCAACTTTATCATTACCATATTCAAGTTGTCTCTCGTTGTTAACAACCTCCATGTTGTCTATCAGATCTGTATCATGTACATTTGTATCTGTTGTACCAGAATAAGGCATGTAGTCTGTCGCAATCTCATGTGTAATTTGAGTTGTACTAGCATGATTCATTCTCTGGTCGCTATATTCTACTTTTCCATCGTCCACAACTTCTGTAGCTCCTTTACTTAATGTCGTTGTCTGGTCATTGATCAGTTCATTGATGTCTGTGCCAGGTGTACTCAATGATGGTTTGGCCGTGTCTTCAGCATGTACGACGGGGTGCTCCTCACTTGAATCTGCTTCTGGTTTAGATGAAGAGGGTTCAGTAGATTCTTTTAGCACCACCTTCTCTAGTTTATCTATTTCGTGCACTTCCTCCATTTGGTCCATGTTTGACAGAACTTGTTCATACTCTGCATTGTGTATGATGATGTTTGATATGGCCATTGAGATACTTCCAGATTCTCGTTTCTTGACTGAACAATCTCATTGAGCTTACCAATCTCCTCTTGGTTAGATGCTTCGTCATCTATGTTTTGTATCAATGGACTGTTGTTAGCAATTGTATTTGTGGTTTTGGTTAAAAAGATATTTGTTGTTTTAGAACCTGTGGCAACATCTGAGCTTTGAGAAACCACTAGGCAAGTAGTGTTGACACATCTAATTAAGTCTAAAAGTTGATAATCACTTCTTGCCTATAGTATAAAATAATTAATTAAACACAGTCAGCCGGTATGTTCTTTATCGTAGGTGTTTTGTTGCATTAGTGTAGATTTTTTCGTAGTAGTGATTAATTTTTGTTGACTTGGATAATTAACATAGTTTAAATTTATTTGAGTCAAAACAAACCGGAAAAATTCTAAGAAGAACACATAAACATGATTTTTATAATAAATACAACTTACTCCAAGGCTTCTGTAGCTTCTAGTGTCACTGCTCCAGTCATCTGATCTGATTTCCTCCAAATATTCCAATTTGAGGTGACCAACTCTTGGTGCAAGGTTAGTCAAGTTTGCTTCGCAGTAACGAGTGTCCAAATAATAGATCGTAGACAATGCTGCCGACCCTCACCGTGTTTTTATTTCCCTTCTTATCTTGGTATTTTCTCAGCCCCCTCCTTAGCTCATCAAGGAGAACTTTACAGAGGTTCATCTGTTGAATTTTCTTGATGTCGAGATCCATGACCATACCAGCCTCCCATCCTATACGTGCATTACTCGTTGTGCATGTTGTCTTGATGAAGAACACAAGAAATATGAGCTTTATTGCCAGATCTGATGTTCCACCATTCTTCACTGGATCGTATAGCTTACTCGGTATAATGTTATCTGACTCACTCAAACCGAGCTGCTGTTTCAGCCACCACAAAGCTTTTGTATCGCGGTCACTTGAAGGTCGTGGATCATCAAACATATTGATCTTTGGGAAACCATAAATTGCTTGCACCACATGTTCTGTTATTTCAAGCTCTTCCCCTTGTTTAAGAACAATTGTTAGAGAACCAGGTCTGGATTTACTGTATAGCCATAGCATCATCTTCTTGGAAATGTTGCCGTTCAATTTGAAATCAACTACGAAACCACAACCATGATTCCTCAAATAAATCTTCTGTTCATTTGTTACATAGTTTTCCAGAAAGTTGTGTAATCCTAAAAGTGACCCTCTCACTATGATCTCACCATCCTTCATGTCTGCTAGTTCTTTGTGAACTGTGTCACGTTTTTTCTTCTTGAAACCAGGTTTATCTATGAAAGCTTGAGTAGCATTAGGGTTTTCTTGAGTACCAGACCCAGCTTCTATGTTTTCATCCATACTGTTGTGTTTCCTCTTGGTTAATCATCGTGTTCCATGAGATGAACAAATACTCAACTGCAGAAGTTTATGTTGAAAAAATTAAATCATGCATTATTATTTATATTTTACACTATGATGTTATTTAAAAATAATAATAACAGAGCAACAGTTAAACTCATACGTAATTTAAATTACTAGAATCAAGTGAATAAATCAAGAGATGTATAGTCAGCAAAGAGCTCATGAATCAAGAAGAATCAACTAGTACGAAATCAACACAGGTAAACAAAATTCTTAATAGTGCATTTCAGTTACTAAATTGGTGCAGCAAAGGTGCAAACTTTCCCACCAAAATTTGAACTGCTAACCTATGTACTCGGTAGAGGAGCAGTTCATTGAAGTTATAATTGGCAGTTCTTATCTAAAAACTATGTCATTGTTTCGAATTTCAACCATGTTGTTGAGAAAAATGTTACTTCACTACGAACATTAAAAACAGGAAATCGAAAGAAACCCTAGATTAGTTTGATTAGTGGTTTTCTTGCTCGTGGTTTGTTATTCTCAAAATTGTTCAAACCATGTGCGCTGGCCATTTTTTAATATATGCTTCACCCTAAACTATGACCAGAAATAATCAAAATACCTGCATTGAACCTTCGTGACCGCGATTTTCGTCAGCCATGAAATCGATGAATAAGTGTTCTCGGGATGAAAATTCCAGGAACCTTCTGTGGGCGATTTAGGTCCGCGTTATATCTATGCTTTTTCCCCCAGAGAAAACCCTAATAAAACTTCAATTAGTGCTCGTAAAATCGTGTCTAAACTAAATAGAGAACGAGAGGAAAATACTTCGTGGAATTTCGGACAACACCAGGCCGAATCTAGGATGAGAATGGAGAATCTGTGATACTTGTCTTGTCGTCGTACCGCCAGTCGAGAATCTAGAGTAGCAGTAGTCCTTAGCACTGGTGAAGCTTTTCGCTGCCAAGGAGTTGCCGCCGTTGCTTGCCCCCGTGTAGTTAGGGTGGAGGAAGAGAGAGAAAGTGGAGCAGTGTCGGAGAAGAAGAGGAAAAAAGAGTAACAGTGTAATCATAGCCGTCCGTTGGGATGTATTGTTGTATGCACGCGTGTTAACCGTCAGCGTGTTGATGCCACATAGTTTACAAATGAGCCCAACTAAGGAGCACTGCCTCTAGATGCAAAGGTGCACTGCTCTACCGGGACGATGGGGTAGAGCACCCCTTCCAAATGTCAGAGCTCCACTTTGTTTGCCAACATTATATTAGTATCCTGAAGCACTCCGTAGGCCATGCATTTTATGTTTACAAGCAGTGCATTGCCATTTCATAATATCTTTCACTTAACAGTGCACTGTAGGAGAAAAACGAAAAGGTCCTCGTTATTGAAACAATACCCCACGCGTCAAAATTCTACGTCGATACAGATAACGTTACGCAATTCATACTACGTACACCGACAGTGCACATCGCTGTGCATAGCAGGTGGGGTGCATTGCACGGTCATTGAACTGCCATAGAAACTTGTCTTGCATTGTGTGTACAACACTTTACGAATCATTTGGAAGGCGGTTCATACGTATTCCAATGGCAGTGCATACATGTTTCTAACCTTATTATTGTAGTAGTATCCTGAAGCGCTCCGTGGGCAGTGCATGCTTTGTTTACCTGTAGTGCATATGAGTGTGCGTAGCACGCGGGGTATATTGCACGCTAAGTGCACTGCCCTCGCATGTTATCTTGCACCTTTGCGCACAACAGTTTACAAAGCATTTCTAAGTCAGATCATACAGAGCTTCAGTGCAGTGCATCTCGTGTGCATGGCATTATAATGACAGTATGTCGATGCAATCAACGAGCAGTGCATTTTAGTGTATATAGCAGGTGGGATTGAATTGCACGGCTAGTGCACTGCCATTTCATATTATCTTTCACCGAGCAGTGCACTGTAGGAGAAAAACAAAAAGGCCCTACCCCACGCGTCAAAAGTTTACGTCGATACAGATAACGTTAGGCAGTGCATACTACGTACACCGGCAGTGCACATCGCTGTGCATAGCAGGTGGGGTGCATTGCACGGTCATTGAACTAACATAGAAATTTGTCTTGCATCGTGCGTACATCGCTTTACGAAGCTTTTGGAAGGCAATTTATACGTATTCCAATGGCAGTGCATACCTGTTTTTAACCTTATTATTGTAGTAGTATCTTGAAGCGCTCCATGGGTAGTGCATACTTTGTTTACCTACAGTGCATATGAGTGTGCGTAGCACGCGGGGTCTATTGGACGCTAAGTGTAGTGCCCTCGCATGTTATCTTGCACCTTTGCGCACAACAGTTTACAAAGCATCACTAAGGCAGATCATACAGAGCTTCAGCACAGTGCATCTCTGGTGCATGACATTATAATGACAGTATGACGATGCAATCAACGAGCAGTGCATCTCAATGCATGGCATTATAATGACAGTTTTTTAATAAGTCCGTATTTTCATTTATAACATATAATAAATGCTACTTTGAACTCCTTTAAAAGGAGTTTCACAAAACAGGCGGGGTGTATTGCAAGGTGAGTGCGCTGCCAAATGTTGTTATCTTGCACCATTCTTACAGCACATAGGTATCTCATTTTTATTTGATGATCAGTGCATTATGAAGCACTTGTAAGGGACTTCATATATAGTTCACGGGCACTGCATCTCGTTGTCCATGGCATTATAAAAGCAGTATCACAAAGCACTCACGGTTAGTGCATCCGTTGTATTATAATAATATCAGTGCATTGTCTGTTAATATGGCAGTTATATGGTGCGGAAGAAAAGAATGCCCTTTAGCAGCTCATCGTAAGCAAAATGGATATTGTGCACTCTGTGAGCACAGTTACATTTCTATAGGCAGTTGGATGTAATAACCACGGGCAGTGCAGATAACGATTAGAGAAGAAATCATTACAAAATGCAAAAAAAAACAGTGCTCGGTCACAAGGCAGTGCACATCTATAAGAGCAGTGCATTATGTGTTTTGAAGGAAGTAGTATTTTTCAGTATAGAAATTTATTAATCACCTATTTCGATGCATTATAGACCATTTGCACTGCGTGAGCAAAGTAATATATATGGTTACGTCAACAGTATAGGTAGTCTTATATTTGTTCACAAGGCAGTGCTTAGGTTCGCAGTCAGCTACGTCTATAGGAAGCAAATTTATGAAAAAATAAAATAAGCAGTGCAATTATTAGTCCGAAGCAGTGCACATATACAAAGGCAGTGTGCTATGAATTGACGAGGCAGTAATACGTTGCCGTTAAAAAAATGTATTAAGTAGCCCATCCGACGCAAAATGGACCCTGTGCACTGCCTGAGGTAAGTCATATATCGCTACGTCCATAGCACAGGTAGTGCAATATACCTTTGGAAGGCAGTACAAACACCGACTAGAGAACAAAGCATACTTCAATGTAAAGAGCAGTGCATTATTTGTTCACAAGGTAGTGCACACGCACAGGAGCAGACAAGAGCATAACACTATGTGTCAAGAAATCAACCTTTTCTCAGCTTTAGCGCAATCAGCTACACCTATAGTCTCGGCAGTGCAATATAATTGCCACAAGAAATGTAAAGAACGAATAGAGAAGCATCCTTATGTATATGTTTACAAGGAGGTGTATAGGTATAGACTTGAATAATATCATTGTTATCTCGACGATTTCAAGCCACATGATAAACACAAAGGTAAGATTAAATTTGTCTGGCAGTAATATTCATATACACATGCATGGAAACAATATTGTATTGCAAATAAGCATACTAATTAATACATTCCACGAACTTATGGTTAGAAGAGGATACTTTTGAACAGCTTCTTTTTCCTTGCATTGTTGAATCTATGAGAAAATTGTATGACCCTTTTCTGCAGAAATTTCTTGATCGGCAATTTGTTCTTCTCCTGTGGTTGGTTCAACCACGCCATGATCATCTTCTAAACCTAGATTTTGTGAACCAGGCTCTTCCTGATCCTTTTCCTCATCGTCTTCTTCTTCTCTTCTTCTTCTACTTGAGGTCCTTGTTGATTTTGTGATATGTCCTCTTCGGGCTCTACTGCTTCTTCGGCGACTCCTTTCTCCTGGATCTCCTCCTCCATTTGTGGTACTACTGGTGCGAGCAACTCAGATCTATGCGCGTGGCATCTCTTGGTTGATCTGAAAGGTGTAAAGCTGGCGGAGTTTGCTCCATTTTGGTTTGGCGACAAGGGCGAAGGTGGGTGGCGTTGTTGGCAACGGCGAAACATTCTGGATAGGTGTGGTTGCAGGTTGCAGCTGGACAATGTTGAGGGCTATAAATAGAAATACAGCGTTGCTAAATTTCCTGCATGGCGGGATAAATACATGTTAGTGGCGGGAAAGATTGATGAACTAACCGAGAAAGATGATGGGAAAGATTGATGAACTTATGGAGAATGACGTGATGCGCTAGCTCTCCGTGACAACCAAGAAAAGGAAGCATACGACAAATCAAGTAGTATATCTAATAGTGGTTCATCCATAAGATTCAAACAGAATATCAAATGTCTTTTACTGTAAACAATTTCATTTCGAAAACCATTTACTAGTTCATGGTTTGAACATCAATCAGTTCTGCATGTCGAACTCAGGTAGGTTAGTTATATACAAAACTCTTATTGTAAACATGGAAGCACGGATATTGCATATATATCTGCATCCGGCACGGTGGTGCCTATGTAATACATGGGGATAAGTTGTTTTTCTTTACCACAGATAACTGCACTGCTTGGAAAACAACTGCTACATAATAAACAAATTAATTCATCGTTTTTTATAACACCACAGTATATAGCATCCTTGTTTATTTTCAGCTCGACTTGGGTGCCAAAGCTCTCAGTTCTTCCGGTAGTTCATCCTTTGCTGCGTTGGCCTCGGAGAACAGTGCCCAGAACAGATACTCCTCCATGACCGAGCTCGCGTCCATCTGGTCGAATGGTTCAAACGAATCAACAAGATATATTGTTAATGTCAATCAGAAATTTGTATTTGGTAAAACTATTGATTCAAAACTGGCATTACTTACATCTTTAAGATCATGTACAAGTTGAATGTCGTTGTAGTTCTCAATGCTCTTTAGAATCCAAAAACCATTCATGTCTTCAACTCCTTTTTGTACCTTCACATGTTTTGATCTAGATACAATATTTCCCCACTTTGGAAGCTTATTCTTCGGGTAGAGTTCGTCAACGAACTTGTCAAATCTCTTTAGCTGAAAAAACCAGTATGTAGAGCATAGTTAGTGACATAATTTTTTTTCAAATTATGCAGATTGTCATTATCTGTATTATAAAGATATAAATGTAAAAAAACCGTACCAAATTTTCCCCAATTTGATTGTGGTAAGCTGTTTTAGACAATCCTTTTCTCTGTGTTCTGTAATCCCGTGTATCAATAACTTCAACGTGACCACCTTGGGGGTAGTTGTTTAGGATGTAAGTAGACACGTGATTGTCAAATGACATAGGCAGAAATATCTGTGATGGGCAAGGAAAATAGTCACATTGATTATATGTTCTAAATGAAGATACGGAATATTTCTGTTCGGTATTTAATGAGTTATGTATTAAAGAACGTACAATCTTAGCTTTGCTCAAATCTGCATTTCCAATTAGAAGTTTGAACTGTTCAATCCTGGAGATGACTTCAAACTGATAAATTTCATCTTTTCCTGCAGAATTTGTGAAAGTCTCCTTTGTCCCAATGTCACATAAACGAGCAACCCCTAGTGGCAGTACTATCCTTCGATTCCTGAACAGGCTTTTGTACTCCGGGATACTGCGCCAGCTAGAAATTATGAAGTCTATCATGTCATCATCAAGCTTGCCTTTTCCATTGAAACATGTTGCAAGCCTTGCTGTAGTCCAATATTTTGGTATTTCCAGGCCTTGTTCCAGAGTTGACGAATATTTTACCATAATCAGCCTGATATTTTGCATAGACAAAAGAAAAAAGGATCAAATATAAAACCGGGATCCATGATTGTGTGACAACATACACATATATGTTACTAAAGGATTCCACAAAGCATAGTTTGGTGCTTACTCTTCATTCTTATCCAGAAAATCCTTGCTTAGTACCAGTCTACGAGCAACTGTGGCGTCTCTCTTCTACTTAAATGTGGGGGGAACATACACAGGCAACTTAAGTTTTAAGATGTTTTGTAGAGGCCTCTTGTAAGATTTGATATTATCTGGGGAATTATGACCAAGAGCCTTGCTCCTTGTAACAGGTGTTCTTAATACTTGCTCTGGCAACGAAAATGTTTTAGTTGCATATTCTCCGTGGCGTTTTGATCCGATACACGAGGTGTCTGCATTGTCAATCTATGTTCTTACATCAGTTGTGTCATGCGGATGTCCTTTCTGAATTGGTTTTTCAGCAACAGCGACCTCGTGTTTAGAGGAACCTTCTTTGTGAGTAATTTCTGGTAACAACATGGTCACACCTGCAGCAATATTTGTAAAAAACTGTGTTATTTCCTCTTACATGTTATTAATTTCAAAAACATCGTCTAATGTAAAAACCAAGCATCTTGACATAATGTGACAGTACCGTTGTTGAACTACGTGGTTAACTAGTCTTCCTCGGCTCCTACAGCGTCTTTGTTGCATCCTTGTACTTGTTTAAACGAGTTTCCTCCTGCATCATTATTACAAGTAGTTTTCCTGTCAAGCCCACTAGTAATTTTTCTATTAGCAGCATATCAACAGAATAGAACAATACCATTGCTAAGTTGTGTCGTTGATGCCTGTTGGTCAGTTTCAAATTGCTTAGAATTGTCTTCTTCTTCTCCCGTAGTATGCGTTGTTACTGGTGTCGGTGTCGCCATGCACGCAGAACAACTCTGAATGACACATCAAATATATCAGTAAAAAATATAAAAAATGGACAAGTCATTACGTTACACTTCTATTTCATAGATTGTTATTTGTATGTGCTCGTGTGATCGAAGTAGCTAAATACACGTCTAAGATGTACAAACCTGTTCATCCAAGGCTCTTGTGGTGACAATGTCGTGCTCCTCTTCTAGTGCTGCTATATTTTTTATTCTATCCATGTACATGATTCCTCTATCGTCAAAATTCCAGGGCGTGTTGTTGTCAGCTGAATCCATTTTATTCACTGTTACCGCTGCTGACTTGCCTGTAGTAGAGCACTCGTTCCCAACATTAAGGTCATGAGTTGCTACCTCGGCTATATGCTTTGATTGCTTGATTCGACTGGTGCCTGAAATGTTTGCAACATTGCTCAGGTCATTCTCGCATCTATCAAAACATCTCAGCACATCAGTTGCACACTAATGGGATGCTCGAAAGTAATTAGCCATTGCTTTCAGTTTACTTCTTTTCAGGTCCCTGTGCTTCATGGTAAGTTCTTTATATATCGTTGCAGCATTTGTATCATCACTTATGATTTCATCACCTGCTTCCTCCTCTAGCAGTATATCTATATACTTGTCCATGCATTGATCTAGCCTCTGGGACTTTGTTCCTGAACCCTCTAATTCTCTGTTAGATGTTGAGGTTATCTTGTTACAAGTTGTTTTTGCCACAGGAGGTTTCAAATAATAGCTTCTTTCGTCACAGCTTTTCCACTTCCAACAGTAATCAAATATTATTTCCATGGATCGTGAATAACTGTCAGAAGAGGTAATTTTAAAATAGTTCATTTGATAGAATGATTCTTTATGTGAAACAAGATGAGGTCAAGTATAATACTTACATTCAGTCGTCCCCACCTCTCTTTGTTAATGACATCCGCTTTCAATACAGCAAGCAGATCTGATTTGTCCAGATATTTGATCCTTGGTGTTTCTTTTGTCATAAGTGATTTTCTACACTTGAGCGAATCCAGGTATATTATTAGAGGAAGGACTGCGCAACCTTCGGCAACACTTTGATTCATATCACCAACATGAAACTTTATTGCTGCCCTCTTGATCTCATCAATTACAAGCCGGCAAAAGTCCATTTTTCGAGAATTCTCGATATCAAGGCTTTTCACTACCCCAACTTCCTGGCTGATGTGGTTGTTTAAACCTAGATATATAAGCTTTGTGCAGATTACAAGTATTATGCATTTCATTGTAAACTTGTCCGTTGCACCCTTTTTGATATGATGGGTCACGTGTTGCACCGTTGCAGTGTCCCTCTCTCCCAAACCCAATTTCTTCTTAATCCATAGTAAAGCAAAGGTCTCGCCAGCTTTTGATGGCCGAGGCGCCTTTATAATGCCGTTGGGTAGACCAAGGGTAGAATGCACTGCATCTGCTGTCAGAGCTATAGTCCTACCACCGGCAAACTCCATTTTCAGAGTTTCTACATCAATCTTCTTGTATAGCTTAATAATCAGAGGCCTACTAATGTTTGAATCCAGCTTGTATTCCAGGATGAAACCCCAACCAATCTTCACGAGCTCTACTTTTTGGAGATCGTTCAGATCATGTTTAATCAATCTGTTGAGCTCTTTGAGAGATCACCTTACTATGTAATTTGATCCAGTCCTACTACGGGGCTTCTTCTTGTCCCTTGTATATTTTTCAATTGCCATTGGTTGATTCTTGGACATATCCTGGTAGTTTACAGAAAAAACGTATCAAATATTGATAAACTTATTTATAAATTTCTTAGTGCAGGCTGTAGTCTCGATTAAGGAATATGACATGCATTAACATTACGTAAGCTTACCATGACAACATTATTCTGGTTGTTTGGACTGCCATGTTGTTCTCCACCAATCTTTCGTTTCTTCTTACGTACACCGCCTTTGATGTTTGAACCTATTTTACGTTTCTTTTTCAGCTCCAGCTTTATTTTGTAATTCTCAATCTTCCTGTTAAGTTCACTTTCTGACACATCAAACTCATCGTCATTCTGTGCCATACCGTCGGAAGATTCTCCATCGCTAGCATCGCAAGAGCTCATTTTTCCCTGGTGAAAGAGACATACCAATCTTATTTCACGTTATAATTTTTCAACCGACCACCTGAAGCACTTCAATTCGACGTGCTTAATTTCAACTTTAAATTATAACTACACCTAGCTGTATAGTGTAACATCAAGTTGCAGAATAGGACAGGTGCAGGTGCAGGTGCAAGTAGTTATAAAATTATGCATGCAATAAAAACTGAGAAAAAAATTAAACTAACCAGAACGCATTACTAATCATTCATTGAATATCGGAATTGACCTGAAGTAACAGTAAAATATAATTTACTGAAGCTGATCCTACTTGTGAAAAATATTGTGGATGTTCTCCGAGTGCATAATAAATATATTTTTTACTTACCGTACAATTTATGCAATAGGATTTCTCATAGAAAAAATATGATGTAGTAACGAAATGCTCCCTCCGTTTCAAAATATATGTTTTGGCTTTGTGACATGAGTGCATCTAGACCCCTTTTAGTATCCATGTTCACTCCACACCTTGATGAACCTACAAACTAAAAGAAGTCTAGATACACTTCATTCACAAAGCTAAAACATCTTATATTTTGAAACGGAGGTAGTATTAGATATAGAAAGCTAGGATTTCGATATTTAAATTTTACTAACCTATTCCGTCCGTCCTAAAAAGGATATCAAAAGTCTGTTTGAATTTGGATGTATCTATATACTGTAATATGTACTGTCTACAATCATATTTCGCTGAAACAAACATAAAAAACTAATTTAGACTATAATAGTCTTTCAATTTATCGTGGACTTGATATCCATACCAAGGTTTCCATAGTATGGACGATGAATCAATGATTCTACAAGGAAATCTTTGCTATCAAGTAAGAGCGGTAAGTTCTTCGCAACTTAGTAGTAGCAGGGATGATCTCGAATCCTTACCAATGGGGATGTTTTGTTAAGTTGCTATAGAGAATCCTTACCTCGAAAAGAGGACGGTGCCGGCGGTTCCTTCTGCTGCAGATTTTCCGCAATTTGCGGAAGAGTTGCTTCTCTTCTAGGGATGGGACCAAGTAAGAGCGGTAAGTTCTTCACAACTTAGTAGTAGCAGGTATGATCTCGAATCCTTATCAATGAGGATGTTTCATTAAGTTGCTATAGAGAATCCTTACCTTGGAAAGCGGACGGCGCAGCCGGTTCCTCCTGCTGCAGATTTGCCGCAATCTGCGGAATAGTTGTTTCTCTTCTGATGATGGATAGTAGAGGAAGCAGATGAAGGCTAATTAGATACAATAACGGAGAACCGTGTCTCCCATCGTCCATAATAAATGCTGTAATGCCCGATTTTATTAATATTTTTTCAGGGCAGTGCAAATCTTTTTTTTAAAGGACAGTTCAATAGTAAACTAGTTGGCAGAACAATGATTTATGGGCAGTGCATCTTAGTGTGTATGGCATTATAATGTCAGTACCAGAATGCACCCAACGAGCAGTGCATGATTGATATTCGAGCAGTGCACAGTAGGAGAAAAACTAAAATGTCCTCGTTATTGAAACAATACCCCACGCGTCAAAAGTCTACGTCGATACAGATAACGTTAGGCAGTGCATACTACGTACACCGGCAGTGCACATCGCTGTGCATAGCAGGTGGGTGCATTGCACGGTCATTGAACTACCATAGAAACTTGTCTTGCACAGTGCGTACAACGCTTTACTAAGCATTTTGAAGGCAGTTCATACATATACCAATGGCAGTATATACCTATTTTTAACCTTATTATTATAGTAGTATCCTGAAGCGCTCTGTGGACAGTGCATACTTTGTTTACCTGCGGTGCATATGAGTGTGCGTAGCATGCGGGGTGCATTGCACGGTAAGTGCACTGTTATCGCATGTTATCTTGGACCTTTGCACACAGTAGTTTACAAAGCATTTCTAAGGCAGATCATACAGAGCTTCAGCGCAGAGCATCTCGTCTGCACGGCATTATAATGACAGTATGACAATGCAATCAACGAGCAGTGCATCTCAGTGTATATAGCAGGTGGGATTGAATTGCACGGCTAGTGTACTGCAATTTCATATTATCTTTCACTGAACAGTGTACAGTAGGAGAAAAACGAAAAGGTCCTTGTTTTTGAATCAATACCTCACGCGTTTAAAGTCTACGTCGATACAGATAACATTACACAGTACATACTACGTACACCGGCGGCAGTGCATGATTGATATTTGAGCTGTGCATCACAGTGTATATAGCAGGTGGCATTGAATTACACGTCTAGTACACTGCCATTTTATATTATCTTTCACCAAGCAGTGCACAGTAGGTGAAAAACGAAAAAGTTGAACCAAGACCCAACATGTCAGAAGTATACATCGATACAGATAACGTTCAGCAGTACATACTACGTACACGGGCAGTGCACCTCGCTGCGCATAGCAGATGGGTTGCATTGCATGGTCATTGAACTGCCATAAAATCTTGACTTGCATTGTGCGTACAACACTTTATGAAGCATTTTAAAGGCAGTTCATATATACTTCATTGGCAGTGCATACCTGTCTTTAACTGCATTGTATTTAGTATTATCCTGAAGTGCTCCGATTTTGCTCGTTTTTTACGTGATTGCATATTGCTTTTAATTAAAAATAATGAATACTAGTTGCTTATTCGTCTGAACGAAGTTTTGTGTAGTATAGATGAGAGTGCTATATTTATAGTATAGATAGTGCGTGTATTAGTACATTTTCCGCTAATAAACAACTTTTTATTTCTCACAAACTGTGCACTGCTCGGTGCAAAATAATATGAAAGAGCATTTCCACTTGCTATGTACACTGAAATGCACTGCCCGAATACAAATCATGCACTGCTTGTTAAGTACTTCGTGATGCTGTCATTATAATGCCATGCACATGAGATGCACTAACCCAAAGCTGTAGATGAACTGCCCTAAAAATGCTTTGTAAACTACTGTCAAAACAAATTTATAAATTTAATGATCTGACAGTGGTCTGAAATTTTAAATGTTACTAATCCCTATTACAATGAATTCGGACTAAATAAATTTCTAGTCATGCCTGAAACACACGCAAGAAATTTGTTTTTGAATGAAGCAGCATTATTCATCATATTTATCACTCCTGCGAATCAAACAAAAAACAAATAAAACTTCACTGAATGATGATAGACACTAAATAAATAGTTATTATTTTGGTGCAATTATAGAAGTACATACATCTGTATTGATTGACAAGTTTCTTAATCTTTCTTATGTACTTTTCATTGAACTTTGACAAAACCATGTCAAACTTCAGCTGTTCTCGCAAGGCTTTAGTATCAGTCTATACAAATAAAAGTTCATATCAAATAAATTTTATTTTAGTGTTGTTTTATACTAGTGCAAGCACGAAATTAAGTCTGCCTCGAAATTATACTTACAGACTGGAACCAATGGTCAACAACACCATCGTAAGATTTGAGCAACCTCAGTAAACCTACTCCGCTGTCTTTCCTGCTCATTTCATAGACAAACACATATTTTAGTTGCTTGTTTGATATATAACTTTTAATAGGGCAAGAATAATGCAGTGTTAATGATACTTAACTGGTTTTCTTTGTCAGATATCCACTGAACATGTGTGGTTCTCATATTTCGAAATTCAACCCTGTACGAAAAACTGTATGCTTCTTCAAACACAAACTTGAAGTTGTTTATCACAATGGCTGCTTCCTCTTCAACAGTCTTGTTCATGACGTTCGAACAAACAATATCATATTTCCGACCTTGAAGGTCAGCAATCACGGCATACCACACATCATTTGGCCATAGAGGTATGATGATCTAAACAAACAAAGAGACGAAACAATTGGCTTGCAGATATAAAAACAATGTCACTAGAAAATAACGTAGACAGTAAAATTTAAAAATTACCATTGATACCTTCGCCAGGTTCCATCCAGTGTGATTCTCTGATAAGTATGGTTTGAACGATCTTGGATTAAATTCTGGCCTTGTGAGCAAAAGCTAATAACATAATTTTTTAGAGAAAAATAACAAACCAGTTAGTAGATATCATAATTTCTGTGTTCATGCATCGATGTATGCGTGTTCAGTTGCACATGAAAACATGTATAGATAGAACGGGTGTTACTAAAAAAACTTTGTAACTGCGCTTACCGCATCTTCGTGCATCATGATGTCTCTGGTTGGGAACAATTCATGATTATGTTGATTATTATCTAGGTTGTGTTTCTGTTCTGTCATGACCAGCATTGCCATATAGTTCATTACGTGTGAATTCACACTTCCATAAACCTACATTGATAAACCAAACACTCTCTGGCAAGCCCATTTCTTCCTGCACAGAACCACCTTGTCGCTGGTAGAATACAAAAAAAATATAATCGAAATACTCCATTATTACAATGCGATGAAAACAATTAAATATATTTTCATAGTAAAGTATGCGAGACAAAACGTTACCTTCTCGCCTTTTGATTCGGAGTGGTCTCTACTATGAATTCATTAAAGCTACTTCAACATCTTTTGATTGTTTCACAGGAGGATATGGAATTCGGCGGCGATTAATGCCTGTTCTTGTTTCAGCATTGTCAGTCCTCGGCGTAACATTGCCAGCAGTCAAATGTACAGCGAAAATACAATATCCTCGAGTATGCCTAGGTCAATTTTGAGAAATACTGGCAACCAACAACCCAGCTACACAAGAAGTTGTCCTGATGGTCCAGCGGTGCGGAATGATACATTATTATGCTGCAGTCTAGGGTCTCGAGAGTTTTCTCGTTCAGGACAGCTTCTTGTGTAGCTGGGTTGTTCGTTTCCAGTATTTCTCAAAATTGACCTAGGCATACTCGAGGATATTGTATTTTCGCTGTACATTTGACTGCTGGCAATGTTACGCTGAGGACTGTAAGCTTGGTGCATTAGTCTTACAGAGTAACTACTTCCTGGTAGTTGGCTCTGAGATACTGCCATCCTAGTAGTAGCATACGTTGCCTCGTACTGTTGTTGCATTTGTATGCGTGAACACGAATTTGAATACTGACTTGATGTATGAAAATATCTATGATTTGTATGTCCTAGATTTTCAGAGTCATTGTCTTGCGATGTTGTTCTTGAGTTTGTTCCGCTTCCTCCATCCTACTCTATGAAGCCACGTCCATCCATTGATTTGTCTTGTTCTGTAGTCTTATCCGATCTTGCTGTCTCTGTAGACCTTCTGTTGTTCAGCATGTTAGGACCTTGTGTGGATGCCTGCTGCACAACGTGCTCTGATTGCACATATTTCTCTCCTGATCCAGCATTCCAATAGAAAGTTGGATGGCAGGTTGTGCTACTGTTTGACTTGTTAATAGTATTGACCAAACATTGCGCATGTTTAGCACAGATGTTTTCACTGCGAGTTATGCCGATGACTCTTGGTATCTGAATTGCAAAATTAGGAGTTGTCGTATCGTTATACCTTTTCCTGTTATCAGTGGTTTCATTCGTATGTGAATCTCTTATGCTGGAATTGATTCGTCCAGATAAATGATCGGTACTTGAACCTCTTAAGCTGGAATTGGTTTCTCTAGAGAAATTTTGTGTGGCAGAAGCTCCACTAATTGGTGTATAACTTTTGGCAGACTGCTGAAGCTACACATAATGGGAGAATGTTCTCGCATCGCCATTGTCATTGCCTAGGTTTATATTTTTCAGTGCCATAGACATGTCTGCCACTGACGTGCTGCCACTTATTGATATAGAACCATACGAATCATAATTATCAGAGACTTGTCTGTCGTACTGAATACCAGATGAATGCACATTTGCAGATGCTGGTCCATACATTTCACTTGACAGACAGTTAAGTTGTGTTGGATTAGCTTCTATTTCATGCTGGGCTGCTGAAGTGATAACAGGTTTTTCTTTCGCTCTCTGCGTAAGGTCAGCCAGATCTAAAACTTCTGTCCAAAATTCATCATTTCCTTCCCAGAAAGAAAACAAATCATCACTGTTATCTTCTGTCTTCTGTTTCTTTGTAATGCGATCATCAGAAACAATATCAAACTCAAATTGAAGTGATCTCGCAACCACCCGTTTTTCACCGAGACAATTGGAGTTCTGTAAGAGCTGAAATATATCTGTACCATTTGCAGCAGGCTGCCTCTTGCATGATGACTTGGTCCTGCTTCCGCACTTGGGATGCAAAGGCTTGCATTCAAGCGGTTGAAAACATCCGGACCAGGCACAGGGACATGTTGCGGGTTAGAAATTTGTAGCTGTCTTTCGTAATTTCCAATATCCAGTTTTGGCACGGGAACCGTAACTGGATTAGTAATGTCAGATGATGCAGCATGCACCGAACCAACATCTTCTGCACCGACCTGTACCTCAAGGTGGTTCAAGCCCATCTTTTGAGCATCACGAAATGTATGTATAGAACCAGGTAGTCTCTCATCAAAATTATCTTGTGCGCAATGAGTTGCCGACTCAGAATGTAAAAAATGGCTATGTTTGAAACCACGTGTTTGCACCTGAATTCTTGATCTGTCTTCATTGTCAAATGTATTTGACACGCCATTGGAAACAGCCAACACGGCAATTTTTGCATTAGTTCTGTTCCAGTGAGATGCTGCTTCTCACACATGAACTGTATCTGCAGTGTCCACCTCATTCCTTGGATGCTCTGTACACCTTGCTCCTGACGAAAGCTCTGCCCAGGATTCATTATCAGTATATGTAATAGAAGTCGCTATACATACTGTACTAGTGTTGCCCTGAACAATAACTGTATGAACCTGCTGATTTTCGACCAAAGTTGCACTTGTTGATACACAATTTGAAGCTGTAACAGGCTTAGCGATCATCCCGTTACCAGAACCCTGACCTGCATATTCTGTGACAGATTGCATGGATTGCGTTGAATTTGCGACAAGAATTATCACTTCATCTGATCACAGGACGTCATCAGTAGAACTACAATCTGCTGGTTCAGAGTTCATCTTTGGTAATTGTTCAATTCTAGACAAATTATCACGTGTCGGTAACATATGTACCAGAGCCTTGCAACAAGATTCCAACTCCTGCATATATTTCATATTTTTAGGGTATCCATAACTTTGGTCCACAAAAGTTAACTTGACAAGCAGCTCACAGTCTTCTGCTAGCCTTCTACATACAGATGTTAGCCCATATGTTGATTTATGCAGCACACTGCCTTTGTCTTCAACATCGCGCTTATTATCTTCTCTTGCGTGTAGGGACCCTTGAGGTGTAGAGTACATACCCCTGTTCTCATGATTGAGCATAGATATTCTAGAAATCTTTCTAATATTGCTCTTCATATTGAGATTTCATCGCAGACAACATGTCAGCATACATGTCCGTCACTGTGGCCTGTATTTCTCTGGCAGCATGTAAGTTTTCACATTATAAGCATTATCGCTATCGCCTATTTTTAATATCATAAATATAACAGTGAACTGCTGAGGTAACTGAATAGGTAACACTATGATCAAACACCAGTAGTATGGTTACCTAATTAAACCTAGTAGAACATGCAGCTTTAGAAAGAATGTTCATCCTGGTACGAAGTAGCTAAAGCAGACAGAAAAATCGTACAATGAAAAGTCGAGAAATAAAAAACATGAATGCTTAAGGTGAAGTAGGCAATATATATGTAGAACACAAACATAAGAAGATTCCTGATGATCACGAATGAAAGAATTGGGAAGATTATAAAAATTCTTACCTCTGCATGCATAAGTGGGTCTGTTACAAACTTTTCAATGAAAGTTGTAACATTTTAAACTATCTCTTCGTTCATCTCAGCATTAGAAAACACGGTTTCATTTATATCCTTCAACTGCATATTCAACATGGATAAAACAGAAAATACAATACAATAATATGAGTAAGAAGCAACAAGACCGTAGTAATAATTGCACATAATATGAATAACTATGGGAGTCTTGCCTTGTGAACACCATAAACGTTTTGTTGATGAGGCATCTGGTCAAGACTCTCATATAACGCCATATTTTCAGTTGACCAGAAAGATATTCTAGGCAGTGCATGGCCTAGATGCAGAGCATTTGTGTCCAGTAGTTCAAAGTACATTACCTGCATTAAAATTGTTACAACCGTATTAAAACAACAAATCCACAGAAACTACTGACAACTAATATTATAGAAAATAATTATCACGATGGGTAACTTACCGGAATAATTGGAAGGAAACCACCAAGTGCACCTGTCAAACCATTTTTCTAGAAAGTGTCAATACAACCAATAAGCTTGTTGAATGTAGCAAGACACCAGTCATAGGAGTCAATCTCATCATACACTACAATTGCAGAGAAGTAGTCCGGGCTGGCTCCATCATATGTGCTCGGACACAACATAACAGTGTTTGCAAATAGAACAAAACATGTTTTGAACTGAGATCCTACCAGGTTAGGAGTAATCATCTTTTCGAGCTCACTCATAGTTGGTGTTGGCCCTGCACAATGAGTTAATTCTCTGACCATATCGCGTATCCATTGCGGACACGCCTTCTCTATGGTTCTACCCCCAAAGGGGATGCCAAGTATCTTGTTGAAGTAAAAGGGCTTCAGTTCAAAGCCGCATCCATTGGGAAATTCAAAACTTCTTGTAGTAACGTTAAAGTGAGAAACAAGCCACAAAACTAGTGACCTTGGCAACTCTTCACAACACATACCAAGAATACCATCAAATTGTATGCTCCTTAGCAAAACCTTCTGGTCATTATTCAGCCTGTTCACAAGATTTATAAACTTTGGAAGAGATAACTGTGTGGTGAAAACATGATCAGCCATTTCTGTATGAGATTTTTTTTCTGTCGACAAGGTAAAAAAAAGTTATCAGTTAACGAGGTATAGATTTTTTAGTAAGTCATATATGTCAGATTTCAAAGTTATACATTTGACGCAGCACACAGGATAGAATCAGTACAAAAAATAATTCGAAATTAAAAAAAACACCTCGCAAACACTATACAATGATCATAAAATGAAATAATAAACATAAATTGAAGTGTGCTTAACCAACAATCGTCCTATATCGTTCTTAATTATGGATGTGCAAGTGATATATAGCTAGCAACAAACACTTTCGTCGTGAGCGCGGAAAGATTTATATGAAGTAGCTAAACATATGCATAATACAAAGATCTACAAGTGAGCTGGACGAAAAATCAACCTTCTGGGATACGACGAATCACATATGCATGGAGGGATGCAAGATGAATAGATGAACTTCGCTAGTAAAAGTATATTTGAAAATGTGGCAGAATAACCCTGAAAGAAGAACGAGGAGAGAGCAGCGTTCGCTAAACGCTAAATCCGGCTGCCGCAACCGGTGATTCTTGAGAAACAAGAAGGTCCTTATTAATAAACCAAGACCGCACATGTCAGAGCTCCACTTTATTTACCAACATTATATTAGTATCCTGAAGCACTCCGTAGTCCGTGCATTTTATGTTTACAAGCAGTGCACTGTCATTTCATATTATCTTTCGCCGAGCAGTGCACTGTAGGAGAAAAACGAAAAGGTCCTCGTTATTGAAACAATACCCCACGCGTTAAAAGTCTACGTCGATACAGATAACGTTACGCAGTGCATACTACGTACACCGGCAGTGCACATCGCTGTGCATATCAAGTAGGGTGCATTGCACGGTCATTGAACTGCCATAGAAACTTGTCTTGCACCGTGCGTACAGCGCTTTACGAAGCATTTTGAAGGCAGTTTATACGTATTCCAATGTCAGTGCATACCTGTTTTTAACCTTATTATTGTAGTAGTATCCTGAAGCGCTTTGTGGGCAGTGCATGCTTTGTTTACCTGCAGTGCATATGAGTGTGCATAGCACGCGGGTACATTGCACGCTAAGTGCACTGCCCTCGCATGTTATCTTGCACCTTTGCGCACAACAGTTTACAAAGCATTTTTAAGGCAGATCATACAGAGCTTCAACGAAGTGCATCTCGTGTGCATGGCATTATAATGACAGTATGACGATGCAATCAAGGAGCATTGCATCTCAGTGTATATAGCAGGTGGGATTGAATTGCACAGTGCACTGCCATTTAGCGCAGTTGTATATGAGCAGTGCAAAACGGATAAACAGAGCCACGAAACCCAACACAAATGTACTGCCTCTCCCCTGACGAAGGACTGGTTAGATAGTAGACCCCGCATATATTTCGCTATCAATACTGAAGTGTTCTTCTTGGAAAAGGGGCAATGCATTTTCGTACTGAATTATGACCCACCTGTCAGACAACTTGTTGTTGGAAGATAAAACCTTCCCAACCATCGTTGGTGTTTAAAGAAGGAAGGGAAGGTAGGAAAATGTATCTTCTTCAAACTAGTATAATCAGTTAATGCTGGAACAACCCATAACTTTCTCAGCCACCGCCCGCATGTCGATCTAACGAAAGTTTCAACCACGCTTCAAAACAAGCAGTAAGATATCTCCATCTCTCCAAGGCAAGGCAATGGAGAGAGACGTCGCCATCACTGGCGCCACAAATCATGTAACAAGATATCGAACCTGCTCAAACGATTGAAATTCTAGGGATATATGTGATGAGGCGATTCATCTTGTACTTCGTCTCTACATGGTAGACATGGTAGCGACAACGCAACAGTTTTTTGGAAAAAAAAATTTGCCAACAACGTAGCTGATTTTTATCTAGGGATTCAACGGAGATATAACTTCATAGTTTTAAAGCACGGAGCATAGTTTCTACAGTGATGGAAACAGTTTAATAACCATCATAGTGTAGTACAATTGATATAGCGGAAATAGTTATATACGAAACTACATGACCATTTGGTACGCATGTAGTTTGAGCAGCAGATAGCACTATGTGTAATCACAAAAACTTTTTCACAGTGGATCGATCACTTCAATTGTAGGCTACACCAATTCGTGAATTTTCTATCAAAATAATGTATTACTCTGTGTACTTAATAGCAAGAGATTATACAATACATTGAGAAGTTCAGTCGATGTACAATAAAACTATGCTCTAAATATAATTCAGCTATTCCTGACAAATACTATTTATTATTATGTATATAATCAGCAAGGATGTTGGTGGTTGTTGCAAAAAAGGTAAAAGGAGGAAATAATACCACAGTAAATTTCAAAATATTTCGGCATACATATTTGAACTGATTGTTTTTGCATCGAAGACTACTTATATAAGTTATATAGCAGATAGATTATTATTGTTGATGTTACACATACGCAAGCAGAGTGTTCATTCTTTATCTATGAGTTATTTCTTTACTAAATCTAGAGCATGCGATATATGCTGCATTACACCAAATTGCAAAATTCAACAGGGACCCAGATTATCTCATTTGAATGATCGTACATTGGCTGAAATAGAAATAATGAAAGGTGCGTAATTTCAAGCTCCAGGCGTAACAGAACGTGTTGCACGTCCATTCAGAATGGTATATATACTTTTAAGAATAATATATGAATTTATTTTTTATTTAAATGCTTTAAAACTCAAAAGATTGACCTTGAATAATTATGGTGCTACCATATTAATTATATCATGGAAGAGACGTCTTAGAGCACTACACGATAAGTGGGATAAAGAGCGTGAGCAGAAACTGATAGCTCTCAAGGCCAATGTAAATTGTACGAAGATGTAACGCAGCACGCGCAAACTTGAAGCCAAAGCTAGAAAAAATTAACATCACAATGTCTGCTTCACAAGTAATTTCCAGAGACCCTAGTGGTATGAAAAAGCTACGATGCAAAGATGAATCAGGTGTTTCAGTGAAAGGCAACAACGCAGTCAAGACTAGTTGTAAATTGAAAGATGCAAAGTGCAATGACAATAGTTTGGTGAGTTTACTCTTGCAATCAGGAAAAAAAATTAAAATAATATAATTTTGAATGAGTACTGCTAACAATTATTTAATTCTATTTCTGTTTTGTCAGGTGCAAGTTGATGTGATGGTCTCAATGCAACAAAACAGTGGTACTACTACAGCATCTTCTGCACAGACAAGGACATCAAAAGACAGAGATGAAGTAACCAACATTCAGTTCAGGTACAACAAGAAAAAATCAGATACAATGCAAGCAGCTCCTGCAAGTCAGAGAATCCTCATGAATACTACAACACAGAATGGTTAGACACACGCAAACATCAACCTAACAGCTGTTGGAATGGCAATGAGTCACACAGAAGGAGAAGCTTTAGTAAGGTATGCTGGTAGCTCTGCAGAAGACAAAACAAAAACAATCATCACAATGAACATACTCAAAACAAGCATGATTGTTCAAAATTGCCATGATAGGAGAGTGTTGAGAAAAGATGAGAAAAAAATCGAAAGTAAGACAGTATATCCTAGATACGAGAGTAGCATAACAAATTCTGAAGAGAAGATCACACATGAACAGATTACAGATGAGCAGACTGTTGCAAGTGAACCAGTCAGCAACATTTGTTTTCCAGTGCAGCCAACAACCATCGCTACAAGTACAGTAGAGTCACAAGCTGGAAGCATTGATAGACCTAATTGTTCAGATGCAGGCAAGAGAGATTCAACCAGCATGCTAAACACACAGAGAAGAGAATACAAGTCATCAGAATGTAAATTGTTCAAAGGAACCGGCAGAAACTGTATGCACTAACACAACTCGGAAGCAATGAGTAATGAGCGGTCTATGCCCCAGTGCGATGACACTATTCCTGAAAAAGAGATTAATCCAGAAGAACCTACGGAAGAAGAGTTAGAGATGGACATAATGTTTAAGAATGAGTACCCAGCTGTGGATGAAATTGGTGATGCCATGAAACCGGAAGAAGGAATGGAATTTTAGTCAAGGGAAAATTCTTTCCAATTCTTTGCACTGTATGCAAGGAAAACCGGTTTTTCTATAAGAAAACTCACCAGCCTTAACTCCAAGAAAACAAGCAAAATGATTACACAGACATTTGTTTGCACAAAACAAGGTCAGACTCAAATAAGTGACAAAGTTGTAAAAGAAAGGAAAACAAGTTCTACTATCAGGTGCTCTTGCCTTGTATCCATTGTGGTAAAGAAAACAGAGAAATGATGGATGTACAAAACAGTAAAACTGGACCACAATCACCCTTTGCACCCAATAGATTGGCTCATCAGGTTTTCAAAATGCCACAAGTCAATGACACAGCAAGACAAGGAATTCATACGTATACTACAGCTTGGAAATATTCCACCGAGGAGAGTGATGCAAATATACAGTGGAATGAAACTTCTAACCAGAGGAGTTGGTTTCAATGGCAAAGTGAAAGAACATTTCATGTTTTCCTATGTTTTGCGTGTTAGATAACAATACTATGGAGACATTTCATGTGTGCTAAGTGTGCAGGAAGCTTTGAGGGGGGCCGGATAATCCGCCCCTCCAAGGGCCGGATAATCCGCCCCTCCAAGGGCCGGATAATCCGGCCTACCTCATCGCTCAAGGAAGCCAAGGCGCGTCGCTCTGTGTCTAGTGGGATTTTTTCCCAGAAAATCCGAACTGGGGCGGTTTTTCCTCCCCAGGCCAGATAATCCGGGTTTCGCAAGGGCCGGATAATCCGGCCCCTAGTTTTCGAGAAAAAGGAGCCAAGGCGCGTCGCTCGGATCCGTTCGGATTTTGTACCGGAAAATCTGAACTAGGGCGGTTTTTCTTCCCCAGGCCGGATAATCCGGCCTTCGCATAGGGCCGGATAATCCGGCCCCCAGAAGTTGATCAAGGGCAAGCTCGGTGCGACGCTCAGAGAGGGGGCGGATTTTCTACCGGATAATCCGGCCCTCACTTGGGCCGGATAATCCGGCCCCCAAAGTGTGCAACGGCTGGTTTTTGGAAGGGAGTATAAGTACCCCTTCTTCCCCAACGTCCAGAACTCTTGATTCATTTGAATTCGACCAGACCCTATGCAAGAGCTCTAAATCTCGATCTCCCACTTCAACCACCCTAAGGTCTTGATCTTTGGTGGAATTGAAGGAGGAGAAGTTCATCATCAACATCAAGAATCAAGCGCTTCAACTCCTCTCCATTCACTTGGAGAAATCCCTGATCTAGTATTCTCGTTAATACCTAGATCGTGTTATTGTATTTGACAAGTTTGTTCTTGTGGCAGCTTGTTGTCATTTCGGGAGCCTCCAAGTTGTTGTGGAGATGTTGCCCCGCTAGTTGTGTAAAGGCGCCGGTGCCCGCCTCGAAGGGTACCTATAGTGGAAGGTGGATTAGGCCTGTTGTGGCGAGATCCATCGGAGAACAGGGTGATGCCTTTTGTGGCGTGGTGGTCTTAGTACCACCCACCCCTCCAACGCAGACGTACTTCCCTTAACAAGGAAGGAACTGTGGTCAAACAAATCCTGTCTCTAAGGCTTCACTTGGTTCACTCTGCTCTCTTCCACTCGCCTCCTTACTCGCTAGTAGATAGGTTTGCATATAGGGAAATTCCACATATTAGTTTATCTAGAGAATTTACCTTTGTGCTAAGCCTAAAATTGAAAAAGAATTAAAAATTGGTGTAGCACCTATTCACCCCCTCCCTCTAGGTGCCCATACGATCCATTTCAATTGGTATTAGAGCCTCGGCTCTTAATTCGGGCTTAACCGCCTAAGAGTAGTATGGGTACCAGGGATGATGGAAATGAGGCTGTGGATAAGGTCACAATGGATGATCTCAAGTCGTTGAAAACAACCTTGTTGAAATCCTTTGAGGCCAAGATGGAGGAGATGAATCAAATGATTGCTCGCCTTACATCCTCCATAGCCCCATATCCATCCTCCTCTGAGGCTCCCTCACCATCATCTAAGGAAAATGGTAACACCGGATCTAAGGATGATGATGTGGAAGGTGAAAAACTAAATGGTTCCACCTCCAAAAAGGGAAGTGGTAAGGAGGAATATAGTGAGGTTCGCCATGTATATTCCCCCGACCCACCTATCCCTCATCCTCATATAAACAATAGGGGTGATCCACCCAAGCTCACTGCATCTTCTTTTAACCAATGGCAATTTCTAATGAAATCTCATGTTTGCAGCTCCTCTATTGAATTGTGGAGGATCATTGAAGAAGGTCTTCATGTTGGAGATCAAACCAATCTAACAAGAAGGGAAGTTGTGGATAGCCAGTTGAATGCCACTACTCTCCACATGATACAGCTGGGTGTGGGTCCCAAGGACATGCCACACATTGAACATCTCAACACGGCTAAAGAGGCGTGGGATGCTCTTACGGACCTTTTTGTTGGAAATGAAAGCATGAGAAGAAGCCGGTATGATGCCCTTAGTAACGAAGCGGATGGATTCTACATGTTGGATGGTGAAAACCATGAGGACATGTATATAAGACTCAAGGGCATCGCAACAATATTTCAGAAGCATGGGGCCACTCACATTGATGATGCATGGATAAAAAGAAAGTATGTGAGTGCCTTAATGCCTTTCAAACCGACGGATTTGAAGATCTTGCAAGGTAGACACAACTATCATCAAATGACATCCAATGAAGTCATGCAAGAAATGGCGTCATTCAAAGTGGTGGCAAAGAATGCTGAAGATGCCCGTGCTCGGGCCATTGGAATGCAAAAGGGTGTCAATATGGCTCTCAAAGCCAAGGTTGTTGAGCAAGAGGATGATGAAGGAGCATTTGAGAGGGGATCCATGGACTACCCTGATAAGGTCAAACATGCTCATGGTGAGTACATGGCATTCTATGCAAGGAACTTTTGGAACGACCCTGCCAAAGCCAAGTCTGAACTTGAGCGCAAGAACGGGTCAAATGGAAGAAGAGAAAGTGGCCCAAGATTGAGAACTTGCTTCAACTGTGGAGATAGACTGCACTTTGTAGCTGAGTGTCCTTATGAAAATAGAGAAGACAATGGTTGCAGGCTCATTCTCAAAGAGAAATCCAAAGTTCCTAAGGAGAAGCCATTTGCTAAGAAGAATGGCCCTTTCAAGAAGCAACACAAGATGGTCCTTGTAGCTCAAGAGGAATACTCCTCCGCAAGTGAAGATGAAGAGGATGATGATAGTTCCTGCGAAGTGGCTGCTATAGCCACCACATCGACTCGCTCCTCTCTCTTTGACTCGCCGAACGAGAACGCCATCAACAACAACACCACTTGCCTAATGGCAAGAGGATCCGAGGTATCGACTTCTAACTCCTCATTTTCTAAGACTAACATAATTTTGGATATGGATGATCATGAAAGTCTTGAAATGAAAGAAGAAGTTATTGCCTTGGATACTTTTTTCACTAACCTACAAGGTGAGCACAAACTCCATTTTGATACTCTTATGAGTCAACTTGCTCGAGCCGAAGATCTCCTTGAAGAAAAGGGCAGAATTGAAAGAGAAGATGCCTTGGAGATAGCCTCTTTGAAGAATGCCTTGGAAGAGGAAGAGGAAACTCGAGTTTCTTTGGAAGAAAGACTCGAATCCCTAGAGGAGTCATAAGAAGAAGTTGTAGGTCAGCTCATTAAAGATCGTGACCATGCCCTTTCCAAGGTAAAGAAACTAAAGAAAGAAAAGATTGATTTTGGGGCTGTTCATGCTAGACTTTTGGAGAAGTTTGATGATCTTGAAAGTGCTCACAAGGCATTGAAGAGTGATCATTCTACTCTAAATGAGTCTCATGACCAGCTCCAAACTCAATTGAAATGGTATAATATACCAAGTACCTCATCTCCATCCTTTGGAAAAGAAGATCTTGCAAGGAGTTCTCAACACAAAGGCAAAGGGGTTATTGATGAGATACTGAGAAGGCAAAGGACAAACAACAGTAAAGAAGGTCTTGGTTACATACCCAAGATAAAGAGCAAGAAAAACAACAAGAAGAAGAAGAACAAGACTGCTCAATTGAAGACTAGCAACATTACCAATGACAAGACTAATTATGATGGTTTTGCAGGGATCAACAATCCTAACTTCGAACTATATTGTGATGCTTATGGTGATGTTTATGCTAGTTATGTAGGGCCTTATGATTGTTACATTCCTTGGTCTATTTGGGTTCCCAACACCCTTGTTACTAACATGAGAGGACCCATTGAAAAATGGGTACCTAAAACCAAGAAGTAATTTTCTTGTAGGGCTATGCTTCCGGTGGTTCTACATGGGTACTGAGAAGCGGTCAGACGAGTCATATGACCGTAAGCAAGGAGATCATCACGGAGATGCGCCAAACCTTGAACACATTACCGCCTCCTATGGTGACAAGTCAAAATCTGAGATATTGGGTCTCGCAAAGTTGTGGTGGCTCACGATATCTCCTCGTGGACGCCATGCTTGTTGAGACCCTGCATAACTTACTTTCAGTTCGTGCCCTTGGTAAGATGGGCTTTGCAGTTTACATTGATGCTGATTTGGTGGTACTCTTGTGGAGCAAGTCTCTAAAAGTCGCTTTCGTGGGATATGTCGAAAATGACCTGTACGTGGTAGACTTTTCGGGGAAAACCACTATAGGTCCGATGTGTCTTTTTGGAAAGGCTGACGCGGGTTGGCTATGGCATCACCGACTATCCCACGTCAATATGAGAACTTTGCAAAGTCTCCACAAGGGTGGCCACATTCTTGGACTAAAAGAAAATGTCTCTTTTGCCAAAGATCGTGTCTACAGGGCGTGTGTTGAAGGGAAAATGCATGATTCTCCTCATCGAAGGAAAACTATTATCTCTTCAAAAAGTATCTTGGAGCTTCTTCATGTGGATGTTTTTGGACCTCCATCTCATGCAACCCTCGGTGGAAAGAAGTATTGTCTAGTGATTGTTGATGATTACTCAAGATACACTTTGGTTTATTTCTTCAAGTTGAAGAGTGAAACTCAACAAACTGTCATCGACTTCGCCAACAAGGTTCAACGTCAACACAACGTCCCCATTCTGGCTATAAGGAGTGATAACGGCTCGGAGTTCAAGAACTACACCTTAAATGAGTTCCTAAGTGAAGAGGGGATAAGACATCAATATTCGCCATGACACCCCTCAAAGAAATGGTGTAGCCGAGAGGAAGAATCAAACTCTAATGGACATGGCAAGATCAATGTTGGCCGAATTCAAATCACCATATAACTTCTGGGCTGAAGCAATCTCTACTGCTTGTCATTCATCCAATTGTTTATACCTCCGCAAGATTTTGGACAAGACTCCGTATGAAATACTTATCGGTAACAAGCCAAACATCTCATACTTTCGGGTATTCGGGTGTAAGTGTTTATTTCTTATTAAAGGAGTTCGTTTATCTAAGTTTGAATCTAAGGCTCTAGAAGGTATTTTTGTTGGTTATGGTGCCGAATCCCACACTTATAGAGTCTACAATAAGTTCCCCAGAACTGTTGTAGAATCTTGTAGTGTGGTGTTCGAGGAAAATGACGGTTCCCGTGCGGAGCAAGTTGTTGTTTGTGATGCAGATGTTGAAATACCCTAAGATGCCATAAAGAAGAATGGGCGTGGGATTCTTCCGCCCCATTGAGGAACCCCTTGTGGTGGACCGGGAATGACAATGCTCTATTCATATAGAGCCCTCATCTACTCATACGCAACATGCTCCAACCACGGGGGCAACTTCTACACCATCTCCATCAACTGCTGAAGGTCAAGTTGCTCCAGAAAGCTCCATGCCGGATTTTCTGGTGGATACCGGATTATCCGGTCACCCCGCTCCAGCTGTCCATGCAGCTCTTGGTGGTGAAGATATCAACACAAGCTCCAGGCCAGATTTTCCGGCTGACCCCGGATTATCCGGCTCCTCGCCAGTTTAAGCGAGTCACAGGCTTCCTGATGATGCTGCTGCAAGTCCTCCCAGGCCGGATTATTCGGCCTCTTCATCGGCCGGATTATCTGGCCCTGACTCTCCAGTTCTGCAGCCTCCTGTTATGGCTA
Organism: Avena insularis; assembly: GCA_023614405.1. Classification (NCBI taxonomy): domain Eukaryota; kingdom Viridiplantae; phylum Streptophyta; class Magnoliopsida; order Poales; family Poaceae; genus Avena; species Avena insularis. The sequence continues at coordinate 99,212,757 of CM042684.1, read as the reverse complement.
CGGACTCACCTCAAGGGCATGCATCTCCACCACCTACTACTGATGTTCCAACATCGATCAAGGCGGAGAAAATGCCTCCAATGAAGACTCAAGTGATGAATCTCCTCCACCAAGAGACAACAAACTTATTGAACTTCGTCGCAAGGCTCGGGCTGATCGTAACCTTGAGTTGAGGGGTCACACTCTCGACAAGGTTGTTGGTGATCTTCGACGAAGGGTGTCTACTAGAAGAGAATTGGCCAGTTTTGGTGAGCATCAAGCTCATATCTCCATGGTGGAACCTAAGAAGGTCTTTGAAGCTCTTCAAGACCCAGACTGGGTTGTTCCTATGCATGAAGAATTGAACAATTTCGAGCGCAACAAAGTCTGGAAACTAGTGGAGAAACCCAAAGAGTGCCGCAATGTTATTGGAACCAAGTGGATTTTCAAGAACAAGCAAGATGAGAATGGCATTGTTGTGAGGAACAAGGCAAGACTTGTGGCACAAGGTTACTCCCAAGTTGAGGGCATCGACTTCGGCGAGACCTATGCTCATGTGGCTCGTCTTGAGTCCATCCGTATCCTACTTGCTTATGCCGCTCATAACAATTTTAAGTTGCAGCAAATGGACGCCAAGAGTGCCTTCCTTAACGGTCCTCTACATGAGTTGGTATACGTAAAGCAACCCCCGGGGTTTGAGGATTCTAACTTCCCGAACCATGTCTACAAACTCGATAAGGCACTCTATGGCCTTAAACAAGCCCCACGTTCGTGGTATGAGCACCTTAAAGAGCTTTTGTTAGATCGTGGCTTCGAAGTTGGGCAAATCGACCCCACTCTTTTTACTAAGAAGGTTAGGGGGGAGATCTTCGTATGCCAACTATATGTAGACGATATCATTTTTGGTTCTACTAACAAAGCTTTTAACGATGAGTGTTCAAAGCTTATGACTGACAGGTTTGAGATGTCTATGATGGGGGAATTACGGTTCTTTCTTGGATTCGAGATCAAGCAACAAAGAGAAGGAACCTTTATTAATCAAGCAAAGTACATCCAAGACATGCTCAAGAGATTCAAGATGACGGATCTAAATGGTGTCGCTACTCCGATGCAAACAAAGTGTCATCTCGAACTCAACCCTCATGGTAAAGATGTGGACCAAAAGATATACTGGTACATGATCGGCTCTCTTCTTTACCTCTGCGCATCTAGACCCGATATTGTGTTGAGTGTGGGAGTGTGTGCAAGGTATCAAGTAGCTCCTAAAGAAATCCACTTAGTGGCGGTCAACAGGATCTTTCGATATTTAGTTCATTCCCCCAACTTTGGTCTCTGGTATCCCAAGGGCTCCAATTTCTCTTTATGTGGTTATTCTGACTCAGATTGGGCTGGTGATAAGGATGATCGGAAGCCAACTTCTGGATCTTGTCAATTTTTGGGAAGATCTCTTGTATGTTGGTCCTCCAAATAGGCAGAATTGTATATCTCTCTCCACCGCTGAAGCTGAATATGTTGATGCTGCCAGCACTTGTACTCAATTATTGTGGATGAGGCAAACTTTAAAGGAATACGGTGTCAATTGTGACAAAGTGCCTCCTTTATGTGATAATGAAAGTGCTATCAAAATTGCATAATCCAGCTTCAAAGATGTATGACGAAGCATATTGAGATTTGGAATCATTTTATTCGTGACCATGTTGCTCGAGGTGATATTGATCTATCTTTTGTGAGCACGAAGAACCAACTGGCGGATATTTTTACAAAGCCACTTGATGAAGCAAGATTCTGCTATTTGAGGAATGAGCTAAATATCATTGATTCCGGGAGCTTGTCTTGATCACCCATGTACCCACTCGTACATCTCAATCCTTGTTTGGTCTAGGTGTGGGCATGGATATAGGGGGAGTGTGGTCCTAACTTATTGGGCTAACCCTCTCCCCATAATGCCAATAGCAAGTTATATCATTTCTCTTAATATCATGTTGTGATATGTGAGCTTATTGATGAGTATTGGTCGTGAACCCAAAATATATCTTCTCGGTATCACACCATACAATCCAACAAGGTGGCTTCGGCCACCGCCCTCTCCTTTGTGGAGAATTGGATCTTTTTGGATGTTATTTGCTCTCTCTTGTTCTTATGGGAATCACACTCAATCTTGGCTTTTATTTGATTTTTTTTTGCAATTTTGAGTGTGAAGATGAGGATGAGGAAGAGCATGAGGACGAGGACTATGATGAGTGATCCCATGGGGCGCTAGCATCACTCTTCTCCCTTTTTGGTGTCTCGATGTCAAAGGGGGAGAAGTAGTTCTATTAGGTTGTCCGTGGATTTGCATGGGTCGGGTATAATCACTTGCACTTTTGATTCGTTATTTCTTGCTTATGCCCATTTAGCGTTGAACTTTTATATTCCTGATTTGTGATTTGTGGTTGAGACTTTATGTGGTTGTCTGGATGATACCTATGGACTTCATATCGTGGATTATGCTCATGGTTATATCTATTCATATCCTATTGCTGGTGGTTTATCACGGAAGGCGCGCGCTCATAATGGTTATCCAATAATAATTGTGATTTATGTCAAGGATGCCTATTCTCTACTTCAGTGGTATGTGTTTTTGCCCTTTAGTCTATGGAATAGATTCACCTATTTGTGTGCATTTGTATTCCAATGCAAAACTCTATTATGCACACATTGAGGGGGAGTCCCTTCCATAGTTATCTCTGTTTGTCTTGTGTCTTTCTCTCAGAATCTGGTATTGTCATCTAACACACAAAAAGGGGGAGATTGAAAGAACATTTCATGTTTTCCTATGTTTTGCGTGTTAGATAACAATACTATGGAGACTTTTCATGTGTGCTAAGTGTGCAGGAAGTTTTGAGGGGGGTCGGATATTCCGCCCCTCCAAGGGCCGGATAATCCGGCCTACCTCATCTCTCAAGGAAGCCAAGGCGCGTCGCTCTGTGTCCAGTCGGATTTTTTCCCGGAAAATCCGAACTGGGGTGGTTTTTCCTTCCCAGGCCGGATAATCCGGGTTTCACAAGGGTCGGATAATACGGCCCCCAGTTTTTGAGCAAAAGGAGCCAAGGCGCGTCACTTGGTATCCGGTCGGGTTTTCTATCGGAAAATCCGAACTGGGGCGGTTTTTCTTCTCCAGGCCGGATAATCCGGCCTTCGCATAGGGCCGGATAATCCGGCCCCCAGAAGTTGATCTAGGGCAAGCTCGGTGCGACGCTCAGAGAGGGGGCGGATTTTCTACCGGATAATCCGGCCCTCACTTGGGCCGGATAATCCGGCCCCCAAAGTGTGCAACGGCTGGTTTTTGGAAGGGAGTATAAGTACCCCTTCTTCCCCAACGTCCAGAACTCTTGATTCATTTGAATTCGACCAGACCCTATGCAAGAGCTCTAAATCTCGATCTCCCACTTCAACCACCCTAAGATCTTGATCTTTGGTGGAATTGAAGGAGGTGAAGTTCATCATCAACATCAAGAATCAAGCGCTTCAACTCCTCTCCATTCACTTGGAGAAATCCCTGATCTTGTATTCTCGTTAATACCTAGATCGTGTTATTGTATTTGACAACTTTGTTCTTGTGGCAGCTTGTTGTCATTTCGGGAGCCTCCAAGTTGTTGTGGAGTTGTTGCCGCGCTAGTTGTGTAAAGGTGCCGGTGCCCGCCTCGAAGGGTACCTATAGTGGAAGGTGGATCGGGCCTGTTGTGGCGAGATACAACGGAGAACAGTGGTGAGGTTTTTGTGGCGTGGTGGTCTTAGTACAGCCCACCCTCCAACGCAGCGCATTTCCTTAACAAGGAAGGAACTATGGTCAAACAAATCTTGTGTCTCCGCAGTGCTTCACTTTGTTCACTGCTCCTCTTCCACTCGCTCCTTACTCGCTAGTAGATTGGTTTGCATATAGGGAAATTCCACACATTAGTTTATCTAGAGAATTTACCTTTGTGCTAAGCCTAAAATTGAAAAAGAATTAAAAATTGGTATAGCACCTATTCACCCCCCCTCTAGGTGCCCATACGATCCATTTCACAAAGACGCGTCAAACCTTAAGTATGCTGACAAGAAAGACCGCAGAAATAAAGATATAGAGGAATGCTTGAAGAGGTTTACCCGTCTTCAATCGAAGGTTTCTGGGTTCTCATATACATTCAACACTGACCACACAAACGTCGTTCGTAGCATCTTCTGGACAGACACAATGTGTAGGATGAACTACGAACTATACAGTGAATACGTGTCATTCGACACAACATTCCAGACGAACGTATAAAACATGCCTTTTGCACCAATCATTGCCGTGAACAACCATGGAATCACTGTTTTCTTTGGGATCGGTCTTCTGCAGGACAAGTCAGCTGAAACATTCAAGTGGCTGTTCAAAACTTTTGTCTTGGAAATGGGTGGTAAAGCACCAAATTACATAATCACTGACCAGTGCAGAGCAATGAAGAAAGCAATTGATGAACTGGATATACTGCTTTACACAATCCACAGGTTCTGCCTGTGGCACATAATCAAAAAGATGCTAGAAAAGCTTGCTAGCATTTTGGCAAGAAATGAAGGCCTGTCGGAAGAACTAATACATGTGATAAAGAACTCATTGCTGTAGAAGAGTTTGAAAAATGATGGAGGGAAGTATTGGAAAAATACGGAATTACAAACAACAAGCATCTGCTAGATTTATGGGATATCAGAGATCACTGGGTACTAGCCTACTTCATGGACTGCTTCTATCCCTTTTCCTCGTCAACTACAAGAAGCGAGAGCACCAACTCCATGTGGAAAGACTATGTCGACCACACAGACACAATACTGAAATTCCTAGATTCATATGAGGCAATTCAGGAGAAAAGCTTGAGTGCGCTCGACATGAAAAGGAACAGGACTTCAGAGAAGACAGCACCAACATGGAGCAGATATGGACTTGAGACAGATGCAATAAACATTTACACTACAGACAGATTTCTCAAGTTTCAGAAGCAACTAGAAGATAACGCAGCTTTCGAAATAACAAGGGAAGAAACAACTGACATAGGAATGAAATACGTACTGACCAAAAGAAGTCATGGCACACATCCAGATTTCAACATAAATGTTTTTATAGTTGAAGTGGATAATGAGAATAAAGTTTTCTCATGCAAGTGCAAAAAAATGTCAAGGGATGGAATCCAGTGCTGTCACGTCCTTAGGGTTGTGGTACGTCTTGGTTTAGTACATAAGATGTCAGATAGTTTTGTGAACCCTAGATGGAAAAGATGCAACCCACATCAGCCATCCAACTATGTTTTTCGTCTTCCTGACGGTAACAAGATCAACGCAGCATGTCCAATACATTTTGTGATTGAGTTGACTCGTTTTGCTAAGATCTGCTCAAAAGCATGCAGTATAGACAAATCATACCAAGTTCTGGTAGAGTGCATCGATGAAATTGAGAAGAAGGTAAATGCTTCAATAGACCAAGATGAACAAAGCAACACAGAGGGCATGGTAGATGGCATCGATAACTTACATGAAACAATTCGTACTCTGTTGAGAGATCCTCCAATCATAAAAACAAAGGGTAGGAAAAAAGAACAGAGACTAAAACCAGGGTTAGAGCAGACGAAAAGAAAATGCGGTACCTGCGGAAAGAGAGGGCACACAAAACCTAAATGTGAATTCTGGCTTAAGGAGAGAGAGGTATTATATATATACACATGAATATTTTTTCTTATATTTTACAAAGTATCGTACCTAGCGACAAATTATATCTATGTAGTTTTTACTATTGCAGATTGAGGTTATTGAACTATATATAAACGTTTGTTTACAGGGCAGAATGATCCAGAAGAAGCACAAGATAAGATCAAAAGCTTCAATAGAGAAAAGTCCAACTTCAAGCAGTGATTATGAGACGATTGATGCTACTGGTGTAAGTTATCTTGTAAAAAAATAATAATATTCGATACATTAAGTCGAACTACTATTTTAACAAATAATCTTCAGGACGACCTGACACCACCAAAGAGAAGATTTTTTCAGAAAAATACAAGCCAGAAAAGTAAATCAAAACGTGGACGCAGTTATGTTGACAACACTAGTACAGATCAAGTAAGCTAATTTTGCACAATGATACCTATTACAGCATATCTTGAACCTGATTGTAACCACACAAGACTAACATTTTGTCTGCTTTTTCTAAAGAAAAATTTGACTCCACAGAAAAGAAGAAGAGTATGGAAAGAGAAGGAACAATAAAGTCCATCAGCAACATCAAGTGATAACAACTCAACTGATTCAGATAGAGTAAGTATTAATTTATAGCTGGTGACTTAGAAAATAGGAAAATTATTGGACATGATATTTGTTAAGTCGTGAAAATTAAACGCTTGATACATGTGATGCAGATGTTATCAAAACCACATAAGCAGAGGAGAAGTTCAGTAGGAACAGCACGAAAACCAAGAGAAGAAAGAAATTGTACACGAGGGATTGATGGACAAAATTCTAACATCAGAAAAAAAGATCTCATCCATATCCCACACGGAATGTTGTGAATATGTATGAAATCCCTCAGACAGATGCTAACCTCAGTGGAAATGATGGAAATGTTTCTCCAAGTTATGGTCATTCGTAACTAAGTCAGCAGAATGTAAGTAGTGAACAATCAAAAGAGGAAGTGCAGTACAAAAATACAAATAAAAAGAACAATGATTACAAGGAGCAGTCAAGTGCAGACATCCGTGGCAAGCCACAAAAGACCTCAAGCATCAGTTGAGAGGAATGTACAAACAAGAAACAGCCCTATGAATTCAGTACAGTTCAATTTACATAAAAGTAACAGTATGAAAAGTCCGGTGATAAGAACAGTCAGAACAAGACAAAGCACCATTCAAGATGAAGATCTCGACAGTGATTGGTCCAGAAACAATAATAAAAAGGAAGGCATAAGCAGTTCAAAAATCCCCAGAAAAGGACATGGCCGTCTACAATGGTATTTGACTGGACAAGTTCAAGAGCCAAGGCAAGTTTTAAATTTCATAATATTTAAAACATTACAATTAGGATTGCCCAAATAGTTTGCTCTACATACATGTTATAAAAAATGATTGCTAACAATGTTTCTTTATTTCATGCAAGAGAAGCAGCAGGATCAGGTCATGATACAAATATTGTTTTGTAGCACATGACTGTAATTAAAAATTCACTCATAATAAATGTAAGAAATTATAGAGCAGATTTTGTATTCTTATCAACTTATAATAAAGTTATAGAGGAAAGTGTTTTGTATCATGGCATCACTTGTTAGTTACTGGTATAAAAAGGATAAATTGACTACAACCATACATACCATTACACCGGTTTTGCAAATAAGATAAAAAAATTAGACACAATAGCCATGAAACTCTAGAACAATCTACTGTAGTTCGAAAGAATACTTTTGTACCGGATTTTCAATGGAACAATGCTTTTAAAAAAAGAATTACACTATATATATAACAACTAGAAATATTTAACTTAACAAAAAAAGTAGAACATTTACATATTTTTTTTTGTTTTGAAATATTTTACATATTATTCTTACAGACTATAAGATAGACCACTCGTGCATCTATGCAATCACAATATAACAGATGAATCAGGGAATTAATAAATAAAAAAGGAACGAGGGCAGTACATAACTAACATCGCTGACAGTACATGAACTGCATTAAAGTACATCAGGATAAAACAAAATAAAACAGTGCATAATCCTTTAGAGAAGCAGTGCTATGCTTCAAACAACAATGGGCATGTCAATTGTATTAGTGGGCCTTTCTTGTATGGAAGCAGCAGTTTTATGGTTGCGAACTCTTGAGGTATCGTATGGACAATTTCGTAGTGGGCCTTAATTTTCATAACTACTAGCACGATTTGCACGATCGGTTGGCTATAAGGATACGAGCAGTCATGGAAGCAGTAAAGGCACAAGTTGCAACAACGGCAAGACCGTTCATCATTTGCGCGATTTAAACTCAGAAGAACAAGGTGTCTATCTAGCGCATAATTATATATTATTTTGTAGTCCATCACATACTTGTTCTTATTAGATCCATCCTCGTTTACTACTGCAAAAATAAACAGATTGAAGTCGTGGTACTAGACGTGTTCGTCCCAGACATGATGGACGACAGGCTTCAGACCACAGAGACTCATAGCATTACTGTTCACGGAACGACGGTTCTTACTGTGGAGTACACCAACTAGGAATCAACGCTGAACAGAATCCTCTCCATGTACGAGGCTTGCTTGAAGAGGTTTGTACCCATCCAACTTACCGTATGATTCTATTAAAACGATTGTCATATGAATTATGCATGACTACAGCACAAATGAATTGAAGGTAGTTTGATTCGTATAAAATAGTTTACCATATTAATTTGAACTAGTTTTTCCTAACAAGTCCTTTTCACTAGTTTAGATACGAATCAAACATCAACCCATACATATTTTATCAAAATCCCTTGATTTTCCAACGATAGAAACAAATATACTGTGTATCATATGAATCTCTACAGGATTAGAGTGGATATAGGAAATGCATTCCTACATTATCAATACTCCTACATCTTTCATGTCATAAGAATCAATAATACAAGTTCTAAACTGTATCCTTCTAGTGTTCATTTCACCAGACTCTGGTACTAATAATCACATTTCATTTGACACCAGGATAAGACCAGGTACGTTGGACTTTACATTGAATATACTGCTCAAGGAAGTGAAAAAACCTTCGCCGTCGTACAACTCACCATGAGAGAGAACGTCCTAGTTTATCATTATGCTAGGGCCACGAAAAAATGCCAGGCACTTCGTGATTTTTTCAAGGAAAAACAGATCACCTTCATTAGCATCGACAAGAGGACTGATTCAAAGATGTTGATGAAAGAAAAGTTTTTCATCCCTGAAGAGTACCATGTAGACATACAGGGAATATTCAATACATTCCAAGGTGACAATTATGTGTACCGCATGGCTAGTATTGCAGCAGTACTCATTGATTCATCATACAGTGAGATGAAGATAGCAGCAAGTGACTCAGAAATGCATAACAAATGGGAGTGGAAGCCAATGCCAATGGAGAATCTGCATTACTCAGCAAAAGATGGGTATGTAAAATACGAGTTGTACAAGAGAATAACATTCAGCAGCTACTGCCTCAGTTTAGGAAGACAAATTCTCAATGATAGGCTGTGCACCGGGTGTAAAGGAGGTGAAGGATATAAATCATACAAATGTTTTTTGTAGGTAGGTCCATTAGCTGATAACAATAATAAGTGGGACGACGAATATACGATGTGTCTGGCAGCAGATATCGACAGGTGGACGAAGAACGATGAATGGTGGATGAAGAGTGACGACGATGAAGAAGACTGAATTTAGCTAAAGACTGTGATTATGTGAGTACAGTCTGCTAGCAATCTTATAATTTAGTTTGTTAATTCGGTTACACAAAAGTGGTTATGATCTAGTATATTATATTAGGAGTACAATGTAATTAGTGTGTGTGTGTATAAATTAAACTACTTTTTTATCATTATTCTATAATGTTTGTAATTACAGCATATGAATATATACTTGTATTTCATATGTACATTCCTAATTTAGTCTCGAAGGCAGGCAAGTTAACTGTAAATAAATAAGAAAAATCCCATTAACAAGTTAAAATTTCCTAAAAAATTAATTGTAAAATTTGACAATTGAAACAAATTCTGATGCATCCACTTGAATATTCACAACACATCAAACAAAATCAATAGAAATAATGAAATGCATTACCACATAACAAGCAGTTCAAAACATACATCAAGCGGTTCATAACAACAACCGGTTCAATACAACTTACATCTGCACTAAAAAACAATCAGAAGGAACTGCAGTCATCATATAAGATGATGTCAATGACAAACATTATCTTAATGTTTCGGTTTGAAGTGGTCCTGCCAGTGACGAGAATTGCATGCCCAACTTCAAGACATTCATGATGACGTTCAACAAAGGTCTTCCACTCAGGGGTGCTGAAGATAATTCGACCATCACTCCCTGTCTTGTACGAAATGAAGCTCACGGCACCATTTGCACCAAGCCGTACTCCAGCCACGCCTTCTTCGGAAATTTCAAGAGATAAAACCATTCTCGAAGGTAGTTTCTAATTAAGTTGCAGAAGTTAGAAATCTAATAACTAACAAGCAATAAAAAAGGCAAGTAGAAAAATAATGATAACTAATAACATACCATATCATGACGGCAAACATGCGTCCTGGTCAAGCGAGTAACAAGTGCTAGGCCAACGTACAATTCTTTTGAAGGAATGATGTGGAGAAGATAGCACTTTTCACTCCTGGTAAGCTTGCATCTCTAAGCAACAATTGTATTATCCAATGGTCCTTCTTCCTCCTCATCCTCCCGATCCTCCTCATCAGACTCACTCTCTTCGCCCTCATCCTCGTCATCACATCCGTCATCCTCGTCCTCATCCCCCTCATCGTTCATATGCATAACAGTCATACTTGGACAAGGAGCTCCCATTGAAAATACCAGATACACACCAGAGTCGATTTGGTTTTCAGCAATAAACCTTCTCCATGAAGAACTTGCAAGGCGAGTCATTGCTCGCTCTTTGTGCATATCCACAACATAAATTCGCCCAAGAGCTTGAAACTCAATGCTTTGTCATGTTATTCTATTGAATTCTCTCCTTATATTGCATGGGATAGTCTAAATTGAATAAAATAATTAAATAAATGACAATTGTATAGAAAGAAAATTCAATAAATATAAAAAGCAAGAATTATATGCATACTAATGAACGCTCAAATCGACCATGTACAAGACAGACAAGGAATATCGGGGCTGGATTTGTTTCATCACTATAGTCTGTGAAACAAACCTGACATAGTGCCATGTCCTAAAAAAATGAAAAGCACTCTTTAATTTATGATAAAGCTACCTAAGATTAAAAAATGGCATCATATTTGGAATGAACATAAATTAATTTTAGGGACGGACTAAGTGAGCCAAGTAGGAAGCACAAATAAATAATTTTTTTTCATATACCAGAAGGATAAATCACACCACCCCAACCCTTCATTTCATAATCATATTGTAACTAATCAATAGGAAAATGAAAGTACAGAAGCATAATCAACCTAAAAGTGTATCCTCATTGCATCATCACATTGAATGCTAACTAAAAAACTAAACATCTCCATATATATACAAATTGAACAAAAAACTTAATATCTAAAACGCTGTCGAAATTTTTTATTCTGTACAATTTATAAAATGAATCGACCAAAAATATGAATACATCTTATCTAGAACTATGGTTCGAAAGAAACAAGACTAAATTGTGCAGGATTTATAGGATAAAAACGAGGGAATAAGTTGAGCATACCTTGAGAGGGAGATTGGGGAGCTAAACAAAAGCGAAATCCTTTAGATCTGATGGTTTTTAGGGGAGCAATTGAGAGGGAGAGGAGATGGGAATAGGAGGCGACCTCTCTCTGTTAGTCCTGGCGGCTGGGGACGACTAGGTTGGGATGGGAATGGCAACCACGCACCTGATGCTACATTTATAAGTGTATGACCTTTATGCTAGGAGATACACTGCCAAACCACGTTGTATTGCACAGCTCCCTCAGCAGTACAATCTAAACTATACGGGCAGTACTATGTATGAAGTGGATACATTTTGCATATGCCCGTTTGCATCGAATGTTGATTACATACCACGGTGAATGCACTGCCGTTGCACGTTATCTTACATCGTCCACACATCACTATATCAAAGACTTAAAGAGCAGTGCAAAAAAAATTCACAGGCAGTGCATCCGTTCTAAATGAATAGTACGTGTCCGTGTCCACCGCACGTACCGAAAGTCTTGCACACTTGGCATGGCACTGTATTGTAGCACACGACATGCAGTCCACGCAGGAAGTCCATATACCGGATAGCACTATATTGTAGAACACGGCATGCACTCCACAGAGACAGTGCATATGGTAAGAAAGGCTGGTTCACTCCTGCCTACAGATGCAGTGCACAAGATTTCCACGGGCAGTGCATATGCGGCTACATGGCAGGTTCAGTGCATTCTAGCATAAGAATGCAGTGCATACGCTCTACACAACGATACGTTCATCACGGGTGGAGAACACACTACACAGACCGCACAGGCAGTGCAACCATAACTTATCAGGGCAGCACACGACATGCAGTCAACACAAGAAGTGCATATAGATGTCAATATCTATGCCTTCCCGGGTAGCAAAGAGACGCAGTGTATCTTGGTGTGCATGGTAGGTGTAGTCCATTCCACAGTCACTGCACTGCCTGCGCACGCGTTAAAAACGGTCGATCGGCGTTATTAAAGATAGCGCAGAACCCAAGCGGCGAGGCATTATGGATTTGGTGTGAGCTGTATAAGCGTGCAATTATTTGTAGCACACGACATGCAGTCCACCTAGGCAGTGCATATACCACACAACACTATATTGTAGAACACGACATGCACTCCACAGGGGCAGTGCACATTGTAAGAAAGGGAGGTTCACTCCTGCCTACGGATGCAGTGCACAAGATTTACACAGGCAGTGCATATGCGGCTGCATGGCAGGTTCAGTGCATTCCAGCATAAGGATGCAGTACATACGCTCTGCACAACTATACGTTCATCGCGGGTGGAGAACACACTGCACAGACCGCATAGGCAGTACAACCATAACTTATCAAAACAGCACACGACATGCAGTCAACACAGGCAGTGCATATAGATGTCAATAGCAGTGCCTTCCTGGATGGCGAAGAGACGCAGTGTATCTTGGTGTGCATGGTAGGTGTAGTCCATTCCACGGTCACTTCATTGCCTGCGCACGCGATAAAAACGGTTGGTCTGCGTTATTAAAGATAGCGCAGCACCCAAGCAGCGAGGCATTATGGATTTGGTGTGAGCTGTACTCCTCACAGGCTTATAAATAGTGCCGGCACCTCTTCACGCTTCTAAACAACATCAGTACCAGGGATAACTATTCGATCTCACATACCTATCACCGGCTCCATAATGCCTCGCCGCCTACCCACATGTTGGGCCAAGTTCCCTCCGGGTGCTTGCATACCACTTCCAAAGCCGCCTAGCTCCAACGACGAAGAAGAGAAAGAGGAGGTCTCGTCGCAGGAGTCGGTCACGGCTCAAGGTGTGGTAGCCGTTGCGGAGAAGGAGCGAACCTACAAGAACCTACATGAATACGCCTCTTTCTCCGCCGACAGCAACCAATCCTACGACCTAATGCTGCCACCAACCTCAACAAAATTTAACTCGTTCGGTAAGGAGAAGAAGAGGCGGGAGGATGCAAGGAACCGCGAGGAATAGACCGCGTTCCTCACTTCCGTGGAGAGCGAGAGTATCTCTGCTCCAGCGGCGCCGGAGAAGGAGAAGGAGGAGGTAAAGAAGGAGAAGGAGGAGGTCGACTCATTGGAAAGGGAAAAAAAGAGGAGGGAGGATGGTTGGAACCGCGAGAGGGTCGCTGCCTATACGGCGCATAGGGCCACCGTTCATGAGTCCAACAGCATAGCAGTTCTGGAGATGACCAATCAGTTTCGACAAGCAGCGGAGGCGAGGAGGAACCAACCCAAGGGTAGGCAGCAAGCAGTAGCTGGTGGCTGGTGGTGGCAGCGAACGGCCATTTAGGCAGGTCCATCATATGTCATCCACATATACAGCGATGAAGACGATTAGGTCATCTAGCTTTATTTTATGTTTTTATTTATATATCCATAAATGTCATTCAAATCTTGTAAAATATCTCCTGATTTGGATGGACTATTAATCTATCTGAATTTTGCAAAATTCCATCGATTCAGCAGTAACCACGGAAGAAATCCGGTCCATAGTCATCGTACCAGGTAGTGCATGACCTTTATTAATATACATCCGGATCTTACAAACCAAGGCAGTGCATAGCAGGTTTGAAATACAGTAGTTAAAAGGCAGTGCTCCTTTTCATGGGCTGCCTGCTTTAAAATTGGTATCTTCTCATCAACAGTGTATGGAAGCAACAAAGAAGTCTTTGCGCTGTTTGTCTGACGCTGGGGCTCTTTTAGTTAAAAGTCCATCGCTGACAAACTGTCGGATCCTTAAGTTTGTTACTAAATCAAATGGGCCTGTGCATAACAGGCGTGTGTTTAAGAAGCAGAACTGTGGCTACGTACTTTTAAGGTCTAAAATGTAGTGTTTTTAACTAGTTTTTTGAATTTTTATGTAATATGAGGCAGTGCATAATACTTTACAAAAGCAGTGCTATGCTGCAACTACCAATGGGCCTGTGAACTATATCAGTGGGCCTTTAATGTATATAAGGAACAAATACATGGTTGTGAAGTTTTGAGGTATTGTATAGACAATTTCGTAGTGGGCCTTTTTTATAACTACTAGCACGATTTACACGATCGGTTGGTTATAAGGATACGAGGAGTCGTGGAAGCAGTAAAGGCGTAAGTTGCAACAACGGCTCACCAGTTCATCATTTGCAGCGACGAAACTCAGAAGAACAAGGTGTCTAGCTAGCGCATAATTATATATTATTTTGTAGTCCATCACATACTTGTTCTTATTAGATCCATCTTTGTTAACTACTGTAGAAATAAACAGATTCAAGTCGTGGTACCGGACGTGTTCCTCCCATGGATGACGGGCTTCAGACAACAGAGATTCATCACATTCCTGCTCATGGAATGACAGTTCTTACTGTGGTGTACACCAACGAGGAATCCACTGTCGACAAAATACTCGCAATGTATGAAGATTGGTTTGACGAGGTTAGTACTGATCCAATTATGCAGAAATTTTGCAGTACCTTTTCCTGACCATAACTTTGAACCAGTTTTCATTCGAATCAAACATTTACCCCATACATCCTTTTTCAGAATCCATTGTTTTTTCCTATGATCAAGCAAACTATTTGTAGTACGAATTAATGTAACCCCGTACATACGTTTTTTCCTGTTTGGCACATGCTGTTTTTTGTCAGTATTCGGAAGATAACATAGTATCTAAAAATACTGTAGTTTTCAATAGTTTGGGAGTTTGGCCACAGTAAAACACAAAAGTTTCAAAACTATGGTATTACAAAAACTGAGGTTTTTTTGCATATTTCAAGAGGTCTAGACCTGTTTTTTTACAAATACTATGTTTTTGTGCAAACTGTAGTATTGATTGCCTAGCGTTGATATACTATGGTTTTAGAATATTTTCGTTTGACAAAATCCAAGAAGCCAAACGGAGCCTTAGAGTGGGCATGGAAAATGCGATCCTACATTTTCCCCTACTCCTATTCTTCACGCTGTAAGAATCAAACATGTTTCACTAGATTCTGCTACTTACTAAATGATCAAATTTTACTTGACAGATTTACAACAGGTACATAGGACTCGACCTCGAATACACTCCTAGAGGCAAACAACAAACCATCGCCGTAGTACAACTCGCCATGAGGGAGCACGTCCTAGTGTATCATTACGCCAGGAGCACTAAGGAATGCCAGAGGCTACGGGATTTTCTAAAACAAAAACAGATCACGTTCGTTAGTGTGGACAAGAGGACAGACATAAAGATGATGCAGAAAGAGAAATTTGATATCCCTGACGAGTACCACGTTGACATACAGGATATATTCAAGTCAGTGCCACGAGATAATCACAGGGATGGCATGTCCAATCTTGCAGCAACACTCATTGATAGGTCATACATTCAGATCAAGATACTACCCCGTAACTCAAACATGCATGACATATGGGAGTGGAAGCCAATGCCGCCAGAGAATCTGCATTACTCAGCAATAGATGGATATGTCACATACGAGTTGTACAAGAGGATAGCATTCATCAGGAATCTCCTTGGTTTAGATAAACCAATCTTGGATGACAAGCTCTGCATCAGATTTCATAGAGGTTATAAACCGTACAAACGATATAAACAAACAGGTCCATTACAGGATACCAAGAACATATGGCAGAAGGAGCAATACGACATCAGTCCAGAAGAAGATGTCGACAGATCGGAGAAGAAAGAAGATGGCTAGAAGGAAATGTGAATTCATTAAAGGCTTTCGTAGCGTGGCTACAATATTATATCAGTTTGGTGATTTTAGTTGATAACCACATATAAAATGTGGATTTGATTTAGCGTTTGATGTTTTCCGAACAATGTCATTTTATAAAGCTTGAAACCCTGCTTAGTGTGTGTAATACTTTGAACAATATGTAATTATATATAGTCTATGCATTCTGAATGTTTTAATCCAGTAAAACAAATCATATATCCATTTTAAATACAATATTCTAGTTTGTGTAGGATTATGATGGTTATTCTCAGCATTTAACTATATAGAATACAAAAATAAATAAAGATGCAAATACAAGTTAAAATGCAGTGCATACACGAACACTCAATGGTAGTGCATATTTACTGGTTAAGGCAGATCAGTCAGTATGACTCCACGCATAAAAACTCGGAAACCGGAAAACATAGTGGACAGAAACAAATAAATATTCAGGCAACTCATAATCCGCATGATCAGTAGTACATAACTGCCCATAAGTTAGGCAGTCTACCCTTTAAAACCTAGGTAGTCCACCCTTTAAAACCTAGGCAGTGCAAATAGCAGAACTTGTGTAGTTTATCAAAATCTGGGAATTTGAAAGCCGAAAACATAGTGAAAAAAATAACTTACTAGGGCAGTACATTAACTGTATGACCGACAGTGCAAAACTTATCTAAACACACATTCTGACCTTACCGGCTACGACAGTGCTTATTCCAACCTAGAAGCAGTTAACACAAAACTGCGCACAAATTAGGCAGTGCACCTTTAACACCTAGGCGGTAAATGATGTAACTTTGCGAAGGCATCAAACACGAGAACTCGAAAGCCGAAAACACAGTGAAAAAAAATTAATAGGGCAGTACATAAACTGTATGACCGGCAGGGCAAAACTTTTCAAAACACACGTTTTGACATTACCGGATATGGCAGTGCTTACGCCAACCTAGAAGCAGTTAACACAAAACTGCGCATAAATTAGGCAGTGCACCCTTTAAAACCTAGGCAGTGCAAATGGCAGAACTAAAGTAAATAGAACTTAGGCAATGCACCCGTACAACTTAGGCAGTGCACCGACCAAGAGAATACAATATCGCTCCCCCAACACTAAAGTAAATAGGACTTACATCAAATACAAACTGTGTGCAAGAAAAGAGAAGGAAAAATATATTGGTTAATAAGAAAGCAGTGCACGGATTACAACTTAGGCAGTACACTCAGTACAACTTAGATATAGCTGGTGCAGTGCATCAATGAAATCTAATTAGGAAGTTAGTCAAATAAAATTACGGCAGATCACTCACGATCACCCGAGGCGTCAAAATTAAGTAGACACAAGGCAGTGCATTACTTCTACTCAAGGCAGAGTAACCAAAACTACCACCCCACACACGATTTAGTGTTCCCTCTAGTATCCAACCCACAGAAAGGTAGTCCGAAGAAACAAAACCCGCGGAAAACATATTCATTTTGCTACCGTCATCGCCGTCGACCAGGACCAAACCGCCCAACGTCGGCAACCGTGAAAACAACCACCTTCCCACACCCCCAACACCAACAGCACACACCACGCTCCGCCAACAGCAACCACCCCAGATCACCCCGCCCCTGCCGACCCACCACAACGGAATCTAGTCCA
Organism: Avena insularis; assembly: GCA_023614405.1. Classification (NCBI taxonomy): domain Eukaryota; kingdom Viridiplantae; phylum Streptophyta; class Magnoliopsida; order Poales; family Poaceae; genus Avena; species Avena insularis. The sequence continues at coordinate 99,195,002 of CM042684.1, read as the reverse complement.
ACCCTTCAAATCCAACCCACCACCGCCCGCACCAAACAATCCTCCAATGGTAGCAAGTTCGTCCTCAGCAACCTGCATCGATTTGGAACGGAACTCCCCGGCGATCTCGATAGAGAGGATACATTCACAAAAAAGGTAAACAACGGAAGGCAAGAGCGCGACGGAAGGCCCCTGCTTCCTCTTATTCAAGAAACAAGTAAGCGTAGGAACCTACAACAAGAGGTACGCCGAATTCATATCAATCAAAATCATATAATTCCAGTTTAACACTAGATTCTTCACAAATCTATAACATAAAGTAAAATTTATAGTACATACTATCTAACTCCACTTTTAATTCATTCATTTCAGTTCCTTATCGCCATACAAAGCATATGTGACTAACAGTTTAGAGATTACATATGTTTAGTTGTTTTTCGTAAGTAATTATTGAGAAAAATAGGGAATTAGAATCCGTATATAGAAAGGATAGACAAATATATTAAAACATAAAATCAGTGAAAATAATTACTAAGGATTAGAAGATGGCATAAAGAATTACTATTTTTCTACCACACTTATTAAGAATTGTATGATGCTAAAAATATTATTTAATTATTAGGTGAAATGGAGGACAATAGAAGTCCTAGTCCTGGGAAGGTATAGAGAAGTATACAACATACCTTGTAGTCATCATTTACATAAATATAGAAATAGCATTTATTTAATACAACTTCTTTTCAGAGCATACCTGATAATACGGATGCTGACGAAAAAAAGTCATTGCTCATCCAAGGTAATGCTGTAAAACAAAGTAAAAGTACATATTATTAGTGTTTCTTATTCATATAGTAAGGGAAAATATTGCCCCAAAACAGATAACCAGGATAGCAGTTAGGTACACACCAGCCAGCTATCAATAACACCATCACAAAGTGTGGACTGCACAGAAACACCCACACATGAATGGAAAGTGGAAGATCAACTAGCAGAAGAGGAATAGAAGAAAAAGAAAAAGAAAGCAGTAAAAAAAGGAAATTGAACCTGGATAAAGTGAAGAAGAAACTACCTCTTGCATCAACCTCTGAAGAAAGTGTGGATGATGAAAAAAATGAACAAAACATACCCCAGGATGACCCAATCCCACTGAGTGTTCTACTTCCAGACAGCAGTACCACAGTAGATTTATAGTCTAGTACAAGAAGATTGAAGAAGAGGAAAGCAATAGTACTAGAAGAGCAAGATAACCCTCGGGAAAAAAATAAGAGAGCATCTAGAATCATAGGAAGAAAAAGGACATCTGAAAGAGCAAGAGAACAACACAGATGATGATGAGAGCAGTGACGACGACGATGAAGACTACAACATTCTTCCAGAAGGAACACAACCTGAAAAAGAAGATGATGATGCTATAGGGGATACTGAAGAAAATGAAAGAGAATTGGATAATCAGGTTAGTAAAGATAAAATCCATAGCATGAACTGACAACATAAAATCTTGCATGCAGCAAGCTAGGAGAAAACACAAACGCAAGGATCAGAGCAAGAATATGATTCAAGGAACCTTGACAATAGGTGACAAAAAGCTACACAAGGACACAGGCACAAACTACACAGTAAGGTGTTCACTCAAAGAGCTCAACAAATTGCTTACATGGTCCTTAGCGAAGATCAAAAAACCGAGCTATCAAATGTTGGGTGGGGATTCCTGTTTAATTACAGAGTAACATCAAACCTGTCACGGCCAATGATCTTGTGGTTATACGAGAAAATTGATAGAGTTATAATGGTAATGGAAATTGGAGCCGGCGTGGACATTGAAATAACACTAGAAATTGTGAACTCAGTGTTCGGCTTCCCTGACGGACCTGACGCGGCTCCATTACCATCAGTGGATGGTAACACAAAAGCTCTAAAATGTTTAAGGAAAGAACTTGGAATAACAGCGACAAAAAAAGTTCAACTTAATGATTTGTATAAGCAAATAAAGAAAGGTGGCACAAGTCCTTTCATAATGCAATGCATATTTCTGGTCATTTTCAAGAGTATTGTCTGCCCCACTCTACACGCAAGGATAGGCCGAGAGGCTGGAATGATACACAATGTAGACTACAAGAAGCTTCAACAAATGGATATCTGCCGCGTAGTAGTGGGTGAACTGAAGAGAGGAGTTCAGAATTTTTTGCAGAAAAGAAAAACAGAAAAAAGAAAAAGGGTAAGGGCCCTGTTAAAAAAACAAATACCAAAGGAGCCGAGGGATGCACAATTCTGCCTTTAATAGTCTATCTGGACACTAAAAGGTGTGAGAATTCAATCAACACGATTGAAACACCACGGCTGAATGTTCTTGACAATGAATTATTGTCCTCCATTGTGAAGAAGGACAGTCAGAAACATAACATTGAGGAATTCGGAGCATTGAAACATGTAAGTACACATACTGGTAATATGTATCTTTGTATTTCCTTATTGCATATCTGATTTAATTCCGTAACATAATAAGATTGAGCATAAAAATATCTAAATTGTCCTCTTCACATGAAACAGGTTAAGACTAGTTCTGAGCTGTAGCACTACAACAAAGGTTTTCATACAAAGAAAAACAGTTCCTCAAATACGGTGGTGGATAATGACCATGAGAACCGGAAGAACAAGTATGCAATAGTTCTTGTCAGAGACAACTCAAACATTCCAACTGAAGAACCTTCTGTCCAGCCAAATCCAATCGGAGGTATCATGATAGATGTTGAGAAGATGCAGCAAGCAATGGATCTCCTGTGACAGATTGCAGATAACCCAGAAAACATATGTCAAAATTTAGACACTAACAACAAACTAGGCCTCATCAATAACTACAGACAAGATGTCAAGAGAGAAGGACTTGAGATTCTACACTCAATGGATAAGCTTAAGTTATACATGGAGTCGGAGAAAGATATAGCAGTTAGATTAACAAAAAAAGAGGACCTGTCAGAATGGAAGATCCTGCATCATGTTCATTGCCGCAGAATGAAACTGAGAAAAACAACTCTGGCAGTGTTGATACGTCTAAAAAAAGAAGACACAACGATCGAAGCTACAAAGGTAATTTATATACCTATTGCAAGTTATTGCACGATATAATAAGAATGATTGCTCCTAGTTTAACTATGCTGTATTTTTATTTCTAAATGGATTGGACAATTAGGCAGATGATACCAATAATGAAACTGCAGCAAAAGGACAGGAGCATGCAACATCGACAATAACAAAACACAAATCTGTAAAGGTAGACGCTCATTTAGTAGAAAGGGGACAATTTGCTATAATATAAATCAAAAAGACAAATCTGATGATGGTTATAACATTCATAACAATTCAACAAAGAACTAATATAAACTTCTGATTGTAGGAGGACACAGGAGGAGATACAAACAACCAAACCCCCTCTGACGAAGCAGCAGCAGCAGCAGAAACAAGCATACGCTCATCTGACACAGCGAACAGGCAGTAACAGGATAAACAAGAGGAACATCAGACAGAAGATAAATAAAAACAGAATATCAAAGTTAAAGACAGTGAAGTTGGACACAAAGCAGAAGATTTACTGCTAGTCAGTACCAATCTGACAGCTGAAGGTCTCTATGAAAATTAATTTATTGAACAATTTGATTCATTTGTAAACATACCATGTTTCTACTGGTGTAAATAAATTAAAGATACACTTGCAAAATAGAGCTTGCTAAACATATCAAAAATCAGAATGACCATGAAGAGATTTGTATGAACGATTATGGTTACAAGTACTAGCCAGTCTACCATTTGCACTTGTCATACACGACAGTTGAACCAGTAAACTGCCTCAACTACCGTCAATGAACTGTCATCGAACTACCATTCTGATGCACTGCCTAACATCAGTCATTGCACTGATTTTTCTGCACTTCATTTTTTCACACATTAACAGTTTTTTCTGTCCACAGATACGGATAGTGGAGACCAAGAAAACAAGGACAGCAGGCAAATACAATCATAATGGACAAAATTGTATAACCTGATATGCAAGTTCACAAACAAAAAACTGTCAAAAGAAGATACAGCTATATTAAAGTGAGATGATTTTAAAAATTACCATTTTGCACTTTGCATATCTTTTCAGAACCATACTGTGTTATAATAAAAATTACTCCACTCTACAGATCTCGGTATATCTTGAAGCACGAGAAAACCAATATGAAGGTGCCACTGTATTACATATCAAGTGCTTTCAGAAACGAAGAACTGCTAGGCGATACAGAGGGTGAATTTGTGTTAACCTATCTTGAAGAACAACTTAGGAGAACCAAGTCGATGAAGAAAATTATTCATTACAGAGAAACTATAAGTACTACAGAAAAAGCAACTGTAAATAATAAACAAAGGTTTTATATATTAAGAGCAAACAAACTAACTGTTGTTTTGCTGCAAAAACTTATTAACATTAGAGCAGTGAAAGACGATGAAAGAAGTATGCGTTGGGTAGAGTACTTGTTTAAACCAGACGCACCAGACTGTCTAGACAAATATGAACTAGTAAGTAGAACAATAATGTTCATTACAGTATATTTTTTGACAACTTGAAGAACACCATACTGCGAAAATACAAGCTTGTATATTCATTTTTTAAACAGAAAAAATATGTTAACAAATTTTAAATAATTTCTCATGTAGATAATGTTTCCTTTTCTTGAGTGACCTCCTAAGGGAACTTCAGGTTCAGTAGGTCACTGGTTCAAATTGACAGTAGATATTTTGGAGAAGAAGTTCAGAATTTATGATTCGTTGAGAGAGCCAGGGGATATTGATCTTGAAAAAGTATGCTCAAAATTGATCAGGAAAATAAAGACATTGTGGAGTGAAGGTTTTGGAACAACAGAAACAAAAGTCCAAAGGCTGGATGATTTTGAGGTAGTATATGAACACATGCCTCTACAAGATAACGGGTAAATGTTCATACATAACATAAAATATAGTCTTGCATTGAACTACTTATCTTTGCCAACTTTTAACCATCTGACAACAACTACAATGAAAAACGTTATGCAGATGTGACTGTGGGTTCTTCATGCTCTATATGATCGAGAACTGCACCATTGATCACGTTCTAGAATTGACAAAAAAAGATATTCCGGGTTACAAGGAAATGTTTCTCATGACGATGCTGACATCAGACATCTTCAACGTAAACATCAAAACATTAAATGATAGAATATTAGGTAATCCTTTTGTCAACACCCGGATTTTTAATCTAGATGCCCGTTATGCCATACCTCCCAATCCCAGGATTACCATTTTTGCAAGACATAACGGATTGGATATCACAGTACATCATCCATTACAAACCATACATAAGGTTTTACACAAATAAGGATCTCATGATCTAGTCTTTAATACAACAAGCAGCGGAAATAACGATAGTATAGCGGTGGGGTCCATCTTCAGGGGCACAGGCAATGCTGACGAAGGCAGATAGTCCTAGTTATCATAGCCGTCCTGCTGACCATCATCTTGATAATCTCCTTCATAGTCTGGCCATGATAATAGCCAGGGACAAAAGCCATGAGTACTCTTTAAGTACTCTCAAACTACTACTAGCAAGGAGTATAATTCTAAGTTAGAGTACTGAATCTAAGTTAACGATCAAGTTAAGTTTGGAACCTAAGCTGAGTTCAGAAGCAAAGAAAGATAAAATAAGGTTCTAGAATCACTTAAGTTGGGAAGCTATTATCATCAACACAACCCTGTTGTGGTCAAGTCAAAGTTCATCATTCGTTTCAAGTTATTTAGAAAACATCTGACAACGAAACAGTATGGCCATTCCAACTGTCCATAACCGCGGACGCGGCTATTCGAATAGTTTGAAACTCTATAGAGGTGGTACACTTTCACCACAAGATTCCATACATCTGTCAGGGATAACCCTGAATCATCATACTTAGTATGCAGATAATCAAACATAACCTTCCCTTTACACACCCTAGTACAAGCACCTCTCCTATGAGCATGGCCTCCCAACCATGACCATTAGTCATCTTGGGCACTGCATAGGTGGACAACATTGAGAGGTAGCCTCGGCTCAAACCTCTCCCGTGAGGGAACTAATACTAATGCATATAAACTTCCAGCTAAACCTTACCCAATTCAGGTAATGTGGTTGTACGGTAAATTTGGAATGGTATCGCATCTGAATCCAACCATTAGTTTTATAAACGGGTTAAGGCTCATGCCTCGTCATTTTCATCATCGTAAACCAGTTGTGTCTCTCAATACATGTCAAACCATCTCAATAGAATGACTCATCGTTCCAAGGTTTTCACAATTCATTTTCACCAAGTGTTCCCATCTAGAGTGACTCAAGTTTTTGATCTATTCTCAAATACTAAGTTAAGAGTATTGACTAAGGTGGAAAAGATGGGTTCAATCTCATGCCATAGAATGACATCTAAAGGTTTCTAAGTAGGTCAAGTTTTATACTTTTTATGCTACCTTCAAAACAACTAAAGAACTTTGTGTGAACTAAGGGAGGTAAAACTTGTCAATAAGACTTGGGATACTAATAGTTAAAGGGGTCTGATCAAAGCATGCTTAAGGCATCTTTGCTAAACCATCTAGTTTAAATCTAGCTTGCTAACAATAGCTTGCCTTGGTTGGTGCAGTGGTTGAAGTTTTCTTCTTCTTCTTCTTCTTCTTCTTCTTTGTAGAACTCCTCCTCCTCGAAAGTTTGGTCGGTACTAGCGTCTATAAATACATAGGGAGTAGACAATCACCAAACAATACTTAACTAGGCTAAGTAGCATTCTAAAACACACAATTGATGATCTATTATCATCACAAGCATCACAAGTTTAATTCAATAGTTTCAACCTTTTTATTTTAGAAAAGTAATTTCTACTCATTGAAATTTTAACTAAAATTTAATATTCACCACCAAAATATGGGATCAAGTGGACACATGTCCTCACCACATATTCTAACATGTGGGAATGATATTTAAAGGTTGGATCAATATTACTTTAGTTTAAGTTCATTATTTAATGATTTAAAGTGACTAGAAATGCCTATATAGCATTATTTTGGTACTAGTCCAAAGTCACTGCATGTAAACCTTAATATTATTACATATTTGGATAGATTTGATGAAATGTGATTTTTTAGAGTTGGAATCAACTCAAAAGCTTGGTTGATTTTATAAAAATGTTGCAAGGTGCAAAAGCTTCTGTTTTGTTATTTTTATTAGGAGAGATCTATAATTCTAATTGAAATAAATCCAACGGGCTTGGATAGATTATTTCAATACCTTTCAGACAAATTTTTTTTCATGCTATTTAGATTTGTCAAACTCACATAATGGAATTTTGAAATAGTGGACAGAAACTAGATTTAACTAAAAAGAAAAATCCAGATTTGAATGGGTGGGCTAGCGCGGGAAAAAAAATGGGCCGGCCCAGTGGCGCTCCGTGGCGCGGGGATCAGCTGACAGGGGGGTCCCACATGTCAGCGGCACTTAACACGCAAAACGGTACGCGCGCTGTGAGCCGTGCGATTAAAAGCGAGATCAATGGCTGAGGGTCGTCATCGACGACGAACAGGTCGCCGGCGAGCTCGAACCCTAGTGACTCGGTGGGGGTCTACTGGGGGCGTTGCTCCAACAGGGTCGGCGAGGAGGGAAAACGACATGGAAGACGATGGCGAGGCGAGGCGCGGTTGTGGCGGAGCTTGGGGCGGTCGAAATCAACGGCGCCCTTCTCCTCCAGAGGCGGCGGCTTCGGTTCCAATTCCGGCGAGCTGCTGCTCCACTTGCTCCGGCTAGAGGTGGGTGAGGTTCTGAGAGGTGAGGTGAGTGGAATGGTGTGGAGAAGAATGGCTGGTGAGGGCTCCTTTTATAGGCCCGACGGTGAGACCGAGCGGGATGGCGGTCGACGGTGGCGATATGGCTACGGCGAGCTAGAGGCATGGCTGGGGGTGGCGATCGATGGGCGGTTCTCTGGCGGTGCTCTAGGACTTAAATGCGGCCGTAGGGGCGGTGGTACGCGGTCTGGGCGAGGTGGCGCTCTATGCAGCCGAAGCGGCGGTGTCCACGGCGAGCGGTGGCTGTGAGGATTTGGGCGTGACGGGATGTGCTGGGTGTTCGCCAGTCGAGTGTGGCGGAGCGAGCTGCGGCGGCATGCCTTGTGCAGGAAGTGGCTGGCGCGGCTTGTCCTCGGTGGTCCACTATTGCTCTTGGCTCGGGCAAGGGACAGGGGGTGGGGATGAGCTCCTGGCTACCTCCTAGACATGGCAAGGGAAGGGGGAGTGGTCTACTGCATCGGGGCAAGGTTTGGCCAGCGAGGCATGGCTCGGCATGGCATGGCAATGCCACTAGGGGTGTAGGGAATGGGTGTTTAGGCTTTGGTTAGATCAAGAGGGGACAGAGGAGTTAAATGTAGATCATTTGGGGGCAAAACCCTGTTCAAAACAGTGAGCTAGGATTAGAGTGGAGATTATGCATGCCAAGTGTTTGATTAAATGGCCGCATGAAAGAAAGTTTTGAATTTTGGTTTCAAATTTTTTGAGTGATCTCCACTAGTGCTAGGTAGTCTCTGGTTGCAAGGGTTTTGAAAGTGGAGCTCAAATAGATGGGTTTTGAAATATGGGTGATCTATGCATATGCATTAGATTCAATTTTAAACTGTCATTTAAAATAGTCAACAGAATGTTTTTAGCAGATCCAAAGGTGGGCCTTTGTACCTCATTATGTGTACTAGCAAGGGGTGCAAAGATCAAGAATTGTTTCTGTTAAGAATTGAGTACTAGGAATAGCCAAAGTAGTCATGAGAGTTAAATTTGCCAAAATGACCATTCCTTCCTTTTAATTCTTTTTGATTTGATTTTCTTTATGAAAAGTTTGGGAATGATGTAGATGATGTTTAAATCACCTAAGAAACATTTTACAAGCATTGGATCAATCAATCATGGCAATTAAAACAACTCCTATTTTAAATGGATACCCATATGAATGCTTTCATTTTAAATTTGGAAAAGTTTTTGTTAACCCTATTTTTTGATGATTTGATCTTGATAAGCTTGGATTAAAGTTTTGGGATGTTACACCTTTACACAATTTTTTTGACTAGTATTGTTCATACTACATTATGTTGTTTCATAACTTTGTTACTATCAAGTGCAACACAAGTATTTACTAATTTGCTGCATCTATAGGCCATTCCGAATATCAAGAGCTATTCACAAGAAGAGATTTCCAGGATTTGAAGAGAGATATATTGCTAGGAATTCAAGAGAAAGAAAACAAGATGTCAAACAAATCAACGATACAACTGAAAGAAACTGAGGAGAAAGAGATCTTCACAGAAAGATATAGAAGAAATCCAAAAAGGTGCAAGGTTTCCATGGAAGAACAGAAAAATCGAAATCCAGAAGAAAGACTTGTTTTCATTGCAACAGAATTTAAAGAAATGGAGAATGCAAGGAAAGTACGGCAAAAACTAATCGAATATGCCTCAAAACCAGATTACGGAGAGTAAGTATAAAGCTTAACTTGATACAGCTAGATCTCTTTTAATTAGCCTAGATATTTTTGATCTAATCTAATCTATCACCCCCTGTAATACTAATCCTGTTTTTTGTAATACAACAGGAGCGTATTTATCTAGACAACTAGATCCAATGAATCAAGATATTTTAATCTAACATATATTGCATGTGAACTAGCAGACAGTTTCAAAGAGAATGGATGGATAGACAATGAATTTTTAGATGTCGTCATCCAAACAAGTGCTAGAGTGCATTTACAAAGATGACACATTGCCAAGATGGAGTGCATCATTCAAACAAGTGCTAGAGTGCATTTACAAAGATGGCACATTGCCAAGATGGAGTGCATCATTCAAAAGTGCAGAACTAAAAAACAAGATGAAGACGCATGTGTACTGTGGACATTATATTACCTGCAGAGATACAATGGCGATATTGTAGAAAAAGGAAAGACGTCAAGTGTAAGCAGTAGTTAGATAGAAATTTTTCAAAAATGTTGATTACATATACTTGAAAAATAACAAGACTTTACAATACTTATCAGGACACAAGCTCCAGTGTCAGAGATGAACAACTGTACATAATGTTGTTCCACAGATCTAACCAAGCACTTAAGAACCTACCAGCAGATCTTAGGGAGTTGGGCCCAGGCATGGAGATGCCACAAATTGCAATAACATTAAATGATTAGAAGAAGATTCCGAAACATGTACATTATTTCGTCAAACCTGATTGTATGCACATATTGCATCTAACTAGACAGAAGCAAAGGAAATAACAATATCTGTGGGTGTAAGTACACGCTTCTTAATCTGTAACAGATATCTTGATTTCTGATTTTAAGTTGGTAGTGCAATATCTACTTGCAGTGTATCGGCATCTATGGGCCAGTGCATCTGCATACACACTTGCATAACTATGTGTAAAAAATATAATTTCATCACAATGAACCAAATAATAACTGGCATCTATATGAGCAGTGCATATCACAAACACATACAGCGATAAAAACAATTGCATAGCTATGTGTAAAAATTATATTTTTATCACACTGAACCAAGTATAAGCTACTTCCACATGACAATAATAATCAACCCAGTATAAACTTCCTCTAAGTAGTCTTTGAACAAACTGCTTATATAGGTATCCTTGCACTACCATGGACAAATTGCATACATAAGTAAAGAAGGCAGCACCAAAAATCAGCACAAGGCAGAATATATGTATGTACGAGGCAGTGCACCTAAATTTACATGGGTAGTGAATGCACCACTAAAAACACTCTTCCATCTCTATGTGTGAAAATTATATTTTCAGCGCACTCAACAGACTATAAACTGCTTCTAGATGATCAATTCAAAAACTTTCTAAATAGATATCGTTGCACTATTATAGAACCATGAGTACATGAGTAAATACGACAGTGCAACCAGTCTGGTCAAGGCAGAACAAATAAGCTGTATAGCACACACGGAAAGAACTCCGCAGTGCACCGTAGCTAGTCAGAGCAGTGCAAATAGAAAATTCACTGACAGACAAACACTTGCACGTACGTACTTACTAAATTACATACAAACTTGCTCCATCACATTCATCAAGTGCTCTTCACAAACATCGTTACAAACACTTACAACATGATAGGACAAATTTAGCTACCATTTAAAACATGGAAGACGCTTCACAAGTTATTTAGACAGTTTCTTATCAAGCTCCTTGATCTCTTTGTGAATGTCATCCATGCACTCTGTGTAGTTACGACGGTGCTCAAGAATGTCCTTCAGAGATTGCATTGCATGTAGCCTGTCAAGACGTGCATTTTTGTTGTTTCAATGTCTTCAAAACGATTGGCTATCATGTCGGCCAATTGCTCATCAAACTTCTGTCTATCAGCTAGTAGCTGAGCCATATCCATCGCCAGAGTATCCCGCTCTAAGTCCCAGGCTGCAGCGCCAGCATTATATTTGTTCAGCTCCACCTTCATCATTGCAGCATCTTTGACAACGTGTTGCATTCCGATGATCTCGTGTCGAAGACGGTCACACTCTACAATAATAGTCATATTTTCTGCCTCCTTCTCGGAGAGCTTGACACACAATTCTGATACCTTAGCATTCTCAGCAGCAAGTTCATTAAGAAGCCTCTGATATTCTGCATCAACATGATTACTGCCATCCGAAACTCCCGTAACTAATGGCAATGAATCCTAATATTTTCACAGAAAACAACAAGAATATTTAGTATAAATATAACTGATCATACTAAAAAATAGCCAACATACAAATACACGCACATTGATTAGCCTGCTCGGATGCACCACAGGAACAGACGACGAAGGAGTAGATGCCAAATGCGAGCAACCATGAACACCAGAGGAGTAAGCCCTATATGTAAGTTCCAAATGTCAACGACACAACAAGAGTTTCAAAAACCTAATCCAAAATCTTAGAAATGAATACAAGAAAAGATTAAAAAAAGGAAAAATAACCCGGACTCGTCGATCTTGCGACGGTTGCATCGAGAGGACGACGAACCTTCAGCAAAGGAATCCACCATGGTGGGAAGCAGGGGAGCGACCTCCGAGCCCCGTCTCCTCTGCTCAACAGCTTCCAAATGTTTCGTAATAGCTGTCTGCTGCTTTCTAGACATAGGCTTTCTCATTGGATCCATGGCAGAAAGAACTGAAAATAGAACTGGAAGAAGAACCGTCTAGAGAAAAACAAACCGTCTAGTAGAAGAGATACTGAGACTGGAATGCGAAATGTTAACTATCAACGTCTGAATTTATAATTTACTTCTACACATTGAAGAGTCGTCTCACCTACCAACAATATAACACACCCCACACATCATCCAAGACCAAAGATTGACCAAAGCTATAATACTATGCCTAATGTAAACGCAATTAACAATTTAGCGAATGAAACAGCACACGCGGATCGAAACTTAAGTTTACCGAGGTTGCGAACAACAATACGCATGAGACTGCAGTAAAAATAGAGCAGTAATCGGAACTTAAGTAATACAATACTAGGGCAATTCAACAAGCTAATAATATGGCAGTACACAGATAAACTCTGCAGTACTCAATGTAGAAATTTCATAAAAAGTATACTAATTTGAGTAAAATGAAATATAAAATTTCAATTACCCGTAAATAAAAAAACATAATATGCACTGCCAAAAGTGTCAACTATGAACTGCCTGGATGTACAAGTTCAGATTTGTTGTTAGTCTGTCAGACTTTCAATTTTGTTGCATAGGGACAGAGGGATTGTTAGTCTCAGATGGTAAACGATAGGATACCTCAGACAGTGGTCAGGGGAACAGCATGTCGAAGCGTTAGCACATAACCATTTTAGTTGCTTGATTTATAAATGCAGGGAAACCGAAGGGACCCCGTTCAGTTCTCTCCACCGCTCTCCCACTACGCACGTCTAGAGCACTTCCCGAGGACAGTTCCCGAGAACAGTTCCTCAAAGCAGAGCAGTTTCTCAGAAAAGTTCGTCCCCTCCCGATCGAGTTTTCTCCTATAATTCCGATCCCTTTCCTTTTCTTTATTGATTATACTTTTAATCCTTATTTCTTTCTTCATTTCAAGAAGATTTGTTCTTTTATTTTAATCTCCATTCCATTGTCTTAGTACACATCGACGGTGAGTTCTGCATCACACTTCCAATTATTTTTTTAGTTTCCTCATAATCATCTTATACCTGTAATACTATGTTGTAATTTATGCCTGATAAATGATCTATTTGACATAGGAGTTAATGCACAGTTCACTCCTTAAATGCATTATTACTTTTATCAGGTGTTTCTTGGAATGGACTGTACAGTGTGCGGTCAACCTGCCAACAATTGTGGTAGGGCACAGAGGGGAGCAACCAGCTTCTAGGTTAGCATTGTTCAAGGTTTTCCCATCAATGGTGTGGTAAGTTTTTACATATTTAGGAGATATTTTTCGAAGGTTTTATTCAAAAACTTCAAAATTTTCATTTTATGTAATGTTTCTTTTACTGTCTTGTAGTCGCATGAACTGAACCATGTTGTTTACCTTCAGGTAGTGCCATACTCATTTAGGGAAAGACTAAATGATTTCACTCCAAATAATTGGATGTTTGCAAACAGTGAAGCATTAAGGAATTTTGATTTGTTCCTCAAAAAGTCTAATGTTAGGACAATAATTTGTGGTCCATACTGGAAGTCCCTGATGAGGGTTTATGATATAGCACTTGGAGATGTAGTGAATTTTGAATATGATGACGACCAACTGGATGATGTTGGTTTGAACTTGACCAACTTATTTCATGTCACTGTTTACTCTAATGGTGTAGAGAAAAAGATTCATGAAGCAACTGTTATTTCCCTTATTTACTGTAAATAATTTGCACATACAGTTTTTCCTTGTCCTACTACTATTTCATCATAATAACATTCTTTAATACTCAACATGTATTTCCACTCATTCATCAGAGGTGGGAGATGTGCCTACATCCATCAGAAGCATTCTGCACAGGACCATCTTCTCAGACATAAATGCACTAACTGAGCAGCAAATGTCTTCAATACTGTTTGGCATTTTCAAAGATCTTCATGTCACAGAACATCAGTTTTTTGAAAGTAAAGATGAAAAGCATTTCTGGGTACACATGATGAATATGGATAACCATGACCATAATGCACTGGTTAGTTTCCAAATATTTAATAATATTATATGTTTAGATTAAACATATAATTTAGTGAACTTGTTAATTTAGAATGCTTGTTAAAATACTGACTTTTTTTCTTTATTGCAGTTCATGCCAATTGAGGTTGTAGATGGTTTCAGGTACCCAACTCAGGGCATAGCACATCTGTACAGATAGGGACATGATCTTGAAGGAGAAGAAGAGAATTATATTTCATGCGCATATACTGTACAAAGGGACATTGGACGTGTCAGCTTCACCACAGGATGGTCTGACTTCACATTTGCTGCTGATGTTGGATGGGCATCACTACTTCTTATTAAAGTAGAGCATATGCAGGAGCACCTTGGTCTCAACTTTGTTGAGATTGTCATGTAGTGGTTAACTTGGCAAAACACTGTTTAGATAGTCATCTTTTCTTGTTTAATCTAGTGTTGAAGTGTATTGTACCCGTTGTGTTGTTTAGTAAATTGAACATCTTTAATCTACTGTAATGTCAATGAATGTACTCAGTAAGTTGAACACTTTAATCATCTTCTAAATATTGCATATGTGAATCTTGAACATTGAATACTACGCACTGCTCAAGCTACAACAAATGCACTACCTATGCTACGAGCAAGCCAATCGATCTCATCCTATAAGCAGTGTAAGACCCAGCAAAGCGCATATGATCAGCATTGCACTATATACACTGCCCAATCTACAACCAATGCACTGCACTCCTATAAGCAGTGCATGGCCTCCTGTAAGCAGTGCACAACTCAGTACAACGCAGATGCCCAGCACTACACGTCATGCACTGCCCAAGATACAAACGATGCATCCGCCTGCTACCACAAAGAAGCCACTCGAAATCCCATCGTAAGCAGCACTGCCCAAATAAAGCGTTAGATGTTCAGCAGTGCACGCCGTGCACTGCTGAACATACAAACGATGAACTGCCTCCCTGTCCTACAAGCAAGCCACTCGAACTCCTCCTGTAAGTACTGCATTGCCTCCTGATGTGCAACACTGCACATGCCACGCACTGCTCGGGATACAGGCTATGCACTGCCTCTATGTCCTACCAGCAAGCCACTCGAACTTCTAGTCTAAGCACCGCACGGACTAGCACAGAGCAGATGCTGAGCAGGGCACTCCATGAACCGCTCAGTCTACAACTGTTGCATTGCCTCACTGTGCTACCAGCTAGCCACTCGAACTACTCCGTAAGGCACGACAAGATAACGCAGATGCCCAGACTACACGCCATGCACGCCCAAGATACAAACAATGCATCGCGGCTGTGCTACCAAAGAAGCCACCGAAATCCCATCAGAAGCAGTGCATCGCCAAAGAAGTTAGATGCTCAGCAAGGAACGCCGCACTGCTGAACATACAACCGATGAACTGCCTCCTTGTCCTACAAGCAAGCCACTCGAACTCCTCCTATAAGCACTGCATTGCCTCCTGATGCGCAGCACTACATGCCCCGCACTGCTCGGGATACAGGCTATGCACTGTCTCTATGTCCTACCAGCATGCCACTCGAACTTCTAGTCTAAGAAGTGCACGGACTAGCACAGAGAAGATGCTGAGCAGGGCACTCCATGAACTGCTTAGTCTACAACCGTTGCACTGCCTCACTGTGCTACCAGCTAGCCACTCGAACTACTCCGGTAAGCAGTGCATGGCCTCCTGTAAGTAGTGCACAATGTAACACAATGTAACCTTAAAAGACTTTGTTCAAAGGATATATAAATAGGAGTTCAAAGTAGGACCCCTCCCATTACACCCCACAAAATCTCCATTGCCCGTAAATAAAAGAAAACAAACAAAATTAAATAAAAGTAAAAAAATAAAAGCAGATACTAACTACCGAAAATGAGAAAAAAGATGACATAAAGAGAAAAATAGGACCAAAAAGAGTAACCATAAACATCAAGGCCATCGCCAAGACAGATTACTGTGCACTACCTCCAGTCCCACGACTAACTAGAACTCCTCCTACAAGCAGTGCAAGCAACGCAAACTATAGTTCATCCGAACCAGAAAAGAGAAAAAAACGACAAAACAACGAAAAAAACTAGGAGACGTCCCGCGACGGAACAAAACCGCCGAACACCCCAACCCAAACATCCAGAAGCGCTATAAGAACTACACGTGTCGAGAAAACAAGAAACTCCCGCTCGACGGGATGCACCAAAATCATCCATGTGCTGCCACGAGCAGCGTCGTGGAGCGTACTCCCATGAGGGCGCCCTTTTTCTAGCATTTTCGAATGACACTGGTGGATCCATGTGGTTTATGAAAAGAATAGACATGCAACAACTCTGGTAGATCCATATGTTGTTTATGAAAAGAACAGACATGCAATGACTCTAATTATGGTTAATGAAAAGAACACACATGCAATGACACTAGGGGATCCATATGTGGTTAATGAAAAGAACACACATGCAATAACACTGGTAGATCCATATGTGGTTTGTGACAAGAACACACATTCAATGAGACTGGTGGATCCATGTGGTTTATGAGAAGAACAGACATACAATGACTTTGGTGGATCCATATGTGCTTTATAAAAAGAACAGACATGCAATGACTCTTGTTGTGGTTCATGAAAAGAACACACATGCAATGACACTAGGGGATCCATATGTGGTTAATGAAAATAACACACATGCAATGACACTGGTGGATCCATGTGTAGTTTGTAAAGAGAACACACATTCACTGACACTGGTGGATCCATGTGGTTTATGAAAAGAACAGACCTGCAATGACTCCGGTGGATCCATATGCGTTTTGTGAAAAGAACACACATGCAATGACTCTAGTTGTGGTTCATGAAAATAACACACATACAATGACACAGGTGGATCCATATGTGGATTCTGAATAGTACCCACATTCAATGACATTGGTGGATCCATATGTGGTTTGTGAAAACAACACACATTTAATGACTCTAGTTGTGGTCTATGAAAAGAATAGACATGCAATGACTCTGGTGGATCCATATGTCGTTTATGAAAAGAACAGCAACGCAATGACTCTAGATGTGGTTAATGAAAATAACACACATGCAATGACACTAGTGGATCCATATGTGGTTTGTGAAAAGTACACAAATTCAATGATACTGGTGGATCCATGTGGTTTATGAAAAGGACACACATGCAATGACTCTTGTGGATCCATATGTGGTTTGTGAAAAGAACACACATGCAATGACTCTAGTTGTGGTTCATGAAAAGAACACACATGCAATGACACTAGGGGATCCATATGTGGTTAATGAAAATAACACACATGCAATGACACTGGTGGATCCATGTGTAGTTTGTAAAAAGAACACACATTCACTGACACTGGTGGATCCATGTGGTTTATGAAAAGAACAGACCTGCAATGACTCTGGTGGATCCATATGTGTTTTGTGAAAAGAACACACATGCAATGACTCTAGTTGTGGTTCATGAAAATAACACACATACAATGACACAGGTGGATCCATATGTGGATTCTGAATAGTACCCACATTCAATGACATTGGTGGATCCATATGTGGTTTGTGAAAACAACACACATTTAATGACTCTAGATGTGGTCTATGAAAAGAATAGACATGCAATGACTCTGGTGGATCCATATGTCGTTTATGAAAAGAACAGCAATGCAATGACTCTAGATGTGGTTAATGAAAATAACACACATGCAATGACACTAGGGGATCCATATGTGCTTTGTGAAAAGTACACAAATTCAATGATACTGGTGGATCCATGTGGTTTATGAAAAGGACACACATGCAATGACTCTTGTGGATCCATATGTGGTTTGTGAAAAGAACACGCATGCAATGACTCTAGTTGTGGTTCATGAAAAGAACACACATGCAATGACACTAGTGGATCCACATGTAGTTGTGAAAATAACACACATTCAATGACACCGGGGGATCCATGTCGTTTGTGAAAATAACACACATGCAATGACACTGGTGGATCCATATGTGGTTTATGAAAAGAACACACATGCAATGACTCTGGTGGATCCATGTGGTTTATGAAAAGAACATACATGCAATGACTCTGGTGGATCCATATGTGGTTTATGAAAAGAACAGACATGCAATGACTCTAGTGGATCCATATGTGGTTTATGAAAAGAACAGACATGCAATGACTCTAGTTGTGGTTAATGAAAAGAACACACATGCAAAGACGCTAGGGGATCCATATGTGGGTAATGAGAAGAACACACATGCAATGAAACTGGTGGATCCATATGTGATTTGTGAAAAGAACACACATTCAATGACACTACTGGATCCATGTGGTTTATGAAAATAATGGACATGCAATGAGTCTGGTGGATCCATATGTGGTTTGTGAAAAGGACACACATGCAATGACTAGTTCTAGTTCATGAAAAGAACACACATGCAATGACACTGGTGGATCAATATGTAGTTTGTGAAAACAACCCACATTCAATGACACTGGTGGATCCATTGGTACTTTGTGAAAAGAACACATATTTAATGACTCTAGTTGTGGTTTATGAAAAGAAAACACATTTAATGACTCTAGCTATGGTTTATTAAAAGAACACACATGCAATGACACTAGTGGATCCATGTGGTTTATGAAAAGAACACACATGCAATGACTCTGGTGGATCCATGTGGTTTATCAAAAGAACAGACATGCAATAACTCTAGTGGATCCATATGTGGTTTATGAAAAGAACAGACATGCAATTCCTCTAGTTGTGGTTAATAAAAAGAACAACCATGCAATGACACTAGGGGATCCATATGTGGTTAATCAAAGGAACACACATGCAATGACACTGGTGGATCCATATGTGGTTTGTGAAAAGAAAACATATTCAGTGACACTAGTGGATCCGTGTGGTTTATGAAAAGAACAAACATGCAATGACTCTGGTGGATCCATATGTGGTTTGTGAAAAGAACACACATGCAATGACTCTAGTTATGGTTCATGAAAAGTACACACATGCAATGACACTGGTGGATCCGTATGTGGTTTGTGAAAAGAACACACATTCAATGACACTGGTGGATCCATTTGGTTTATGAAAAGAACAGACATGCAATGACTCTAGTTGTGGTTAATGAAAAGAACACACATTCAATGAAACTGGTCGATCCATATGTGGTTTTTGAAAAGAACACACATTTAGTGACACTAGTGGATCCGTGTGGTTTATGAAAAGAACAAACATGCAATGAATCTGGTGGATCCATATGTGGTTTGTTAAAAGAACACACATGCAATGACTCTAGTTGTGGTTCATGAAAACAACACACATGCAATGAAACTGGTGGATCCATGTGGTTCATGAAAAGAACACACATGCAATGACTCTGGTGGATCAATATGTGGTTTATGAAAAGAACAGACATGCAATGACTCTAGTGGATCCATATGTGGTTTGTGAAAAGAACATACATGAAATGACTCAAGTTGTGGTTTAGGATAAGAACACACATGCAATGACACTGGTGGATCCATGTGGTTTGTGAAATGAACACACATGCAATGACTCTGGCTGTGGTTTATGAAAAGAACACACAAGCAATGACTCTAGTGCTAGTTTAGGATAAGTACACACTTCCAATGACTCTAATGGACCCATGTGGTTTATGAAAAGAACAAACATGCAATGACTCTAGTGTTGGTTTAGGATAAGAACACACATGCAATGACTAGTGGATCCATATGTGGTTTGTTGAAAGAACACACATGCAATGACTCTAGTGGATCCATGTGGTTTATGAAAAGGACAAACATGCAATGAATTTAGTTGTGGTTCATGAAAAGAACACACATGCAATGACTCTAGTGGATCCATGTGGTTTATGAAAAGGACAGACATTTAATGAATTTAGTTGTGGTTCATGAAAAGAACACACATGCAATGACACTGGTGGATCCATATGTGGTTTGTGAAAAGAACACACATTCAATGACACTGGTGGATCCATGTGGTTTGTGAAAAGAACAGCCATGCAATGATTCTAGTTGTGGTTAATGAAAAGAACACACATGCAACGGCACTGGTGGATCCATATGTGGTTTGTGAAAAGAACACACATTCAGTGACACTAGTGAATCCGTGTGGTTTATGAAAACAACAAACATGCAATGAATCTGGTGGATCCATATGTGGTTTGTGAAAATAACACACATGCAATGACTCTAGTTGTGGTTAATGGAAAGAACACACATGCAATGACATTGGTGGAACCATATTTGGTTTGTGAAAAGAACACAAATTCAATGACATTGGTGGATCCATGTGGTTTATGAAAAGGACACACATGCAATGACTCTGGTGCATCCATATGTGGTTTGTGAAAAGAACACATATGCAATGACTCTAGTTGTGGTTCATGGAAAGTACACACATGCAATGACACTGGTGGATCCATATGTGGTTTGTGAAAAGAACACACATTGAATGACACTGGTGGATCCATGTGGTTTATGAAAAGAACAGACATGCAATGACTCTAGTTTTGGTTAATGAAAAGAACACACATGCAATGACACCGGTGGATCCATATGTGGTTTGTGAAAAGAACACACATTCAGTGACACTGGTGGATCCATGTGGTTTATGAAAAGAACAAACATGCAATGAATCTGGTGGATCCATATGTGGTTTGTTAAAAGCACACACATGCAGTGACTCTAGTTGTGGTTCATGAAAAGAACACACATGCAATTTAACTGGTGGATCCATGTGGTTCATGAAAAGAAAACACATGCAATGACTCAGGTGGATCCATATGTGGTTTATGAAAAGAACAGACATGCAATGACTCTAGTGGATCCATATGTGGTTTGTGAAAAGAACATACATGCAATGACTCTAGTTGTAGTTTAGGATAAGAACACACATGCAATAATTCTGGTGGACCCATTTGATTTATGAAAAGAACAGTCATGCAATGACTCTAGCTGTGGTTTATGAAAATAACACACATGCAATGAATCTAGTGTTGGTTTAGGATAAAGACACATGCAATGACTAATGGATCCATATGTGGTTTGTGAAAATAACATACATGTAATGACTCTAGTGGATCCATGTGGTTTATGAAAAGGACAGACATGCAATGACTCTAGTGGATCCATATGTGGTTTATGAAAAGAACGGACATACAATGACTCTAGTGAATCCATATGTGGTTTATGAAAAGAACATACATGCAATGACTCTAGTTGTGGTTAATAAAAATAACACACATGTAATGACACTAGGGGATCCATATGTGGTTAATGAAAAGAACACACATGCATTGACACGGGTGGATCCATATGTGGTTTGTGAAAAGAACAAATATTCAATGTAACTGGTGGATCCATGTGGTTATGAAAAGAACAGACATGCAATGACTCTGGTGGATCCATATGTAGTTTGTGAAAAGGACACACATGCAATGACTCTAGTTCTGGTTCATGAAAAGAACATACATGCAATGACTCTAGTGCTGGTTTAGGATAAGAACACAGTTCCAATGACTCTAGTGGATCCATGTGGTTTATGAAAAGAACAGACATGCAATGAATCTAGCTGTAGTTAATGAAAATAACACACATGCAATGAATCTAGTGTTGGTTTAGGATAAAGACAGATGCAGTGACTAATGGATCCATATGTGGTTTGTGAAAATAACATACATGTAATGACTCTAGTGGATCCATGTGGTTTATGAAAAGGACAGACATGCAATGACTCTGGTGGATCCATATGTGGTTTATGAAAAGAACGGACATACAATGACTCTAGTGAATCCATATGTGGTTTATGAAAAGAACATACATGCAATGACTCTAGTTGTGGTTAATAAAAAGAACACACATGTAATGACACTAGGGGATCCATATGTGGCTAATGAAAAGAACACACATGCATTGACACGGGTGGATCCAAATGTGGTTTGTGAAAAGAACAAATATTCAATGTAACTGGTGGATCCATGTGGTTATGAAAAGAACAGACATGCAATGACTCTGGTGGATCCATATGTAGTTTGTGAAAAGGACACACATGCAATGACTCTAGTTCTGGTTCATGAAAAGAACACACATGCAATGACACTGGTGGATCCATATGTGGTTTGTGAAAATAACCTACATTCAATCACACTGGTGGATCCATATATGGTTTGTGACAAGAACACACATATAATGACTCTAGTTGTGGTTTATGAAAAGAACACATATTTAATGACTCTAGCTATGGTTTATGAAAATAGTACACATGCAATGACACTAGTGAATGCATGTGGTTTATGTAAAGAACACACATGCAATGACTCTGGTGGATCCATGTGGTTTATGAAAAGAACAGACATGCAATAACTCTGGTGGATCCATATGTGGTTTATGAAAGGAACATACATGGAATGACTCTAGTTGTGGTTAATGAAAAGAACAAACATGCAATGACACTAGGGGATCCATATGTGGTTAATGAAAAGAACAGACATGCAATGACACTGGTATAGACATATGTGGTTTGTGAAAAGAACACATATTCAGTGACACTGGTGGATCCTCGTGGTTTATGAAAAGAACAAACATGCAATGGCTCTGGTGGATCCATATGTGGTTTGTGAAAGCACACATGCAATGAATTTAGTTGTGGTTCACGAAAATAACACACATGCAATGACACTTGTGGATCCATATGTGGTTTGTGAAAAGAACACACATTCAATGACACTGGTGGATCCATGTGGTTTGTGAAAAGAACATACATGCAATGACTCTAGTTGTGGTTAATGAAAAGAAAAAAAATGCAATCACACTGGTGGATCCATATTTGGTTTGTTAAAAGTACACACATGCAATGACTCTAGTTGTGGTTCATGAAAAGAACACACATGTAATTTCACTGGTGGATCCATGTGGTTCATGAAAACAAAACACATGCAATGACTCAGGTGGATCCATATGTGGTTTATGAAAAGAACAGACATGCAATGACTCTAGTGGATCCATATGTGGTTTGTGAAAAGAACATACATGCAATGACTCTAGTTTAGGATAAGAACACACATGCAATAACTTTGGTGGACCCATTTGGTTTATGAAAAGAACAGTCATGTAATCACTCTAGCTGTGGTTTACGAAAATAATACACATGCAATGACTCTAGTGCTGGTTTAGGATAAGAACACACTTCCAATGACTCTAGTGGATCCATGTGGTTTATGAAAAGAACAGAGATGCAATGACTCTAGCTGTACTTAATGAAAATAACACACATGCAATGAATCTAGTGTTGGTTTAGGATAAAGACACATGCAATGACTAATGGATCCATATGTGGTTTGTGAAAATAACATACATGTAATGACTCTAGTGGATCCATGTGGTTTATGAAAAGGACAGACATGCAATGACTCTAGTGGATCCATATGTGGTTTATGAAAAGAACGGACATACAATGACTCTAGTGAATCCATATGTGGTTTATGAAAAGAACATACATGCAATGACTCTAGTTGTGGTTAATAAAAATAACACACATGTAATGACACTAGGGGATCCATATGTGGTTAATGAAAAGAACACACATGCATTGACACGGGTGGATCCATATGTGGTTTGTGAAAAGAACAAATATTCAATGTAACTGGTGGATCCATGTGGTTATGAAAAGAACAGACATGCAATGACTCTGGTGGATCCATATGTAGTTTGTGAAAAGGACACACATGCAATGACTCTAGTTCTGGTTCATGAAAAGAACATACATGCAATGACTCTAGTGCTGGTTTAGGATAAGAACACAGTTCCAATGACTCTAGTGGATCCATGTGGTTTATGAAAAGAACAGACATGCAATGAATCTAGCTGTAGTTAATGAAAATAACACACATGCAATGAATCTAGTGTTGGTTTAGGATAAAGACAGATGCAGTGACTAATGGATCCATATGTGGTTTGTGAAAATAACATACATGTAATGACTCTAGTGGATCCATGTGGTTTATGAAAAGGACAGACATGCAATGACTCTGGTGGATCCATATGTGGTTTATGAAAAGAACGGACATACAATGACTCTAGTGAATCCATATGTGGTTTATGAAAAGAACATACATGCAATGACTCTAGTTGTGGTTAATAAAAAGAACACACATGTAATGACACTAGGGGATCCATATGTGGCTAATGAAAAGAACACACATGCATTGACACGGGTGGATCCATATGTGGTTTGTGAAAAGAACAAATATTCAATGTAACTGGTGGATCCATGTGGTTATGAAAAGAACAGACATGCAATGACTCTGGTGGATCCATATGTAGTTTGTGAAAAGGACACACATGCAATGACTCTAGTTCTGGTTCATGAAAAGAACACACATGCAATGACACTGGTGGATCCATATGTGGTTTGTGAAAATAACCTACATTCAATCACACTGG
This sequence comes from Avena insularis, assembly GCA_023614405.1. Lineage (NCBI taxonomy): Eukaryota > Viridiplantae > Streptophyta > Magnoliopsida > Poales > Poaceae > Avena > Avena insularis. The sequence continues at coordinate 99,170,317 of CM042684.1, read as the reverse complement.
TGGATCCATATATGGTTTGTGACAAGAACACACATATAATGACTCTAGTTGTGGTTTATGAAAAGAACACATATTTAATGACTCTAGCTATGGTTTATGAAAATAGTACACATGCAATGACACTAGTGAATGCATGTGGTTTATGTAAAGAACACACATGCAATGACTCTGGTGGATCCATGTGGTTTATGAAAAGAACAGACATGCAATAACTCTGGTGGATCCATATGTGGTTTATGAAAGGAACATACATGGAATGACTCTAGTTGTGGTTAATGAAAAGAACAAACATGCAATGACACTAGGGGATCCATATGTGGTTAATGAAAAGAACAGACATGCAATGACACTGGTATAGACATATGTGGTTTGTGAAAAGAACACATATTCAGTGACACTGGTGGATCCTCGTGGTTTATGAAAAGAACAAACATGCAATGGCTCTGGTGGATCCATATGTGGTTTGTGAAAGCACACATGCAATGAATTTAGTTGTGGTTCACGAAAATAACACACATGCAATGACACTTGTGGATCCATATGTGGTTTGTGAAAAGAACACACATTCAATGACACTGGTGGATCCATGTGGTTTGTGAAAAGAACATACATGCAATGACTCTAGTTGTGGTTAATGAAAGGAACACACATGCAATGACACTCGTGGATCCATATTTGGTTTGTGAGAGGAACACACATTCAGTGACACTGGTGGATCCGTGTGGTTTATGAAAAGAACAAATATGCAATGAATCTGGTGGATCCATATATGGTTTGTTAAAAGCACACACACATGCAATGACTCTAGTTGTGGTTCATGAAAAGAACACACATGTAATTTCACTGGTGGATCCATGTGGTTCATGAAAACAAAACACATGCAATGACTCAGGTGGATCCATATGTGGTTTATGAAAAGAACAGACATGCAATGACTCTAGTGGATCCATATGTGGTTTGTGAAAAGAACATACATGCAATGACTCTAGTTTAGGATAAGAACACACATGCAATAACTTTGGTGGACCCATTTGGTTTATGAAAAGAACAGTCATGTAATCACTCTAGCTGTGGTTTATGAAAATAATACACATGCAATGACTCTAGTGCTGGTTTAGGATAAGAACACACTTCCAATGACTCTAGTGGATCCATGTGGTTTATGAAAAGAACAGAGATGCAATGACTCTAGCTGTACTTAATGAAAATAACACACATGCAATGAATCTAGTGTTGGTTTAGGATAAAGACACATGCAATGACTAATGGATCCATATGTGGTTTGTCAAAATAACATACATGCAATGACTCTAGTGGATCCATGTGGTTTATGAAAAGCACAGACATGCAATGACTCTGGTGGATTCATATGTGGTTTATGAAAAGAACGGACATACAATGACTCTAGTGAATCCATATGTGGTTTATGAAAAGAACATACATGCAATGACTCTAGTTGTGGTTAATAAAAAGAACAAACATGTAATGACACTAGGGGATCCATATGTGGTTAATGAAAAGAACACACATGCATTGACACGGGTGGATCCATATGTGGTTTGTGAAAAGAACACATATTCAATGTAACTGGTGGATCCAAGTGGTTATGAAAAGAACAGACATGCAATGACTCTGGTGGATCCATATGTAGTTTGTGAAAAGGACACACATGCAATGACTCTAGTTCTGGTTTATGAAAAGAACACACATGCAATGACACTGGTGGATCCATATGTGGTTTGTGAAAATAACCCACATTCAATCACACTAGTGGATCCATATATGGTTTGTGAAAAGAACACACATTTAATGACTCTAGTTGTGGTTTATGAAAAGAACACACATTTAATGACTCTAGCTATGGTTTATGAAAATACCACACATGCAATGACACTAGTGAATCCATGTGGTTTATGAAAAGAACACACATGCAATGACTCTGGTGGATCCATGTGGTTTATGAAAAGAATAGACATGCAATAAATCTGGTGGATCCATATGTGGTTTATGAAAGGAACATACATGCAATGACTCTAGTTCTGGTTAATGAAAAGAACAAACATGCAATGAAACTAGGGGATCCATATGTGGTTAATGAAAATAACAGACATGCAATGACACTGGTGGAGACATATCTGGTTTGTGAAAAGAACACATATTCAGTGACACTGGTGGATCCTTGTTGTTTATGAAAAGAACAAACATGCAATGGCTCTGGTGGATCCATATGTGGTTTGTGAAAACACACATGTATTGAATTTAGTTGTAGTTCACGAAAATAACACACATGCAATGACACTGGTGGATCCATATGTGGTTTGTGAAAAGAACACACATTCAATGACACTGGTGGATCCATGTGGTTTGTCAAAAGAACATACATGCAATGACTCTAGTTGTGGATAATGAAAGGAACACACATGCAATGAGACTCGTGGATCCATATTTGGTTTGTGAGAAGAACACACATTCAGTGACACTGGTGGATCCGTGTGGTTTATGAAAAGAACAAACATGCAATGAATCTGGTGGATCCATATGTGGTTTGTGAAAATAACACACATGCAATGACTCTAGTTGTGGTTCATAAAAAGAACACACATGCAATGACACTGGTGGATCCATATGTGGTTTGAGAAAAGAACACACATTCAATGACACTGGTGGATCCATGTGGTTTATGAAAAATAAACACATGCAATGACTCTGGTGGATCCATATGTGGTTTGTGAAAAGACCACACATGCAATTACTCTAGTTGTGGTTCATGAAAACAACACACATGCAATGACACTGGTGGATCCATATGTGGTTTGTGAAAAGAACACACATTCAATGACACTGGTGGATCCATGTGGTTTGTGAAAAGAACACACATGCAATGACACTGGTGGATCCATATGTGGTTTATGAGTACAACACACATGCAATGACTCTACTGGATCCATGTGGTTTATAAAAAGAACAGACATGCAATGACTCTGGTGGATCCATATGTGGTTTATGAAAAGAACAGACATGCAATGACTCTAGTGGATCCATATGTGGTTGATGAAAAGAACAGACATGCAATGACTCCACTTATGGTTAATGAAAAGAACACACATGGAAAGACACTAGGGCATCCATATGTGGTTAATGAAAAGAACACACATGCAATGAAACTGGTGGATCCATATGTGGTTTGTGAAAATAACACACATTCAATGACACTAATGGATCCATGTGGTTTATGAAAATAACGGACATGCAATGACTCTGGTGGATCCATATGTTGTTTGTGAAAAGGACACACATGCGATGACTAGTTCCGGTTCATGAAAAGAACACACATGCAATGACACTGGTGGATCCATATGTAGTTTGTGAAAACAGCACACATTCAATGACACTGGTGGATCCATATGTGCTTTGTGAAAAGAACACACGTTTAATGACTCTAGTTGTGGTTTATGAAAAGAACACACATTTAATGACTCTAGCTATGGTTTATGAAAAGAACATACATGTAATGACAATAGTGGATCCATGTGTTTTATGAAAAGAACACACATGCAATGACTTTGGTGGATCCATGTGGTTTATGAAAAGAACAGACATGCAATGACTCTAGTGGATCCAATGTGGTTTATGAAAAGAACAGACATGCAATTTCTCTAGTTGTGGTTAATAAAAAGAACAAACATGCAATGACACTAGGGGATCCATATGTGGTTAATGAAAAGAACACACATGCAATGACACTGGTGGATCCATATGTGGTTTACGAAAAGAACACACATTCAGTGACACTAGTGGATCCGTGTGGTTTATGAAAAGAACAAACATGCAATGACTCTGGTGGATCCATATGTGGTTTGTGAAAAGAACACACATGCAATGACTCTAGTTGTGGTTCATGAACAGTACACACATGCAATGACACTGGTGGATCCATATGTGGTTTGTGAAAAGAACACACATTCAATGACACTGGTGGATCCATGTGGTTTGTGAAAACAATATACATGCAATGACTCTAGTTGTGGTTAATGAAAAGAACACACATGCAATGAAACTGGTGGATCCATATGTGGTTTTTGAAAAGAACACACATTTAGTGACACTAGGGGATCCGTGTGGTTTATGAAAATAACAAACATGCAATGAATCTGGTGGATCCATATGTGGTTTGTGAAAAGAACACACATGCAATGACTCTAGTTATGATTCATGAAAAGTACACACATGCAATGACACTGTTGGATCCGTATGTGGTTCATGAAAAGAACACACATTCAATGCCACTGGTGGATCCATAGGTGGTTTATGAAAAGAACAGACATGCAATGATTCTAGTGGATCCATATGTGGTATGTCAAAAGAACATACATGCAATGACTCTTGGTGTGGTTTAGGATAAGAACACACATGCAATGACACTGGTGGATCCATGTGGTTTGTGAAATGAACACACATGCAATGACTCTGGTGGACCCATGTGGTTTATGAAAAGAACAGACATGCAATGACTTTAGCTGTGGTTTATGAAAAGAACACACATGCAATGACTCTAGTGCTGGTATTGGATAAGAACACACTTCCAATGACTCTAGTGGATCCATGTGGTTTGTGAAAAGAACAGACATCCAATGACTCTAGCTGTGGTTAATGAAAATAACACACATGCAATGACTCTAGTGTTGGTTTAGGATAAGAACACACATGCAATGACTAGTGGATCCATATGTGGTTTGTGAAAAGAACACACATGCAATGACTCTAGTGGATCCATGTGGTTTATGAAAAGGACAGACATGCAATGAATTTAGTTGTGATTCATGAAAATAACACACATGCAATGACACAGGTGGATCCATATATGGTTTGCGAAAAGAACACACATTCAGTGATACTGGTGGATCCGTGTGGTTTATGAAAAGAACAAACATTCAATGAATCTGGTGGATCCATATGTGGTTTGTGAAAATAACACACATGCAATGACTCTAGTTGTGGTTCATGAAAAGAACACACATGCAATGACACTGGTGGATCCATATGTGGTTTGTGAAAAGAACACACATTCAATGACACTGGTGGATCCAGGTGGTTTATGAAAAGGACACACATGCAATGACTCTGGTGGATCCATATGTGGTTTGTGAAAAGAACACACATGCAATTACTCTAGTTGTGGTTCCCGAAAAGAACACACATGCAATGACACTGGTGGATCCATATGTGGTCTGTGAAAAGAACACACATTCAATGAAACTTGTGGAATCATGTGGTTTGTGAAAAGAACACACATGCAATGACACTGGTGGATCCATATGTGGTTTATGAAAAGAACACACATGCAATGACTCTAGTGGATCCATGTGGTTTATGAAAAGAACAGACATGCAATGACTCTGGTGGATCCATATGTGGTTTATGAAAACAACAGACATGCAATGACTCTAGTGGATCCATATGTGGTTGATGAAAAGAACAGACATGCAATGGCACTAGGGGATCCATATGTGGTTAATGAAAAGAACACACATGCAATCAAACTGGTGGATCCATATGTGGTTTGTGAAAAGAACACACATTAAATGACACTAGTGGATCCATGTGGTTTATGAAAAGAACGGACATGCAATGACTCTGGTGGATCCATAAGTGGTTTGTGAAAAGGACACACATGCAATGACTAGTTCTGGTTCATGAAAAGAACCCATATGCAATGACACTAGTGGATCCATATGTAGTTTGTGAAAACAACCCACATTCAATGACACTGGTGGATCCATATGTGCTTTGTGAAAGGAACATACATTTAATGACTCTAGTTGTGGTTTATGAAAAGAACACACATTTAATGACTCTCGTGGATCCATGTGGTTTATGAAAAGAACAGACATGCAATGACTCTAGTGGATCCATATGTGGTTTATTAAAAAAACAGACATGCAATTCCTCTCGTTGTGGTTAATAGAAAGAACAAACATGCAATGACACTAGGGGATCCATATGTGGTTAATGAAAAGAACACACATGCAATGACACTGGTGGATCCATATGTGGTTTATGAAAAGAACACACATTCAGTGACACTAGTGGATCCGTGTGGTTTATGAAAAGAACAAACATGCAATGACTCTGGTGGATCCATATGTGGTTTGTGAAAAGAACACACATGCAATGACTCTAGTTGTGGTTCATGGAAAGTATACACATGCAATGACACTGGTGGATCCATATGTGGTTTGTGAAAAGAACACACATTCAATGACACTGGGGGATCCATGTGGTTTATGAAAAGAATACACATGCAATGACTCTAGTTGTGGTTAATGAAAAGAACACACATGCAATGAAACCGGTGGATCCATATGTGGTTTTCGAAAAGAACACACATTTAATGACACTAGTGGATCCGTGTGGTTTATAAAAATAACAATGACGGAGTGAATCTGGTGGATCCATATGTGGTTTGTTAAAAGAACACACATGCAATGACTCTAGTTGCGGTTCATGAAAAGAACACACATGCAATGACACTGGTGGAGCCATGTGGTTCATGAAAAGAACACACATGCAATGACTCTGGTGGATCCATAGGTGGTTTATGAAAAGAACAAACATGCAATGATTCTAGTGGATCCATATGTGGTATGTCAAAAGAACATACATGCAATGACTCTAGTTGTGGTTTAGGATAAGAACACACATGCAATGACACTCGTGGATCCATGTGGTTTGTGAAATGAACACACATGCAATGACTCTGGTGGACCCATGTGGTTTATGAAAAGAACAGTCATGCAATGTCTCTAGCTGTGGTTTATGAAAAGAACACACATGCAATGACTCTAGTGCTGGTTTAGGATAAGAACACACTTCCAATAACTCTAGTGGATCCATGTGGTTTATGAAAAGAATAGACATCCAATGACTCTAGCTGTGGTTAATGAAAATAACACACATGCAATGACTCTAGTGTTGGTTTAGGATAAGAACACACATGCAATGACTAGTGGATCCATATGTGGTTTGTGAAAAGAACACACATGCAATGACTCTAGTGGATCCATGTGGTTTGTGAAAAGGACAAACATGCAATGAATCTAGTTGTGGTTCATGAAAGAACACACATGCAATGACACTGGTGGATCCATATGTGGTTTGTGAAAAGAACACACATTCAATGACACTGGTGGATCCATGTGGTTTCTGAAAAGAACAGACATGAAATGACTCTAGTTGTGGTTAATGAAAAGAACACACATGCAATGACACTGGTGGATCCATATGTGGTTTGTGAAAAGAACACACATTTAGTGATACTGGTGGATCCGTGAGGTTTATGAAAAGAACAAACATTCAATGAATCTGGTGGATCCATATGTGGTTTGTGAAAATAACACACATGCAATGACTCTAGTTGTGGTTCATGAAAAGAACACACATGCAATGACACTGGTGGATCCATATGTGGTTTGTGAAAAGAACACACATTCAATGACACTGGTGGATCCACATGGTTTATGAAAAGGACACACATGCAATGACTCTGGTGGATCCGTATGTGGTTTGTGAAAAGAACACACATGCAATTACTCTAGTTGCAGTTCATGAAAACAAGACACATGCAATGACCTTGGAGGATCCATATGTGGTTTGTGAAAAGAACACACATTCAATGAAACTGGTGGAATCATGTGGTTTGTGAAAAGAACACACATGCAATGACACTGGTGGATCCATATGTGGTTTCTGAAAAGAACACACATGCAATGACTCTAGTGGATCCATGTGGTTTATGAAAAGAACAAACATGCAATGACTCTGGTGGATCCATATGTGGTTTATGAAAACAACAGACATGTAATGACTCTAGTGGATCCATATGTGGTTGATGAAAAGAACAGACATGCAATGACACTAGGGGATCCATATGTGGTTAATGAAAAGAACACACATGTAATGAAACTGGTGGATCCATATGTGGTTTGTGAAAAGAACACACATTCAATGACACTAGTGGATCCATGTGGTTTATGAAAAGAACGGACATGCAATGACTCTGGTGGATCCATAAGTGGTTTGTGAAAAGGACACACATGCAATGACTAGTTCTGGTTCATGAAAAGAACCCACATGCAATGACACTGGTGGATCCATATGTAGCTTGTGAAAACAACCCACATTCAATGACACTGGTGGAACCATATGTGCTTTGTGAAAGGAACACACATTTAATGACTCAAGTTGTGGTTTATGAAAAGAACACACATTTAATGACTCTAGCTATGGTTTATGAAAAGATCATACATGTAATGACAATAGTGGATCCATGTGGTTTATGAAAAGAACACACATGCAATAACTCTGGTGGATCCATGTGGTTTATGAAAAGAACAGACATGCAATGACTCTAGTGGATCCATATGTGGTTTATGAAAAGAACAGACATGCAATTCCTCTAGTTGTGGTTAATAAAAAGAAGAAACATGCAATGACATTAGGGGATCCATATGTAGTTAATGAAAAGAACACACATGCAATGACATTGGTGGATCCATATGTGGTTTGTGAAAAGAACACACATTCAGTGACACTAGTGGATCTGTGTGGTTTATGAAAAGAACAAACATGCAATGATTCTGGTGGATCCATATGTGGTTTGTGAAAAGGACACACATGCAATGACTCTAGTCGTGGTTCATGAAAAGTACACACATGCAATGACACTGTTGGATCCATATGTGGTTTGTGAAAAGAACACACATTCAATGACACTGGTGGATCCATGTGGTTTGTGAAAAGAACAGACATGCAATGACTCTAGTTGTGGTTAATGAAAAGAACACACATGCAATGAAACTGGTGGATCCATATGTGGTTTTTGAAAAGAACACACATGATATGGGGTGGCCCGATCTTCTCAGTAAGCGGATGGCAATGATATGGTGGATGATAGATAACTAGCCTATAGCTATGAACTCTCCCGCTTGATCCCTGATGCCAATGCAACAGCTCTCGAACCTTGTAGGATATTCACAACACCACGCTCTTGCGTACGCAGCCGTGACCATGAACGGTAGTATGCAATCTACTAATTCCCAATGGAACAACAGATCACACTCAATTATAGTTGGTAGATTCGAACACAGGGTAATTCCATAGGTTCTATGAAAGAAACAACTCCAAAATATTTTAACGTGGTCTAAACCCTAACTAGAGGTCGTCCCATAGCTTATAAGGGCGGCTGGAGCGACCCGAAACCGAAACTAAACGCAAACGACTCAAACTGATACAAACCGACTCGGACCAGATTCGGTCGGCGGACACTCGGTCGGTCGGCCGACATCCGGTCGAGGCCGACACTCCGGTGAAGTGTGCCGATCCCGTCACGAAAACTTTGAAGTTTCCGGGTGGCTTCCGTGTAGTGTCTGAACTGGTGTACTGAATGTCCACGCCAGTTTGCCTCTCGACCAGGCCGGACAGTGCGGGTGGATCTGCCCGGACACTCCGGTCGTGGCAGATGTTTTTGCCTTCGTCTTGATGATCTTCTCTTGCGCCTTCCTCCCGCTCCTCCCTCGCGGATCCTTGGGCGACCATCATGTTGGGCTTCTCTTGTAGCCCTTCTCCTCCTTGCCCCATGCTTGTTTCTCCAACGAACCTGATCATACATAAATGCATAGACTTAGGCAGTATAAAGTTCTCATCAATCAAAGTACCGGATTCGTTTAGGAGTAAATTCACGTGTTGTTCCAGTAGCTTAGCACGAGCTCTTGTAATAGATCCAATTCTAATATCATTGGACTGATCCTTTCTTGCAACAATTGTAGCATCTTCAGTAATCATTGGGGTAGGTGTAATTGTAGGGATGTCCTCATCATCTCCCCCCTTCAAAAGGCGTTGACCTCGACGCTCCAAGGTCTTCTCCAGCATATGGTGACAAATCAGCAATGTTGAAGCTATTGCTAACTCCACCAAACTCCTCAATAGGTATATCAACCGAGTAGGTGTTATCATTAATCTTGGCTAACACCTTGTAAGGACCAGCACCACGTGGCTTCAATTTTGACTTTCGAAGTAGTGGGAACCTATCCTTGCGTAGATGCACCCAAACCATATCTCCAGGCTCGAACAACACTTCTTTCCTTGCTTGATTCCTTGCAGCAGCAATGTTCTTGCCTTTCTTCTCAATAGCCTCTCGAGTCTTCTCATGTATTTTCTTCACATAATCAGCACGTTTTGATGCCTCCATATCAACTCTCTCATGTAATGGTAGAGGCGACATATCAAGTGGCATCAATGGCTTGAAACCATACACCACCTCAAAAGGACAAAGATGAGTAGTTGAATGCACAACCCTGTTGTAAGCAAACTCAACATGTGGCAAACACTATTACCACTCCCGCAGATTCTTTTTAATCATGGTCCTTAGTAGCTGTGACAATGTTCGATTCACCACCTCTGTTTGACCATCTGTTTGGGGATGACATGTAGTACTGAACAGCAGCTTCGTTCCTAGCTTGCCCCATAAGGTCTTCCAAAGTAGCTCATGAACTTCACATCACGGTCAGAAACAATCGTCTTTGGTACTCCATGTAATCTCACTATGTCCCTGAAAAACAGGTTAGCAACATGCGACGCATCGTCGGTTTTGTGGCAGGCAATAAAATGAGCCATCTTAGAGAACCTATCCACTACCACAAATATAGAATCATGACCTCTCTGAGTTTTAGGTAGACCTAGCACAAAATCCGTACTAATGTCTTCCCATGGAATAGTCGGTGCAGAGAGAGGTGTATACAAACTGTGAGGCTTCAGCTTAGATTTCGACTTGTGGCATGTAATACATCGGCTCACAAATCTGTACACATCACGACTCATCTTGGGCCAATAAAAATGATCAGCAAGCATGACCAATGTCTTCTCACGCCCAAAGTGACCCATCAAACCACCAGCATGTGATTCCTGCACTAAGAACAAACGCAACGACGATTCTGGAATACATAGTTTGTTAGCTCGAAACAAATATCCATCATGTATATGATACTTATCCCATGCGTTTCTAAGAGCACACAAACGATATGGTTCAGCAAAATCATGGTCAGCTGCATAAAGTGCACAAATAGCTTCTAATCCAGGAATTTTAACATCAAGATTGGTTAATAGCATGTTCTTCCTAGATAGAGCATCAGCAACAATGTTTTCTTTTCCCTTCTTATAGTTAATGATGTAAGGAAAAGACTCAATGAACTCAACCCATTTAGCTAATCTTCTATGAAAGTTTGATTGAGCTTTCAAATATTTCAATGCTTCATGATCAGAATGTATGATGAATTCTTTTGGCCACAAATAATGTTGCCAAAACCTCAAGTACTCTAACAAGTGCATACAATTCTTTATCATAGATAGAATAATTCAAACGAGCACCGGTCAATTTCTTAGAAAAATAAGCTATAGGCCGACCCTCTTGCATCAAAACGCCACCTATGCCTATACCACTAGCATCACATTCAACTTCAAATTGCTTCGAAAAATCAGGTAATGCAAGTAATGGTGCAGAAGTAAGCAAACGTTTTAATGTATCAAATGCAATGTCTTGAGCCGCGCCCCATACAAAAGGAACACCTTTCTTTGTCAAATCATTTAATGGTGCAGCAATGGTGCTAAAATCTTTCACAAAGCGCCTATAGAAACCAGCGAGACCGTGGAAACTACGCACTTGACTAACATTCATCAGAGTAGGCCAATTCTGAATTGATTCAATTTTAGATTGATCTACCTCTACTCCATGCTTAGAAACAACAAATCCTAGGAATATGACCTTATCTTTTGCAAATGTACACTTCTCAAGATTAGCATACATTTTATTATCACGTAACACTTGCAAAACTAGTCTAATATGAGTGCAATGTTCAGATTCGGTGTGGCTGTATATGAGTATATCATCAAAGTAAACAACCACGAAACGACCAATAAACTCTCTCAAAACATGATTCATCAAACGCATGAAAGTACTAGGTGCATTAGTAAGACCAAACGGCATAACTAACCACTCATACAAACCAAATTTAGTTTTGAAAGAAGTTTTCCATTCATCCCCTTCTTTCATCCTAATTTGATGATAACCACTACGCAAGTCAATTTTAGAGAAAACAAAGACCACTCAATTCATCGAGCATATCCTCTAAGCGTGGAATAGGATGACGATATCGAATAGTGATGTTATTAATCGCTCTACAATCAACACACATGCGCCATGTACCATCTTTATTAGGAACTAAAATAACAGGAACAACACAAGGGCTAAGAGAGACACGAATGTACCCTTTATCCAAAGAACGCTTGTACTTGCTTCTGAATTTCCTTAGTTTCTTCGGGATTAGTCCTGTAAGGTGCATGGTTGGGAAGTGTGGCGCCAGGATTTAGGTCCACTTGATGTTCTATACCATGCAATGGGGAAAACTCATGGCACGCATTCCTGAAACACATCCCCAAAATCCTGCAAAATGAAGAGACACCAAGAGAAATAGAGGTCATGTCGTTAGAAACCAATACCTCGCCCTTATACATGAGCACAAGTGGCATGGTCAGAGGATCCTCACGAAACTCTCTCATATCCTCCTTGGTGGCTAGTATCAATAAACCAGGCACTCTCTCACTTTTTGGTATATCACTCAATTTAGGCTCAATTACATCGTGAATTTTGTTACACGCCTCGCCGAGTGGTAGTATCTTCCTTCAAGTTCACCTCTATCTTCTGGCGAGAATCATTCACAATTTCTTGTGGTGTCATTGGCTGCATAGTAATCTTCTTTCCTTTGAATTCCAAGTGATATATATTGGCTCGGCCATTGTGTTGCACATGGCGATCATAGAGCCAAGGCCGACCCAATAGTAGGTGACAAACAGTCATAGGAACCACATCAAAATCAATAGAATCTTTGTATGGCCCTATTTAAAATTCACACGTACCATATGATTTACCTTCATCTCACCATTGTTGCTCAACCATTGTATGTAGTATGGCTTGGGATGAGGTAAATATGTCAAATTCAGTTTGGCACATAGTTCCTTACTTGCAAGATTTCTGCAGCTACCTCCATCAATAATTACCTTGCAAGCTTTGTTTGGTCCAACTAGAGCTTTTGTTTGGAACAAGTTGCAACGCTGGGATTCCTCAACCGGTTGCACACTAAGTACACGTGAAGATATGACAATAGTGGGTGCACGCTCAGCATATGCATCAGCACCATCCTCGCCGTCATCAATATCATCCTCAGAAGCTTCATCTCCACTTTCGACTTCACCTTGTTCATTAACAAACATAACCTTGTTATTTGGACAATCCTTCTTGTAGTGACCTCTACCTCCACAAGTATGGCACACTACATCACGAGTACGTGAAGTAGACATGTTGGAACCCGAGCTAGCAGTAGGAACAGCGGGTTTCCGAGCATGAGAACCAAACGAAGGTGTACTTGCTGGTTTGGCCGATGGTGTAAATGGAGCAGCAGCTGGTGGCGTGACTGTAGGAGGTGTAGATCTGGCCGAAAATCTGCTGGAGGATGGAAAACGAGCACGTGACTTCGCCTCTTCTGCCAACTGGGATTCGGCCTCTCTAGCATGATGCAACAACTCATTCATGGTCTCATACTTGTGGTGAGAAACAATGCTCTTGATTGGTAACTTCATATTGTTTAGGAATCGCTGCATGGTCATCTCAATGGACTCACGAACTCGAGCACGCTGCATAAGCATCTCCATCTCCATGTAGTACTCATCAACTGTCATGGTGCCTTGCTTCAATTGCGTCAATTTATCAAAAAGTAATCGCAAGTAGTTGGTTGGTATGAAACGTGCCTTCATGATTTGCTTCATCTCGCGCCAATCCATCACAGGAAGTTTATTGTCCTCCCTCCTATGTTGCACAAGAGCATCCCACCAACGCAAAGCATAACCATCAAATTCAGATGCTGCAAGCTTGACCTTCTTATCTTCTGGATAGTCAAATAATTGCCAGAGTTTCTCAATCTTCAATTCCTAGGTGAGGTAGTCTTCAGGATCAATGGAACCATCAAACTTAGGAATCGAGAATTTTGGCTTGCCCAAACCGTCATCACTAGCTTGGTTGGGCACACATGGACCATGCCCAAGATGGGCAAACCCACGACCATGAGCAGGTGCATGGACAGGGGGAATAGCACGTCCCCTGCCAACATGTGGAGCAGCATCAACAGCGCTACCCTCATCGAAATCATCAAAGGCATCATCATGTTGAGGATCTTCCCTTCTATGCAAGGCGGCTGTCAAACCCTCAATGGACTGCTACAAAGTAGTGACATTGACATTGAGCGTAGCCACTTGCGTTTGGATAGTATCAACTGTCCCAACATGCTGATCCAATCTCATATTCATATCTTGGAGATTCTTGTCATTGGCATCTGTCGTGTTAGTAAACACACGTGTCAAGTGGGATTTCAAAGCCTCATATTCACGCCAATTGACGAGCTCCTCATCTTTCTTTTTCTGCAACACAACATCATCATCACTAGAAGACATGATTAGTAGGTTAGTGCAAAAATAAAAATCTGCATGGTGGAAACTCTCACAACTAACTCACAACTAATAAGAAAGGAGATCTTAACGTTCCAAAGTGAATAGAGATGCTCTACCAAACGAAATCAAAGACTGATGCACTTGATGTGATGAAGTGAATATCAAAGGTATAGAGAACGATCGCAGGGCACACAGGTTATTTAAGGTGGAGCTATAGGTATGGTACCCTATCTACACCGCAAACAAGTCCTAGTGCTGATCGTACAAATACCGAAGAAACACACACAGTGGAGATAAACGTGGCAAAGCACCTTATGAAAAGGAATATTGCAATGCATAAGAGAGATGCTAGTAATAGCTCAAATAGAACAGGCACAAGATTGCTCAATCTACTAGTGCTATACACAACAAGGCCTCCAATATTGCACACTTCTATATCTCTTTTTTTTCAGGCTTGTAGCTCTTTGCTCTTTTTTTTTAATACTGATTCTCTTTTCTTTTCTCTCTCTTTTTTTCAACTATATTACTCAATGCAAACAAGCACAGCAACTTATAACAGAACTAGGCCGGATAGTCCGGTTGATATGTGTCGGAGACTCCGGTTGGGCCGGATAGTCTGGTGTGATTTGGCCGGATAGTCCGGTTTTGCCTATCGAAAAATTTATGCACTGCAAACCCTAATGAGCAGCCTGTCGGAGCAAAGCAACTAGTCTCGTGTGCGTTCCTGAAGGCATGTCAGTAAATAGGCTGTGTCTATGGTATGCAAACAAAGGTACTCTATGTGGACTCGGAAAAACGATAAATACTTGCGGAAACGGTAACGGTGGGAACAGCGGAAAACAAGATGAAACCTTAAACCTAGACACAAACGAAAACTAGACTCCTACGAGGCAAAAACCTGCAGATCGGATCTACGAGAATATACAATCAGCAACTAAAACTTGAAAACGATGAAATCTAGTCTATGGCAAATCTTTTTGTAGGACTTTTTCTGTATAGGACGAAAACACTCTCTAATCTATGGATGGATTTTGTGGATGCTTACCGAGGCAACACTAGAAATCTAATACCAAGATGATATGGGGTGGCCCGATCTTCTCAGTAAGCGGATGGCAATGATATGGTCGATGATAGATAACTAGCCTATAGCTATGAACTCTCCCGCTCGATCCCTGATGCCAATGCAACAGCTCTCGAACCTTGTAGGATATTCACAACACCACGCTCTTGCGCACGCAGCCGTGACCACGAACTGTAGTATGCAATCTACTAATTCCCAATAGAACAACAGATCACACTCAATTATAGTTGGTAGATTCGAACACAGGGTAATTCCAGAGATTCTATGAAAGAAACAACTCCAAAATATTTTAACGTGGTCTAAACCCTAACTAGAGGTTGTCCCATAGCTTATAAGGGCGGCTGGAGCGACCAGAAACCAAAACTAAACGCAAACGACTCAAACTGATACAAACCGACTCGGACCAGATTCGGTCGGCGGGCGGACAATCCGATCGAATTCGGCCAGACAGTCCGGTCAGGCCGGACACTCCGGGTGAAGTGTGCCGGACAGTCCAGTCTGGCCGGAAACTTTGAAGTTTCCGGGTGGCGTCCGTGTAGTGTCCGAACTGGCGTACTGAATGTCCATGCCTCTCGACCAGGCCAGACAGTCCGGGTGGATCTGGCCGGACGCTCCGGTCGTGGCAGATGTTTTTGCCTTCGTCTTGATGATCTTCTCTTGCGCCATCCTCCTGCTCCTCCCTCATGCATCCTTGGGCGATCATCATGTTGGGCTTCTCTTATAGCCCTTCTCCTCCTCACGCCATGCTTGTTTCTCCAACGAACCTGATCATACATAAATGCATAGACTTAGGCAGTATAAAGTTCTCATCAATCAAAGTACCTGATTCGTTTAGGAGTAAATTCACCTGTTGTTCCAGTAGCTTAGCACGAGCTCTTGTAATAGGTCCAATTCTAATCTCATTGGACTGATCCTTTCTTGCAACTGTTGTAGGATCTTCAGTAATCATTGGGGTAGGTGTAATTGTAGGGATGTCCTCATCAACACATTCAGTGACACTAGTGGATCCGTGTGGTTTATGAAAAGAACAAACATGCAATGAATCTGGTGGATCCATATGTGGTTTGTTAAAAGAACACACATGCAATGACTCTAGTTGTGGTTCATAAAAAGAACACACATGCAATGACACTGGTGGATCCATGTGGTTCATGAAAAGAACACACATGCAATGACTCTGGTGGATCCATATGTGGTTTATGAAAAGAACAGACATGCAATGACTCTAGTGGATCCATATGTGGTTTGTGAAAAGAACATACATGCAATGACTCTAGTTGTGGTTTAGGATAAGAACACACATGCAATGACACTGGTGGATCCATGTGGTTTGTGAAATGAACACACATGCAATGACTCTGGTGGACCCATGTGGTTTATGAAAAGAACAGTCATGCAATGACTCTAGCTGTGGTTTATGAAAAGAACACACATGCAATGACTCTAGTGCTGGTATAGGATAAGAACACACTTCCAATGACTCTAGTGGATCCATGTGGTTTGTGAAAAGAACAGACATGCAATGACTCTAGCTGTGGTTAATGAAAATAACACACATGCAATGACTCTAGTGTTGGTTTAGGATAAGAAAACACATGCAATGACTAGTGGATCCATATGTGGTTTGTGAAAAGAACACAAATGCAATGACTCTAGTGGATCCATGTGGTTTATGAAAAGGACAAACATGCAATGAATCTAGTTGTGCTTCATGAAAATAACACACATGCAATGATACTGGTGGATCCATATGTGGTTTGTGAAAAGAACACACAGTCAATGACACTGGTGGATCCATGTGGTTTGTGAAAAGAACAGACATGCAATAACTCTAGTTGTGGTTAATGAAAAGAACACACATGCAACGACACTTGTGGATCCATATGTGGTTTGTGAAAAGAACACACATTCAGTGACACTAGTGGATCCGTGTGGTTTATGAAAAGAACAAACATTCAATGAATCTGGTGGATCCATATGTGGTTTGTGAAAATAACACACATGGAATCACACTAGTTGTGGTTCATGAAAAGAACACACATGCAATGACACTGGTGGCTCCATATGTGGTTTGTGAAAAGAACACACATTCAATGACACTGGTGGATCCGTGTGGTTTATGAAAAGAACAAACATGCAATGACTCTAGTTGTGGTTTAGGATAAGAACACATAGGAAATGACACGAGTGGATCCATGTGGTTTGTGAAATGAACACACGTGCAATGACTCTGGTGGACCCATGTGGTTTATGAAAAGAACAGTCATGCAATGACTCTAGCTGTGGTTTATGAAAAGAACACACATGCAATGACTCTAGTGCTGATTTAGGATAAGAACACACTTCCAATGACTCTAGTGGATCCATGTGGTTTATAAAAAGAACAGACATGCAATGACTCTAACGACTCTAACTGTGGTTAATGAAAATAACACACATGCAATGACTCTAGTGTTGGTTTGGGATAAGAACACACATGCAATGACTAGTGGATCCATATGTGGTTTGTGAAAAGAACACACATGCAATGACTCTAGTGGATCCATGTGGTTTATGAAAAGGACAAACATGCAATGAATCTAGTTGTGCTTCATGAAAAGAACACACATGCAATGACACTGGTGGATCCATATGTGGTTTGTGAAAAGAACACACATTCAATGACACTGGTGGATCCATCTGGTTTGTGAAAAGAACAGACATGCAATAACTCTAGTTGTGGTTAATGAAAAGAACACACATGCAACGACACTGGTGGATCCATATGTGGTTTGTGAAAAGAACACACATTCAGTGACACTAGTGGATCCGTGTGGTTTATCAAAAAGAACAAACATCCAATGAATCTAGTGGATCCATATGTGGTTTGTGAAAATAACACACATGCAATCACACTAGTTGTGGTTCATGAAAAGAACACACATGCAATGACACTGGTGGATCCATATGTGGTTTGTGAAAAGAACACACATTCAATGACACTGGTGGATCCGTGTGGTTTATGAAAAGAACAAACTTGCAATGACTCTAGTTGTGGTTTAGGATAAGAACACACATGCAATGACACGAGTGGATCCATGTGGTTTGTCAAATGAACACACATGCAATGACTCTGGTGGATCCATGTGGTCTATTAAAAGAACATTCATGCAATGACTCTAGCTGTGGTTTATGAAAAGAACACGTATACAATGACTCTAGTGCTGGTTTAGGATAAGAACACACTTGCAATGACTCTAGTGGATCCATGTGGTTTATGAAAAGAACAGACATGCAATGACTCTAGCTGTGGTTAATGAAAATAACACACATGGAATGACTCTAGTGTTGGTTTAGGATAAAAACTCACATGGAATGACTAGTGGATCCATGTGTGGTTTGTGAAAACAACACACATGCAATGACTCTAGTGGATCCATGTGGTTTATGAAAAGGACAGATATGCAATGACTCTGGCGGATCCATATGTGGTTTATGAAAAGAACGGACATGCAATGACTCTAGTGGATCCATATGTGGTTTATGAAAAGAACATACATGCAATGACTCTAGTTGTGGTTAATGAAAAGAATACACATGCAATGACACTAGGGGATCCATATGTGGTTAATGAAAATAACACACATGCCATGACACTGGTGGATCCATATGTAGTTTGTGAAAAGAACACATATTCAATGACACATGTGGATCCATGTGGTTTATGAAAAGAACGGACATGCAATGACTCTAGTGGATCCATATGTGGTTTGTGAAAAGGACACACATGCACTTACTCTAGTTTTGGTTCATGAAAAGAACACACATGCAATGACACTGGTGGATCCATGTGTGGTTTGTGAAAAGAACACACATTCAATCACACTGGTGGATCCATATTTGGTTTGTGAAAAGAACACACATTTAATGACTCTAGTTGTGGTTTATGAAAAGAACACACATTTAATGACTCTAGCTATGGTTTATGAAAAGAACACACATGCAATGACACTAGTGGATCCATGCGGTTTATGAAAAGAACACACATGCAATGACTCTGGTGGATCCATGTGATTTATGAAAAGAACATACATGCAATGACTCTAGTGGATCCATATGTGGTTTATGAAAAGAACAGACATGCAATTCCTCTAGTTGTGGTTAATAAAAAGAACAAACATGCAATGACACTAGGGGATCCATATGTGGTTAATGAATAGAACACACATGCAATGACACTGGTGGATCCATATGTGGTTTGTGAAAAGAACACGCATTCAGTGACACTAGTGGATCTGTGTGGTTTATGAAAAGAACAAACATGCAATGACTCTGGTGGATCCATATGTGCTTTGTGAAAAGAACACACATGCAATGACTCTAGTTGTGGTTCATGAAAAGTACACACATGCAATGACACTGGTGGATCCATATGTGGTTTGTGAAAAGAACACACATTCAATGACACTGGTAGATCCATGTGGTTTGTGAAAAGAACAGACATGCAATGACTCTAGTTATGGTTGATGAAAAGAACACACATGCAATGAAACTGGTGGATCCATATGTGGTTTTTGAAAAGAACACACATTCAGTGACACTGGTCGATCCATGTGGTTTATGAAAAGAACAAACATGCAATGAATCTGGTGGATCCATATGTGGTTTATGAAAAGAACAGACATGCAATGACTCTGGTGGATCCATATGTGGTTTGTGAAAAGAACACACATGCAATGACTCTAGTTGTGGTTCATGAAAAGAACACACATGAAATTACACTATTGGATCCATATATGGTTTGTGAAAACAGCACACATTCAATGACATTGGTGGATCCATGTGGTTTGTGAAAAGAAAAGACATTTAATGACTCTAGCTGTGGTTTATGAAAAGAACACACATGCAATGACACTGGTGGATGCATATGTGATTTATGAAAAGAACACACATGCAATGACTCTCGTGGAGCCATGTGGTTTATGAAAAGAACAAACATGCAATGACTTTGGTGGATCCATATGTGGTTTATGAAAAGAACAGACATGCCATGACTCTAGTGGATCCATATCTGGTTTATGAAAAGAACAGACATGCAATGACTCTAGTTGTGGTTAATGAAAAGAACACAAATGCAAGACACTAGGGGATCCATATGTGGTTAATGAAAAGAACACACATGCAATGACACTGGTGGATCCTGTGGGGTCTGCAGCATAGAAAACAAAAAATTTCCTACGATGAGAACTACACGTCAAGATCTATCTAATAGGTATAGATCAACGGGTGGACATACATCCATCAAGAACTTACCCTCGAAGACAACGATTTTTGTTAACGAGTAGGAACTCGTGGTTGATGTAGTCGTACACTTGCCGATCTCAAGATCGTGAGGAAGTCCGAGCGCCGCAACTCAATGACGCATCCGCACTACTGCGTTCAAGCCACCGAACAACCTCCACCTCCTCGCTCCAGCGATCCAGTGGAAGCAGCAACTCCTTCTAGACGAAATGCCACCGGGAACATGTATCTCGCTAATCCGAGACCATGGGGGAATAATTCTAGAGGGGGAGAGAGATCCTTCACGAGGAGGTGTGAGGAAGAAGGAGGAAGAGGGGGGCCTTTTATAGGAGGAGGGGGTGGCCCCTCTCTCCATGGCCGGCGCATGGGGGGGTGACCCTCACCTCCCCCATTCATGTGGTGGTAACCCCTCCACATTAAAATGCCTCTTCACATTCCCTTTTATAGTCCCCACTTTAAATGCATTAAAATTCTCTAAGTTTAATGCTCTCTCATTTAATAAAACTCTTTTATTAAATTTATTCAGAATTTTGTTAATTACTTTAATTAACAAACAATCACATATAACCCCTTGCAATATTTCAATATCACATGCAGAACCATTTTCTGCAATTTCACCCGAAACAATTTCCGGTTTCTATCGAAACAATTCCTGCGCTTTGCAATTCTTTTGTCTGAAACATATGTGCTCCAAAATGGTGTCTGGTAACTCTTAAGTGTGTCACCCTATGGTTCGCGAATAATGTAGACATGATTGAGACTCCACTCAGATCAATAATCAGAAGCGGTACCTGGAGGTCCATACTGACTCCTACATATTCAACGATGACTTCTGTTATCGTGAGAACCTTTAACGCTTGTAATTTAATCCCTTTGTCTCTTGATACAATACATGTCCGAGATTAGATCATCGGTATCCAAATACCTAGTTTGATCTCGTTACCGACATGCACTCTTTTCTTGTTCCCGTGATATAACATTCTAGTGATCACATCACTTGCTTGCAAGCTATCTCAATGTGATATCATCGAGAGGGCCCAGAGTTTATATATCCGTCATCGGGATTGACAAATTCCACTCTTGATCCATGAGCCTCAACATAACACCTTCGTAGCACTGAACCCATCTTTATAGTCACCCTGTTACAGTGTGACGTTTGATGTTATCAAGACACTCTTCCGGTGTTAGCAATTAACATGATCTCATGGTCTAAGGATAATGATTACTTCGTATGATGTTATAGCAATATAAACATAATGACTTGATCGTAATGCTATACTTCGGATTAATGTTCATCACATCATTTCACAAATGCTGTGACCTTATTATTAACAACATCCAATGTCCATGATCAGGAAACCTTGATCATCTTGTTAATCAACAAGCTAGTCTATAAGAGAGGCATAACTAGGAACCCTTTTTGTTTATTAAACACACATGTCTTGATGTCTCCAATCAATAAAATTCTAGCATGCAAAATAAACATCTATCATATATAAGGAATACATAATAACAACTTTATTATTGCCTCTCAACGCATATTTCCTTCAGTCTCCCACTTGCACTAGAGACAATAATCTAGTTCATATAGTGATAAATCTAACACCCATGGATTTATGGTGTTGATCATGGTTTGCCCTAGGGAGAGCTTTAGTCAATGGATCTGCTACATTTAGGTCCGTGTGTACTTTACAAATCTTTATACCTCCATCCTTGACATGTTCGCGGATGGAGTGAAACCGACGCTTAATATGCTTAGAATTCTTGTGAGACCTCGGTTCCTTGGTGTTGGCTATGTCTCCATTGTTGTCACAATAGATCACCATCGGGTCCAATGCACTAGGAACCACACCTAGTTCCGTAATGAACTCTTTCATCCAAACCGCTTCCTGCGCCGCTTCTGAAGCAGCAACATATTCCGCCTCCGTCGTTGATCCAACCACCACAGGTTGTTTGGAACTCCTCCAACTAACTGCTGCTCCGTTCAAGAGAAATACATATCCGGATTGAGACATAGAGTCGTCCGGATCGGTGTCAAAGCTAGCATCGACATAACACTTAGCGACCAGCTCTTCTTCACCTCCGTATATAAGAAACATATCCTTAGTTCTTCTCAAGTACTTGAGGATGTTCTTGACCGCTATCCAGTGTTCCGAACCTGGATCAGATTTGTACCTACTAGTCAAACTAATAGCATGTGCCACATCCGGTCTTGTACATAGCATGCCATACATTATAGAGCCTATGGCCGAGGCATAGGGGATCTTATCCATCATCTCTCTTTCTTCCGCCGTAGCCGGACTTTGAGTCTTACTCAATGTCTTGCCTTGCAACATAGGTAAGAACCCCTTCTTACTTCCATCCATATTAAACTTCTTTAATATCTTATCAAGGTATGTACTCTGCGATAGCCCAATTAGGCGCCTTGATCTATCTCTATAGATTTTAGTGCCTAATATATATGACACTTCATCAAGGTCCTTCATCGAAAATTTGCTGTTTAGATAACTTTTAACACTGTTTAAAAGATCTGTATCATTTCCAATCAATAATATGTCATCCACATATAATATTAGAAATGCCACATTTCTCCCACCCACTTTCTTGTAAATACAAGCCTCTCCATAAGTTTGGACAAATCCAAACTCTTTGATCACCTCATCAAAGCGGAGATTCCAACTCCGGGATGCTTGCTTCAGTCCATAGATGGATCGCTGAAGTTTGCATACCTTATTAGCATCCTTAGGATCGACAAAACCCTTGGGTTGTATCATATACAACTCTTCTTCAATATTACCATTGAGGAACATAGTTTTGACATCCATCTGCCATATTTCATAATCGAAATATGCAGCAATTGCTAACATAATCCTAACCGACTTAAGCATCGCTACTGGAGAGAATGTCTCATCGTAGTCAACTCCTTGAATTTGTCGAAACCCCTTTGCGACAAGTCGAGCCTTATAGATGGTCAAATTACCATCAGCATCAGTTTTTTCTTTTGAAAATCCATTTATTCTCAACGACCTTTCGATCGTGAGGTAAGTCCACCAAGGTCCAAACCCGGTTCTCGTACATGGATTCCATCTCGGATTTCATGGCTTCTAGCCATTTTTTGGAATCCGGGCTCATCATCGCTTCTTCATACGTCGCAGGGTCATCCATTTCATCAACCATGAAATTCACAACAGGATTGCCGTATAGTTTAGGAGCTGCACGTGTCCTGCTTGACCTGTGAGGTTCCGTAGTGTCCTCTTTCGGAGTTTCATGATCAATATCATTAGCTCTTTCTTCATTTGGTGAAGTCAACTCCGAAACAATTTCCGGTGCTATGCTACTCGCCATTTCATGAAGAGAAGGTTCAACAACCTCTTCGACTTCTACCTTCCGACTACTCACACCTTTCGCGAGAAACTCCTTCTCAAGAAAGGATCCATTATTGGCAACAAAACATTGCCCTCGGATCTGTGGTAGAAGGTATACCCAATCGTTTCCTTAGGGTATCCTATGAAGACGCATTTTTCCGCTTCTGGGTTCGAGTTTATCCGGTTGAAGTTTCTTCACATAAACATCGCATCCCCAAACTTTAGGAAATGACAACTTAGGTTTGTTTCCAAACCACAATTCATACGGTGTCGTTTCAACGGATTTAGATGGTGCCCGATTTAAAGTGAATGCAGCTGTTTCCAATGCATAACCCCAAAATGACAGTGGCAAGTCAGTCAGAGACAACATAGATAGAACCATATCTAATAAAGTATGATTACAACGTTCCGACACACCATTACGTTGTGGTGTTCCGGCAGGCGTGAGCTGTGAAACTATTCCACACTCTTTCATGTGTGTGCTAAACTCGTAACTTAGATACTCACCTCCACGGTCAGACCGAAGAAATTTGATCTTTCTATTACGATGATTTTCCATTTCATTCTAAAATTCTTTGAACTTTTCAAAAGTTTTAGACTTGTGTTTCATCAAATAGATATACCCGTATCTACATAAATCATCCGTGAAAGTAACAAAATAATGATATCCACCTCGCGCCGACACACTCATTGGTCCACATACATCAGTATGTATGATTTCCAATAAATCTGTCGCCCGTTCACATGTATCAAATGATTCAAAATCAAGTGATTCCAAAAGTCCATGAGAATGGAGTCTCTTCATGCGTTTAACGCCAATATGACCTAGACGGTAGTGCCACATATATGCAGATATATCATTATCAAGTTTAATCTTTTTAGCATTAACATTATGAATGTGCGTAATATTACTATCGAGATCCAATAGAAATAAACCATTCAACACAGGTGCATGACCATAAAAGATATCATCCTTATAAATCAAACAACCATTGTTTTCAGATTTAAAGGAATAACCACTTTGCATCAAACATGATCCGGATACAATGTTCATGCTCAGTGCATGCACCAAATAACAATTATTTAGGTTTATAACTAATCCCGATAGCATATGGAGAGGTAGCATCCCGATGGTGATCACATGAACTCTTGATCCATTGCCGACCCGCATCCTGACCTCATCCCTTGCTAGTTGTCGCTTGTTTCGCAGCCCCTGAATCGAGTTACATATATTAGCAACCGATCATGTATCAAATACCCAGGTGCTACTGCGAGTACTAGTCAAGTACACATCAATAACATGTATATCACATATACCTTTGTTTGCCTTGCCGAACTTCTTGTCCGCCAAATACTTGGGGCAATTGCGCTTCCAATGGCCAGTCCCCTTGCAATAGTAACACTCGGTGTCAGACATAGGGCCAGCTCGGGGTTTCTTTTTAGGTGTGGCAACAGATTTGCGACCCTTCTTTCCCTTGTGCTTTCCTTTCTTGTCCTTCTTGAAACCGGTGGTCTTATTGATCATCAACACTTGATGTTCTTTCCTAATCTCCACTTCTGCAGTCTTAAGCATTGACAGAAGCTCGGTAAGAGACTTCTTCATGCCCTGCATATTATAGTTCATCACGAAGCTCTTGTAGCTAGGTGGAAGATATTGGAGAACACGATGTATGCCTAAGTCAATGGGAATCGTTATTCCCAAGGACACAATCTTATCGGCGTACCCAGACATTTTGATTACATGCTCACTAACGGAGCTATTCTCCTCCATCATGCAGCTAAAGAACTTTTCAGTAGCATTATAACTCTCTACGGCAGCATGGGTATCGAAAATCATTTTCAATTCTCACATGGTATCAAAGGCATTGCCGTTTTTGAAACGCTTTCGAAGTTCTGGCTCTATCCCATACAGTATGCCGCAATGAACTATGTTGTGGTCCTCCTGACGAGTCACATAGACATTCTTTTCCTCGTCAGGGCATCAGGAGCTGGTGGGGGGCC
This sequence comes from Avena insularis, assembly GCA_023614405.1. Lineage (NCBI taxonomy): Eukaryota > Viridiplantae > Streptophyta > Magnoliopsida > Poales > Poaceae > Avena > Avena insularis. Next base: position 99,144,040 of record CM042684.1, on the reverse strand, counting down.
AAGCAGCGCATCTAGCACATATTTCTTTTGTGCAGCAGTGAGGAGAATCCTCAAATTCATAGCCCAGTTGGTGAAGTTTCTACCATTCGCAGCAAGTTTCTCTTTCTCCATGAACACATTGAAATTAAAAGCAGGTGGTGCCATCTACAACAGAATTTGTAAAGTTTATTTAGACTATGTTTATGATAGAGTGAGTTCAACTAATCCAAATTACTAATAAACTCCCACTCAAAAACGACATCCCTCGTGTCCTTTTGGTGATTACATGAACCAAATCCACTACACCCAATCTGTTCATCACGTGAGTTGATGTAGCTTCAAAGGCGAGCATCTATATGGGCATCACATCAACTATATGACTCATGCTTAACCTTTCGGTCCGTGTTCGGAGGCCATGTCTGTACATGCTAGGCTCGCCAACTAAGAACCTTAGTATTCGCGTGTGTTAAACTGTCTTACACCCGTTCATATGAAAGCATAGATTCGAGTACACCCGATCATCACGTGATGTCTCGAAACACGATCCACAGAACGGTGCATACTCAAGGAAGAACATATTTTTTATCTTGATATCTAAATGAGGGATCATCTTACAATGCTACAGAAAGCGCCAAACTAGTAGTATAAGATGCTAACATCTAATGTGTAAAGTGAGAGGATATGGTCCATGCATTTGATCTCTATCATTTGCATCGTGGTAGGATCTATATCATTCCTTTGTGTGTAAGGCCAAGGTCTATGGAACTTACACGTTGAATGTGTTGTAAGAGTATCTATCATACATCTACTTACAACAATACCATCACTAGTAGAAAATGGGCCTGTGGTTCGGGCCATTAGTCCCGGCCGTGGCTAGGGCCGGGACTAATGGTCCGAACCAGACGGCCCGAGGAGGCTGAGGCACTATGTCCCGGTCCGTAAGGAACCATTACTCCCGGTTTGAGATACAAACCGGGACAAATGGGTCTGGGCCGGCGCGCAGAACCTTTAGTCCCGGTTTATATCTCAAACCAGGACTAATGGCCTGGCCCTATATATATGCACCCAGCCCTCCACTCTCTCCTATTTTTTTCCTATGTGAGAGGTGGGTATAACTTTGTGCTAACTTTTCTTCTTCATATGCACTAGAGGTGTTCGGTGAAATGCCTATTAGAGCGATGCCACTTGAGTTCACACAAGACAAAATATGATATGAACTTCCAGAGCAACACTTAAGGTTTCTCCTCTTTGTTTTGAAGTGTCCTAAAAGGTTAGCAACTATTTTCTCATTTTGACTGTGCGGTACTAATTTAAGCATCGTGATTGCGTTTGATATATATGCATGGTTGTATGATGTAGTTGAGCCACCCATGGATGTACGGTGACCGACGCTCTGACGATTACAGAGAAGGCGTGCATTCTTTTCGCCTTGTGGCCGAGGCGAACAAGCGGCGGGATGGTTTTATGTGTTGTCCATGTGTTGAATGTCGGAATGAGCAGGCTCACACTTCCTCAAGAGTCATTCAGAGCCACCTGCTTCGGTCCGGTTTCATGTCCGGCTATAATGTTGGGACCAAGCACGGAGAAAGAGGGGTTCTGATGGAAGACGGTGATGAAGAAGAGAACGATGATGACAACTACCGATCTATGTTCCCTGAATACGATGATACCGCAGTTGAAGATAATGAAAAAGAAGGGGGTGAAGAACGGGAACCAGATGAGCCCGTTGATGATTTTGGTCAGGTCATTAGTGATGCAAGGCGAGAGTCATACGTAAAAGGAGAGGTTGCGATTCGAGCAGATGTTATAGGACCACAACACATTGCTGTATCCAACTTGTGAAGATGGCCAGAAGAAGCTGGGTAGCACACTGGAATTGTTGAAGTGGAAGGCAGAGACCGGTATGACTGACTCGGGATTTGAAAAGTTGCTGGTAATAATGAAGAAGCTGCTTCCAAGAAATAACCAATTGCCCTCTAGTACGTACGAAGCAAAGAAACTTGTCCGCCCTCTAGGATTAGACGTGCAGAAGATACATGCATGCCCTAATGACTACATCCTCTACCGCCGTGAGAAGTACGAGAATATGGATAAATGCCCAGTATGCACTGCATTGCGGTATAAGATAAGAAAAGATGACCCTGGTGATGTTGAGGGTGAGCAACCCAGGAAGAGGGTTCCTGCCAAGGTAATGTGGTATGCTCCTATAATACCACGGTTGAAACGTTTGTTCAGAAATAAAGAGCATGCCAAGTTGTTGCGATGGCACATGGAAGACCGTAAGAAAGACAGGATGTTGAGGCACCCTGCTAATGGTCGGCAGTGGAGAAAAATCGAGAGAGACTTCCCGGACTTTGCTGGTGACGCAAGGAACTTATGGTTTGGTCTAAGTACTGATGGCATGAATCCTTTTGGGGAGCAGAACTGCAGTCACAGCACCTGGCCCGTGACTCGATGTATCTATAACCTTCCTCCTTGGTTGTGGATGAAGTGGAAGTTCATTATGATGCCAGTGCTCATCCAAGGCCTGAAGCAACCCGGCAATGACATTGATGTGTACCTAAGTCCATTAGTTGATGAACTTCTACAGTTGTGGGCCAAACCAGGTGTACGTGTGTGGGATGAGCAAAAAAAGCAGGAATTTGACCTACAAGCGTTGCTGTTCGTAAACATCAATGATTGGCCTGCTCTTAGTAACATTTCAGGACAGCCGAACAAAGGATACAATGCATGCACGCACTGTTTAGATGAGACTGAAAGTATATATCTGGATAAATGTAGAAAGAATGTGTACCAATACAATCGTCGTTTTCTTCTGCCCAATCATCCCTTAAAGAAGAAAGGCAAGCATTTCAATGGCAAGGCAGAAACCTGATTTGAGGTCATCCCCGTAGTGGTGCTGATGTATTTGGTAGGGTCAAGGATTTGGATGTAATATTTGGAAAGGGTCCTGGAGGAAAACCTGTTCCGAAAGACCCCATTACCGGACACGCACCCAGGTGGAAGAAGAAATCTATATTTTGGGCGCTACCCTATTGGAAAGTGCATGAGGTCCGCTCTGCAATCAACGTGATGCACCTGACGAAGAATCTTTGCGTGAATATTCTAGGCTTCCTGGGCTTGTATGGGAAGTCAAAAGATACCCCGGTAGCACGGGAGGACCAGGAACATCATAAAGGATGAGACGGCAAGCATCTAGGGCAGTTTCAAGGGCTTGCCAGCTACGCTCTTACCAAAGAAGAGAAGGAAATCTTTTTTGAAGTCCTTTTCAGTATCAAGGTCCCGTCTGGCTTCTCGTCGAATATAAAGGGAATAGTAAATATGAAAGAGAAAAAATTTCAAAACTTAAAGTCTCATGACTGCCATGTGCTTATGACGCAATTGCTTCCGGTTGCATTGAGGGGAATTCTACCCGAAAATGTTCGACTAGCCATTGTGAAGGTATGTGCATTCCTCAATGCAATTTCTCAGAAGGTAATCGATCGAGAAAGTCTACCAGGATTACAGATTGATGTGGTCCAATGTCTGGTCAGCTTCGAATTGTTGTTCCCGCCATCCTTCTTCAATATTATGACGCACGTCCTAGTTCACCTAGTCGAAGAGATTAGAATTCTCGGTCCTGTGTTTCTACACAATATGTTCCCCTTCTAGAGGTTCATGGGAGTCTTAAAGAAATATGTTCATAACCGTCCTAGGCCAGAAGGAAGCATCTCCAAGGGCTATGGAACAAAGGAGGTCACTGAGTTTTGTGTTGACTTTCTTCCTGACCTTAAGCCGATTGGTGTTCCTGAATCTCGGTATGAGGGGAGGATGACTGGAAAAGGCGCACTAGGACGGAAATCAATGGTATGTAGGGACGGGCATTCTTTCACTCAAGCACACTACACAGTTCTACACAATTCCACCGTGGTGGCTCCATATATCGAGAAACACAAGAATATTCTACGCTCCGAAAACCCGGGGAAGCCTGAAACCTTGATTAAAGGGGAACACTAGAAGTATTTTGGCAATTGGTTGCAGACACATCTCATGAATAACACCACTGTTGGAGATGAGTTGTACTCGTTGGCCAGGTTACCATCTTCAACTATATGTACTTTCAAAGGGTACGAGATAAATGGGAATACATTTTGCACGATCGCCCAAGATAAAAAGAGCACCAACCAAAACAGTGGTGTCCGCTTTGATGCAACAGATGAAAATGGGCAGATTGACACATATTATGGGTACATAGAGGAGATATGGGAACTTGACTATGGACCTACTTTTAAGGTCCCTTTGTTTCGGTGCAAATGGGTCAAGCTGATAGGAGGCGGGGTACATGTAGACGAAAAGTACGGCATGACAACAGTGGATCTCAACAATCTTGCGTACATGGATGAACCATTCGTCCTAGCCAACGATGTGGCTCAGGTTTTCTATGTGAAGGACATGTCTACCAAACCGAGAAAAAGGAAAGATAAGCAAAAGAGTACATAATACGATGAGCCAAAGCGCCACATAGTTCTTTCAGGGAAAAGAAACATCATGGGAGTGGATGACAAGACAGACATGTCAGAAGATTACAATAAGTTTCATGAAATTCCGCCCTTCAAAGTGAAAACTGACCCAAGCATCCTGTTAAATGATGAAGATTCTCCACGGCTACGGTGCAGAAGAAAACCACAACACTAGATGTTGGTGATGTGTAATAATGTATTAAACCTTTTATTTGAGACATAAATCTATGTAATTAAACCTTTTATTTGAGACATAAATCTATGTAATGTATTAAACCTTTTATTTGAGACATAAAGGCCCCCTTTCATGTAATACATCTTGCTCAATCAAACTAGACGTTCTGAGCCGCGGTAGGTAGTTGGGATTCCTCCGCTACTCTGGCGAGAGCTCGAGGTAGTAGTGGTTCGTGATGGCCATCCGGCGCTCCACACCTAGAGGGACAGGAGGGACCGGCATGCCTCCGGCGCTCAGCATCCAGCCCGTGGGGACGCGGTAGCCCGGTGGGCAGGGGTAGTTCGAGGCGCAAAGCGCCTCCGCCTCCCGGGTGGTTAGAGATACAATGGAAGCCATGGGAAGAGAATGATGAGTCTAGATGTGATATGTAAATGGAGGCCAAGCGTAAATATATATACTGAAAAAATGGCGGGAAGACAGAGGTGGGAACCGGTGGAAAGCGAGGAACGCAGGTGGCGGAAACTTTCATCCCGGTGGGGCTCAAACCGACAAAAGATGGGGGGCCTTATCTGGGGAGGCTTATCTGGGAGGGCCTTATCTGGTGGCTAACCTTAGTACCGGCTGGTGGGTGCAACCGGACTAAAGGTGGTTTTGTGTCATCTAACAAACTGTCGGTGGGATAAGGACGTGGGTAACCATTAGTACCGGGTGGGGCTCAAACCGACTAAAGTTGTCGGTAGGATAAAGACGCTGGGTGGATGCACCGCCGATGTAGCACCACGGCTTCGGAGGAAGAAGACAAAGTAGAAGCGGCGACGTGCCTATAAAAGGAGCATCGATACGCCACGGCAAGCAACTCAACAAGCCAACATGGATGGAGAGTTTCATCCCCATGGATGGAGGAAAGGGTTGGGAATCTCCCGTGGCGGAACTTCTCGAAGATGCCCTTGGTGCACATGCCCTATGGCATCTTCGGAAGTTCCGCCTCGAAAAATATTTTCCTGCTAGCCCATGAAAGACTACATCTCCACCTCCATGGGGTTAGAGGTATGGTGGAAGCCATGGGATAGAGTGGAGAGAGGCGGCAGATATGAGTGTAGATGTGCTATGGCAACGACCAAGCCAACATGGATGGAGAGTTTCATCCCCATGGATGCAGGAAAGGGTTTGGAAATCTCCCGTGGCATAATTTCTCGAATATGCCCTTGGTGCACGCGCCCTATGGCATCTTCGGAAGTTCTGCCTTGGAAAATATTTTCCTGCTAGCCCATGAAAGACTCCATCTCCGCCTCCCTGGGGTTAGAGGTATGGTGAAAGCCATGGGATAGAGTGGAGAGAGGCGACATATATGAGTCTAGATGTGCTATGGCAACGACCAAGCCTAAACCCTAAACCCTAAACCCTAAACCCTAAAGGGGTTACCCTCGTACGGAGAAAGCTACAGGGGTAGACGATCCGAGGCCCCCGGTCTAGGGTTTCGCCGGAGGAAGACCACCGGAGCGTCGGAATCACATGAAAATGGCAAAATGGTTAATAGTTTGACTAGTTAGAATAATTATTTTATAAAACAGAAAATAGATTTGGATTACTTATTCAAATTCAAATACTTTTTATGTTAAAAATATGCAAAATATAATAGTTAATGCATTTTTAAATTGTAAATGGCAAAATGGTTATTAGTTTCACTAGAAAGAATAATTATTTTATAAAACAGAAAATAGATTTGGATTACTTATTCAAATTCAAATACTTTTCATGTTAAAAATATGCAAAATATAATAGTTAATGCATTTTTAAATTGGAAATGGCAAAATGGTTATTAGTTTCACTAGTTAGAATAATTATTTCATAAAACAGAAAATAGATTTGGATTACTTATTCAAATTCAAATACTTTTTATGTTAAAAATATGCAAAATATAATAGTTAATGCATTTTTAAATTGGAAATGGCAAAATGGTTATTAGTTTCACTACTTAGAATAATTATTTTATAAAACAGAAAATATATTTGGATTACTTATTCAAATTCAAAAACTTTTCATGTTGAAAATTTTCTCAAATTCATAAGTATGCAAAAACTGTATAATTCAAATGTTTAAAAAATCTAATAGCTACAAATTGTGATATTTGAAAAAACAGGCGCCAACTTAGGCCAGTAGCACAAATTTGGGCCTTTATTCTATGAGAACACCATCCGGGATTAAAGGCTCTGCATACGAAAAGGCACCCAAAGCCTTTAGTCTCGGTGTGTGGCTAGAACCGGGACTAAAGACCCCCCCTTTAGTCCCGGTTCTAGCCACACACCGGGACTAAAGGGTGAGTGGGTATTTAATGCGCCGCTTCTTTCCCGGTCGAATCCATCGACCGAAGGAAGCACTCGTGAGGAGCTGCGTTACGCTGCCAGGCTGCCAAATCTCCGGCGCCGTCCTCGGCCGCGCCTCCCCGGCTGACCTCCCTGTCAGCGCCTCCCTCGCCACGAGCTCCTCCTGTCGTGCCTCCCACCGACCGCCTGCCACCATACCTCCCCACGCCACGAGCCACGCCAGCCTCGCCCCTCCCTCGCTGGTCACCACGCCACTGGTATAGAAGTGTATAGGAAATTTTTTGTGTATAGAAAAATATTTTGTGTATAGGAAATATTTGTATATAGAATTTTTTTGTATATAAAAATATTTGTATATAGAAATTTTGTATATAGGAAATATTTTGTGTATAGAAAAATATTTTGTGTATAGGAAATATTTGTATATAGAATTTTTTTGTATATAGAAATATTTGTATATAGGAATTATTTGTATATATTAAATTTTTTGAATATAGGAATATTTGTATATAGGATTTTATTTGTATATAGAAATATTTGTATATAGGAATTATTTGTATATAGAAAATATTTGTATATAGAAAATATTTGTATATAGGAATTATTTGTATATATGAAAATTTTTGTATATAGAAATATTTGTATATAGATATTTTTTTGTATATAGAAATATTTGTATATAGGAATTATTTGTATATAGAAAATATTTGTATATAGAAAATATTTGTATATAGGAAATATTTGTATATAGAATTTTTTTGTATATAGAAATATTTGTATATAGGAATTATTTTTATGTAGGAAATATTTTGTATATAGAAATATTGGTATATAGGAATTATTTGTATATAGGAATTATTTGTATATAGAAAATATTTGTATATAGGAAATATTTGTATATAGAAATTTATTGTATATAGAAATATTTGTATATAGGAATTATTTGTATATAGGAAATATTTTGTATATAGAAATATTTGTATATAGGAATTATTTATATATAGGAATTATTTGTATATAGGAAATCTTTGTATATAGGAAATATTTGTATATAGAAATATTTGTATATTGGAATTATTTGTATATAGGAAATATTTTATATATTGAAATATTTGTATATAGGAATTATTTGTATATAGGAATTATTTGTATATAGGAAATCTTTGTATGTAGGAATATTTGTATATAGGAATTATTTGTATATAGGATATATTTTGTATATAGGAATTATTTGTATATTGATGAAAAATGTTATTTTGTGCATTTTGTAGAAAACTATGGATCCAATCCAGAGAGACCTAACACAGGAAGAAATTCTCGAGGATATGATCAACGACACCCCCCATGTTGATCCACCCGAATCTCCGTCGATTTATATGAACCCCTCTGGTGAGGGAGAGGAGGTCGACCGAAATGTTCAAGGAGAAGCCGACGGCTCCGGTAGTGGAGAAGCCGACGGCTCCGGTGGTGGAGAAGCCGACGGCGAGGTATATATATGAAGTCTGGTGATTAGTAGATGCATTAACTGAGTTGTATATATATAAATTCACGAATGTTTCTTCTCTTAGGCCTCCACATCGAGCAAAAAATGTTCCAAACGAGGCCCGGCCAAAAAGTTGGACGCATCTACGCGTTATACAATTACGCGGGTATCACCACGGGGTGAACCGGTGGAACCCAAAAAGGCTAAAACTGTATTTAAACAACAATGCGGAGTTATGGTTAGGGATCGCATCCCGATCACCGTTCGAGAGTGGAATAAGACCAAAGGGGCGAAAGAGGGTGAGTATGTCTCCGACAGGTGCAAAGAGGGTCTTTGGAATGACCCCATGACACATTTCACCCTGCCAGAATGTGAGGATGATGCTGACATAGCTGCATTGAGGAAGAAAGTCAAGCAGTGGACTCTTACAAAGATGGCCGAACTATTCAAGAACTGGAAGAAAGCATTATGGCAAAAGTATCAGAAGACGAAGAAGGCTCCTAAATTTGAATGCTATCTAACAAAGCAGCAGGCTAACTGGGATGCATTTGTGAAGTACAAGGAGTCACAACCTGCTATGGAAATGTTGGAAAAAAACAAGAAAAATGCCGCGATGAAGAAATATCACCATCACCTGGGGCCAGGGGGCTACGCGGCTGCCATGCCAAAGTGGGATGCTAAAGAGAATGAGCTGCTTGCTAAAGGGATCACTCTAGAACCAATACGCGAAGAATGGGATCTAAGGGCAAGGAATTGGTTCCTTGGGCATGGGAGTGAGTATGACGAAAGTACAGGGGACCTTATTTGCAGTGACGGGATTAGGATACCCCGGGATACATGGCATAAAGTGGTGAAGGAGATTAAAGCGGGGACAACAAAGTTCCGTCCCGGTAGAGAGAAAGACTTGCTGACAAAGGTCCTTGGGAATGACGAACACGGAGGACGTGTACGAGGCCTTGGCCCTAGTTATATGTGGGAGATGGGGTTTCCCAAAGACAGAGATACTTATAGGAGCCGAGAGAGAGCAAAGAGGCGACGGCAGGAGGAGGAGGGAGACAAGTTCACCGAGCTAATAGGAACACTTCGAATGCATCAGCAACAGATTGACGAACTTCGAGGAGCAGTGCGCCAGCAAGATCCTGTACTCAATATTACCGCCGTCCCATCTCAGTGGAAAAGCAGCGTGGCTGAATCGGAGGTCCCTTCTAACGATGCACGTATGGTAGATGGCGGTCCCGGCTACCCCGTGGATGGAATCAAGGAGCAGGCATCTTGTGAGCTCCATCAGAAGGTGAACAACCTATCCATCAAGGTGGCGGTCGGATGTGCTTTACCTTGTCCACCTGGCGCACGCTGGCATGGCCGTGAGATTCCAGCTGGCTATGCTAAAGTTGGTGTGGATGAAATCTCAATGGGGTGGGACTCAATGGAGCTTGACATCCCTGGACCTGAAGGTGAGAGGACACTCGGAGAAGTACTGGGTGGTATCATTCTATGGGACAAGAACAGCATCAAGCTTCCAGGCTGGACGCTAAAGCCAACACCGCCTCCGAGTGGTCGCATGTCACCACCTCCATCACCTCCAAGAAGCCCACCCCATGACTACGACCACCACAGCCCGAGTCCATCTCGATCTCCGCCGCAGCCTCCGATTAGTACTAAACGACGCAGGAGCCCAAAACGACAAATGTCACCCCTCCCAAGAGTACCTCATAAGAATCTTTCTATTAGACCTTACGATCGTACTAACGAGGAGACCGACATGATCGTAAAGGCCGAATGTGTTGTGCAGCTTCAAAAGAAGAAACCCGAGCCCGCCCTGGTATACACCGAGAAGCAAAAAGCGTATGCACTTTCTTTTCTGAACACAAAATCGCAATATGACTTGCACCATAAGCCAGATGACTATCGATGCACACTTTAGAAGGAAGTGAAGAAGAGCAAATCAAGTAGAAGTGCAAGCGGGAGCAAATCATCAAGTCAAAGTGCAACCGGGAAAAGAAAGGACGTCCCCCAGCTCCGGGAACAGGCCAAAAAATCGACCCCACCCCTCAAGGTGGTATCCTATGACACTCCCTAGCAGGATATGGAAGAAGCTAAGAAGCTTGCGGCCGCTATGAATGTGACTATTGAGGAATTGCTAGGTTCCCAGGACGACAAGTTACCCAAGGCTCAGGTAGTCCCTACATATGTCCCAGGGAATCCTCTGGTCAGCTTTGAGCAGTTCCAACAACTGCCAACACAAATGCGGAGTTTACATAAATGGTACTTGAAAGCCGTAAAGGAGGAGAAAATAATGATCATGGCTAAAGTCCCACATGAATACTACTTCCGAGAAGAAGAGGTCCATGTTGAGTTTCCAGAACTCTTCCAGTTATACACTTTCGACGCCATCGACAAAAGTCTCATGAGTTGCTATTGTCTATAAGTTGTTGAATTCATTGTCTATATATAAGTTGTTCATTTTTTTTCAGTTGTTCAGTTCATTGCATGTAGTTATCCTAATTATATCCTTTTGTACTCTATTATTATGCAGAATGAAGATCATGGAATGTAAAAGAAGGTCAATCTTTAGTGTTAGGTTCATTGACCCAGATAAAATATATTGTCGGACGCTAAAGGAAAAACCCGAGGAAACACAGGACAACCTTCTAAGGTTTCTAACGGAGCAAAATTTCTGTGACCACATACTGTTTCCTTACAATTTCGCGTGAGTGTCTTACTCTATTGTACACATTCTCTTTTGCTTACTCGATGTTAAGTGTAATTGATGAGTAACTGATGTATATATAAACGTGTACAGTTTCCACTGGATTCTCATGGACATTCAACTTGATAAGGGAAGAGTTGAAGTCATGGACCCATTAAAGAGACCCCTGGAATAGTTTAGTGACATGCAGGACATGCTCTAGAGGTAATTTTTGCGCTACAGCGGTCTCTTTCGTTGATTTCCTGAGATATCACATAATAAATAACTCATTCATTTTCTTTACTGGGTAGGGTTTGGAACCAGTTCAAGAGTGCGATTCTGGTGACTTTCTTGAGAAGGCGACGTTTAAGCCAGTCTCGGTAAGTAGTAGGCGCATCTCTTTACTTCTAGTTTCAATACAATTATGATGCATGATTATTATTTTGATCTATTCTCGTAAAGTGCGCGAGGCAGCCACAAGGGACGAATCTATGTGGATTCTACGTTTGCGAGTTCATTCGCACGTTTACTAGTGAGCTTAAATGATTATAGAGTCGATGTAAGCAATACATTCATAACATTATTTTTATTACCGTCACTTTTTGTTATCATGATTGATATTCATATTGATCTCCTTTTCTTATATAGTTCGAGAAAATGCGGGATGAGCTCCTACCACAGCAACGCGTAGTAGCAATTGCTGAAGAACTGGCAGGATTCTTGATGAACGAGATGATAGATGACGCCGGAGAATTTAGTATGAATAGGCGCTGATGATCCCCGACCGTGTAATTGAATAGACGGGCTCTAGTCCCGATAATTGTGATCTCCATGTGTAACCATCATGTATATATTTGTATGCTCGATCTTAAGAGAAGTTATCTTATGTATGCACAAACATGTACGGTATGCGGTAGCGTAGAAAACTATTTTGAAATGAAAAAAACAATACAAATTAAATTCTCTGTCGCGGCAGAGAAAGTGCCTAAAATGTTGCCGCAGCAGAGAACCATTTGTCCCGGTTCGTAATACGAACCGGGACTAATGGGGGGGCACCCAGCGCCCGCAGAGACAACCACGTGGATGCCCATTGGTCCCGGCTGGTAAGAGGGCTGGGACTAATGGGTGGGCCTTTAGTCCCGCCCCTCCAGTCCCGGTTACCAGGATCGGTACTAAAGCCCCTTACGTGCCGGGACTGGAGGCCCGTTTTCCACTAGTGCATATCAATACACTAGCCCAGCAACGATCTGAACTAGACGCCTCTAATTTATCAATTGCAAGTTTTACGTGGCTTAGGGCTTTGGGCTTAGGGCTTTTGGAGATAGAACCGTTCTTACCTACGAACATGAACCACAATGAGGATAACCAAGTTATTAGCAACTCGTTGTAAATCAGATATTGACTATTGTAGGAGAGACAGACACCCGCCAGCCACTTATGCAAAACTAGTTGCATGTCAGTTGTGGAACCGGTCTCATGTACGATGACATGTAAGGTTGGTCCGGGCCGCTTCATTCCACTATGCCACCAATATCCAAAGTACATAGAATATGCAATAACATGATCATCATCGCCCACATATAAGCATATGTGTACTACCCGTGCAAAGCACCTACGCATAGATCAGGCTCTGATACCACTGTTGGGTCCGCAACATAAAAAACAAAAAATTTCATATGATGAGAAATACACGCCAAGATCTATCTACAGGTACAGAGCATCGGGTGGACATACATCCATCGAGAACTTACCCTCGAAGACAACGAGTTTTGTTAACGAGTAGGAACTCGTGGTTGATGTAGTCGTACACTTGCCGATCTCAAGATCGTGAGGAAGTCCGCCCATAACTTAGCAGCGCATCCGTGCACACGTTCAAGCCACCGGACAACCTCCACCTCGCTCCAGCGATCCAAATGAGCAAAACTCCTTCCAAACGAAATGCCACCGGGAACATGTGTCTCGCTAATCCGAGACCATGGGGGAATAATTCTAGAGGGGGAGAGAGATCCTTCACGAGGAGGTGTGAGGAACAAGGAGGAAGAGGGGGGCCTTTTATAGGAGGAGGGGGGTTCCCCACTCTCCATGGCCAGCGCATGGGGGGTGACCCCTCACCTCCCCCATTCATGTGGTGGTAACCCCTTCACATTAAAATGCCTCTTCACATTCCCTTTTAAAGTCCCCACTTTAAATGCATTAAAATTCTCTCAGTTTAATGCTCTCTCATTTAATAAAACACTTTTATTAAATTTATTCAGAATTTTGTTAGTTACTTTAATTAACAAACATTCACATATAACCCCTTGCAATATTTCAATATCACATGCAGAACCACTTTCTGCAATTTCACCCGAAACAATTTCCGGTTTCTATCGAAACAATTCCTGCGCTTTGCAATTCTTTCGTCTGAAACATATGTGCTCCAAAATGGTGTCCAAGAACTCTTAAGTGTGTCACCTACGGTTCGTGAATAATGCAGACATGATTGAGACTCCTCTCTCAGATCAATAATCGGCGGGACACGGAGGTCCATACTGACTCCTGCATATTCAACGATGACTTTTGTGATCGTGAGAACCTTTAACGCTTGTAATTTAATCCCTCTGTCTCCTGATATAATACATGTCCGAGATTCGATCATCGGTATCCAAATACCTAGTTCGATCTCGTTACCGACATGCACTCTTTTCTCGTTCCCGTGATATATCATTCTAGTGATCACATCACTTGCTTGCAAGCTATCTTAATATGATATCACCGAGAGGCCCAGAGTTTATCTATCCGTCATTGGGATTGACAAATTCCACTCTTGATCCATGAGCCTCAACATAACACCTTCGTAGCACTGAACCCATCTTTATAGTCACCCTATTACGGTGTGACGTTTGATGTTATCAAGATACTCTTTTGGTGTTAGCAATTAACATGATCTCATGGTCTAAGGATAATGATTACTTCGTATGATGTTATAGCAATATAAACATAATGACTTGATCGTAATGCTATACTTCGGATGAATGTCCATCACATCATTTCACAAATATTGTGACCTTGTTATTAACAACATCCAATGTCCATTATCAGGAAACCTTGATCATCTTGTTAATCAACAAGCTAGTCTATAAGAGAGGCATAACTAGGAACCATTTTTGTTTATTAAACACACATGTCTTGATGTCTCCGATCAATAAAATTCTAGCATGCAAAATAAACATCTATCATCTCTCTTTCTTCCGCCGTAGCCAGACTTTGAGTCTTAGTCAATGTCTTGCCTTGCAACATAGGTAAGAACCCCTTCTTACTTCCGTCCATATTAAACTTCTTTAATATCTTATCAAGGTATGTACTCTGTGATAACCCAATTAGGCGCCTTGATCTATCTCTATATATTTTAATGCCTAATATATATGACGCTTCACCAAGGTCTTTCATCGAAAATTTGCGGTTTAGATAACTTTTAACACTGTTTAAAAGATGTATATCATTTCCAATCAATAATATGTCATCCACATATAATATTAGAAATGCCACATTGCTCACACTCACTTTCTTATAAATACAAGCCTCTGCATAATATGGACAAATCCAAACTCTTTGATCACCTTATCAAAGCGGAGATTCCAACTCCGGGATGCTTGCTTCAGTCCATAGATTGATCGCTGAAGTTTGCATACCTTATTAGCATCCTTAGGATCGACAAAACCCTTGGGTTGTATCATATACAACTCTTCTTCAATATTACCATTGAGGAACGCAGTTTTGACATCCATCTGCCATATTTCATAATCGAAATATGCAGCAATTGCTAACATAATCGTAGTCAACTACTTGAATTTGTCGAAACCCCTTTGCGACGAGTCGAGCCTTATAGATGGTCACATTACCATCAGCATCAGTTTTTTCTTTTGAAAATCCATTTATTCTCAACGGTCTTTCGATCGTGAGGTAAGTCCACCAAGGTCCAAACCTGGTTCTCGTACATGGATTCCATCTCGGATTTCATGGATTCTAGCCATTTATTGGAATTCGGGCTCATCATCGCTTCTTCATATGTCGCAGGGTCATCCATTTCATCAACCATGAAATTCACAACAGGATTGTCGTACAGTTCAGGAGCTGCACGTGTCCTGCTTGACCTACGAGGTTTGGTAGTGTCCTCTTTCAGAGTTTCATGATCAATATCATTAGCTCTCTCTTCATTTGGTGAAGTGAACTCCGAACAAAATTCCGGTGCTACGCTACTCGCCATTTCATGAAGAGAATGTTCAACAACCTCTTCGAGTTCTACCTTCCGACTACTCACACCTTTCGCGAGAAACTCCTTCTCAAGAAAGGATCCATTCTTGGCAACAAAACCTTGCCCTCAGATCTGTGATAGAAGGTATACCCAATCGTTTCCTTAGGGTATCCTATGAAGACGCATTTTTCTGCTTTTGGGTTCGAGTTTATCCGATTGAAGTTTCTTCACATAAACATCGCATCCCAAACTTTAAGAAATGACAACTTAGGTTTGTTTCCAAACCACAATTCATACGGTGTCGTTTCAACGGATTTATATGGTGCCCGATTTAAAGTGAATGCAGTTGTTTCCAGTGCATAACCCCAAAATCACAGTGGCAAGTCAGTCGGAGACATCATAGATCGAACCATATCTAATAAAGTACGATTACGATGTTCCGACACACCATTACGTTGTGGTGTGCCGGCAAGCGTGAGTTGTGAAACTATTCCACACTCTTTCATGTGTGTGCTAAACTCGTAACTTAGATACTCACCTCCACGGTCAGACCGAAGAAATTTGATCTTTCTATTACGATGATTTTCCACTTCATTCTGAAATTCTTTGAAATTTTCAAAAGTTTCAGACTTGTGTTTCATCAAATAGATATACCCGTATCTATTTAAATCATAAGTGAAAGTAACAAAATAACGATATCCACCTCGCGCCGACACACTCATTGGTCCACATACATCAGTATGTAAGATTTCCAATAAATCTGTCGCCCGTTCCATTGAACCGGAAAACGGCGTTCTAGTCATCTTGCCCATAAGGCATGGCTCACATGTATCAAATGATTCAAAATCAAGTGATTCCAAAAGTCCATCAGAATGGAGTTTCTTCATGCATTTAACGCCAATATGACCTAGACGGCAGTGCCACATATATGCAGATATATCATTATCAAGTTGAATCTTTTTAGCATCAACATTATGAATGTGCGTAATATTACTATCGAGATCCAACAGAAATAAACCATTCCACACAGGTGCATGACCATAAAAGATATCATCCTTATAAATCGAAAAACCATTGTTTTCGGATTTAATGGAATAACCACTTTGCATCAAAGACGATCCGGATACAATGTTCATGCTCAGTGCAGGCACCAAATAACAATTATTTAGGTTTATAACTAATCCCGATGGCATATGGAGAGGTAGCGTCCCGACAGTGATCACTAGGGGATCCATATGTGGTTTATGAAAAGAACAAACATGAAATGACTCTAGTTATGGTTAATGAAAACAACACACATGAAATGACACCAGGGGATCCATATGTGGTTAATGAAAAGGACACACATGCAATGACACTAGTGGATCCATTCGTGGTTTGTGAAAAGAACACACATGCAATGACACTGGTGGATCCATATGTGGTTTATGAAAAGTATAGACAAGCAATGACTCTAGTTGTGGTTAATTAAAATAACACACATGGAATGACACTAGGGGATCCATATGTGGTTAATGAAAATAACACACATTCAATGACACTGGTGGATCGATATGTGGTTTGTGAAAAGAGCACACATGCAATGACACTGGTGGATCCATGTGGTTTATGAAAAGGACAAACATGCAATGACTCTCGTGGATGCATATGTAGTCTGCTAAAACAACACACATGCAATGACTCTAGTTGTGGTTCATGAAAATAACACACATGCAATGACACTGGTGGATCCATATGTGGTTTGTGAAAAGAACACACGTTCAATGACACTGGTGGATCCATGTGGTTTGTGAAAAGAACACACATGCAATGACACTGGTGGATCCATATGTCGTTTGTGAAAAGAACACGCATGTAATGACTCTAGTGGATCCATGTGGTTTATGAAAAGAATAGACATGGAATGACTCTAGTGGATCCATATGTGGTTTGTGAAAAGAACACACATGCAATGACTCTAGTTGTGGTCTAGGATAAGAACACACATGCAATGACACTGGTGGATCCATGTGGTTGATGAAAAGAACACACGTGCAATGACTCTGGTGGATCCATATGGTTTATGAAAAGAACAAACATGCAATGACTCTGGTTGATTCATATGTGGTTTATGAAAATAACAGACATGCAATGACTCTGGTGGATCCATATGTGGTTTGTGACAAGAACACACATGCAATGACTCTAGTTTGGTTCATGAAAAGAACACACATGCAATGACACTGGTGTATCCATATGTGTTATGTGAAAAGAACACACATTCAATGACACTAGTGGATCTATGTGGTTTCTAAAAATAACATAGATGCAATGACACTGGTGGATCCATATGTGGTTTATGGAAAGATCACACATGCAATGACTCTGGTGGATCCATGAGTGGTTTATGAAAAGAACAGACATGCAATGACTCTGGTGGATCCATATATGGTTTATGAAAAAAATAGACATGCAATCACTCTAGTTGTGGTTAATGAACAGAACTCACATGCAATGACACTAGGGGTTCCATATGTGGTTAATGAAAAGAACACACATGCAATGACACTGGTGGATCCATATGTGGTTTGTGAAAAGAACACACATTCAACGACACTGGTGGATCCATGTGGTTTATGAAAAGAACAGACATGCAATGACTCTAGTGGACCCATATGTGGTTTGTGAAAAGAACACACATGCAATGACTCCAGTTGTGGTTCATGAAAAGAAAACACATGCAATGACACAGGTGGATCTATATGTGGTATGTGAAAATAGAACACATTCAATGACACCGGTGGATCCATATGTGGTTTGTAAAAAGAACACACATTTAATGACTCTACTTGTGGTTTATGAAAAGAACACACGTTTAATGACTCTAGCTATGGTTTATGAAAAGAACAGACATGCCATGACTCTGGTGGATCCATATGTGGTTTATGACAAGAATAGCCATGAAATGAATCTAGATATGGTTAATAAAAATAACACACATGGAATGACACTAGGGGATCCATATGTCGTTAATGAAAAGAACACACATGCAATGACACTGGTGGATCGATAGGTGGTTTGTGAAAAAAGCACACATTCAATGACACTGGTGGATCCATGTGGTTTATGAAAAGGACAAACATGCAATGACTCTCGTGGATGCATATGTAGTCTGTGAAAAGAACACACATGCAATGACTCTAGTTGTGGTTCATGAAAATAACACACATGCAATGACACTGGTGGATCCATATGTGGTTTGTGAAAAGAACACACGTTCAATGACACTGGTGGATCCATGTGGTTTGTGAAAAGAACACACATGCAATGACACTGGTGGATCCATATGTTGTTTATGGAAAGAACACACATGCAATGACTCTGGTGGATCCATGTGGTTTATGAAAAGAATAGACATGCAATGACTCTGGTGGATCCATATGTGGTTTATGAAAAGAACAGACAAGCAATGACTCTAGTTGTGGTTAATGAAAAGATCACACATGCAATGACACTAGGGGATCCATATGTGGTTAATGAAACTAACACACATGCAATGACACTGCTGGATCCTTATGTGTTTTGTGAAAATAACACACATTCAATGACATTGGTGGATCCGTGTGGTTTATGAAAAGAACAGAAATGCAATGCCTCTGGTGGATCCATATGTTGTTTATGAAAAGAACATACATGCAATCACTTTAGTTGTGGTTAATGAAAATGTCGTGGTGGTGTCACGGCAGATGCCATGGATAGGCTAAAGGTGGGGACTAATATGCGCTAGGGGAATCCAGGGAGGGATAGTAGAGTGATTCTCCACACAGAAGTTTGTATTGCTATATCTTCAAGATTACAAGTGTTGCTTGAGCTGTATTGGCGAGAGGAGGAAGAAGGAGCTCTCTTACTCTTGCCTAGATCTACTAGCCCTAAGGAATCACCAAACCAACTAGTGCTCAACCAACTAGAATTCTCCCAACCCCCTCTACCAGAACCTTAACCCCCCTTATATAGAGGTGGTTCGGTCCTGGCCTAGGGCATACGTGGAGGCATATTCCTAAGAATATGCCCCCTCCCAAAGTGGTAACCCGACCGGGGTGCTTTTCCCCCGCGTCACACATGCTTTAGCGATGTAGCCTCTGCGGCGCCCGCGTCAGCCGACGTGAGTGTCGTCACCCTTGTCGGCTCTGACCCGGTGGTCCTGCCCTTGCTTTATTCGCTCATCTTGTATGTACCGGACCTTCTTTTTTGACCAGAGAGATTCCTTCCTTCTCCTAGAAGCTAAGAGAGGATCCGGATCATAGTAGATCCGGCTACACCTGTTCCTGCATATAAGTTAGACAAGCATTTCCGACTTACTCCTTAAGTCGGACGAGACAATGTTAGGCGACCCCCTGGTCCGGGTTACTCCGTGATCCGGCCTGCCTTGAGGTGACTCAGCCAGCATCCGCTTTGACCTAGCCGAACCTCGGCTAACTCGGCCCTTATACCCCGGAGTGACCCTACACGGGGGTATCCCCCCAACATTAGTCCCCAAAGCTGGTGCGGTCTTAGCTGCCTCGGCCGCTAAGGCCACATCTGGTTCATTTATGTTCGAGCCTCGGATGTTTAATTTCGAGTTAGCTCCTTATCTCGGATTATATGGATTTACGTTCCCTTTGCACGTTCCAAGTTTTCACTTGCCGGCCGGGTCACCACTTTGGCTCGGATCCCATGGTTATCATGGTTTGATCCGGGCCCGTTCCTTCTCTCTCATCGCCAACCCGTGAGGCTAATCATGACCTTGTCTTATTTTAAGGGCTTGCACAGTAACCGCCGCAGTAATTGTCAGTTTTACTATGCGCGGGTTATGTCATGCCTGTCTCCTCGTTTATCGCAACTGCACGTCGCGTCATGGGATCACATCTACTCTGTGGCCCCCTGTGTCGCTTTTCTCTTATTGGCTGATGCCGGTGATACACGTCCACACCGTGTGGCTCGTCGGCGCAGCGCGATCCCACTCATCGATCACTGGGGGCAGTTAAATAGGGGAGGGGCGCGTCCCTTAGCATTTTTCACCTTCGCTCCCCTTTGCCCGTTGTGTTTTCCCCTTCGTCTTCCTCGCGACCACGCCGCCGCCGGTGCTTCTAGCAGCAACGCCGCCGCCGCACTCTCCGTTATACCTTCGCGCACCACATTCGCTGTAGCCACGAGTCCTCGCCAATCCAGGCCACAGATCCCCATCGCCGCTAGCTCTAGCGAGGACAGCAAATACGAAATGACGAAGGAGGAGCTCGTCGTCGCTGAGCAGGAGATGGAGGAGGACGCCAGCACGGCGGACCGCGGCGTGTGGGCCGGTTCGTGGGTCTGTCAAGATGACATCGACTGGCTCTACCGGACCAGGCGTATTCCCGCCGGCGTCGCCGCTCGTCTCCCCTCCTCGGAACTGGCCCCCTCACCCAATCCGGGTGAGTTCGTCATATTCCTATCCCATTTCCAATGGGGATTTGGTCTCCCGGTGAGCGACTTCTTCCAGGATTGGGTCAGGACGTATCACCTGAAGCCACACCATCTCCTAGCAAACGCCATCACCTCTCTTTCCGCCTTTGCCTCTACGATCGAGGGTTACACCGGACTATGGCCCACGAAGGAGCTGTGGATCTAGTTCTTCGGCCTCCGTCGCAACGTTGTCCTCAATATCCACGTTGAGTCGGAGGACAAGCAACTCACCCAGTTTGGAGCCGCCTCCATCTCGCCCCGGAGATTTTCAATCTTTCCCCGGGTCACCGGGCTTGACTCCTGCAAAGGATGGGCCCGGACCTTCTTCTACATCCGGAACGAGGGTACCGAAGACTTGATTTGGTTGCTGCCCTATGCTCCGGGTCTACCTAACACGGATTTCTGGGAGGAGGTCCCCAAGAAACCTACAGTTCTGGCCAACCAAGTCAACAAGAGGTTCATGGAGCTGAAGAAGCTCGGATTGCACAACGAGGATGCTATGATCACGTTCGTGCGCAACTGAATCTCTCCCCTCCAGAGGCGCACCCACAAGTTGTGCCACATGAGCTTCGGTTGCGACCCCAACCGAACCTCCTCCTTCGAATTGAGCAACACAGAGATCTTCCGCCGGGTCAAGGCTCTATTCACCACTCACAAGGATTTCTCCGCCGAATGGACGTGGGGAATCGAGCATTACTGCCGTGACAGGATCCCTCCCGCGGTAAGCTTCACGGGGTAAACTTATTTCGGATCAAGTATGTGTCGGTTTTTGTCATATTTTTGACTCTGCTCTTTGTGCTTTTTCTCAGCTGTTTCTCCAGCAAACTCTCGAGGATGGCACGGATCCGACCCTTAAGTGGGCGCCGGACCGAGAGATCCCGGATGAGGAGGAGCCGGACCAGGAGATGTTCCTCCCTATGACCGACGCGAGTAAACGTCCCAGCGGTAAATTCTCTTCTCTTAGAGATTGGCCCGATGATGAGGATGATGAGGATATCAACGTGATTGAACCCGTTGAGGCTGTCCCTCTTTCTTTTGCCTTTCCGGCATCAGCTAACCCCGGTGGGCATATCCACGAGGATCCTCCACTTGCCACGGGCGAGCCGGTTCCGGTGACGTCGAAGAAGAAGCGCGGATCCGCGTCAAGTTCTTCCTCCGAACCTTCTTAGCCTAGAAAAAGGCAAAGGAAGGCCGGAGAGAAGATCGCCTCAAGCGAGCAGGCAAAGCCCGGCAAGGCCCAGAAACCCAAGGAGGCCGAGACCTCGGATGCGTAAGTCGTTTTTCACTACGCAACTCACTTTTCCTTGCATCGCGGTAAGTTCACACCTGACCTTATTCTCTTTTTCAAGCCGCCTATGGAGGTCCCTCAGAGAGGATCGAGCATCTCTTCTCCCCTTCGGTCCGGTCCTTCCCCTCCTCGTGACGATGAGTCAGGCCCGCTGAGCCCTATTCCGGAGGGCTCTATGGCTGCTCCGGGTTCCGCAGTACCTCATCAAGAGGAACGCGACCTCGGAGCGGGAGGGGTTGGTTCGGCCGAGGCAACGGCGTCCACCACTTCGGCATTGCCGCAACCAGCAACCACCAAGTCTACCGCAACACCTGCACCAGCAGCAGCTCTAGTACCAGCTTCCGAGCCAGCACATGTCCCGGCAGCCAGGAAACCCACAGCAGCTCCAGTTCCAAGTTCTTCTGCCTCGTCCGAGTCATCTCAGCCTCGGCGAGGAACTATTCCAGTAGCTTCCAAAGGGAATTCCACCGTGGTTACTTCTTCCCAGCAAGCTAAAGGCAAGAAGGCTCCGGATACTGCCAAGTCTACATTCGTCAAGGCCGGGCAGCGAACGTTGTCGTCGATGCTTCCGAAGAAATTACCAGCAGTGCCGGATGTTCCTGCCGAGCCAACAGATGCGCAGCAGATGGTTCTGCACACCAGCCCATCTCTTGCCCTAATTGAGAGGAAGGAAGCTCATGCAAAGGGCTTGGTGGCACCCCACATGCCCACTGGCGAACGGTACCCTCCGAGCCTTATCGAGTTCGTCATGAACTGGAATAAGGCGGAGTTCGTCTACAACGACGATCTCCCGGAAAAGTTCAGCCCCACAGAATTTTCTGCCCAAATGAATACTGCTGCCAAGGCAAGTAACCTCGCGGGGCGAATGATGGAGGTATGTCGTTTCTCCTTTACATGTTGTAGATAATAGCCATTAGTCCCCGAGCCTCCGGGGGAGTAGCTTGTTACTCGGCGGATGCTCGTTAAACTAACATAAGCGCATGTAAACTTCCAATGTGCACACCTAGAGCCGAGTTAAGTTCCACTTGGCCCGGATCTTGCATACTCGAATGTGCACACCTAGAGCGGGTTAAGTTCCACTTGGCGGATCTTATACTTGAATATGCACACCTAGAGCCGGGTTAAGTTCCACTTGGCCCGGATCTTACACACTTCGAATATGCACACACCTAGAGCCGGGTTAAGTTCCACTTGGCCCGGATCTTGTACACTTCGAATATGCACACACGTAGAGCCGGGTTAAGTTCCACTTGGCCCGGATCTTGTACACTTCGAATATGCACACACCTAGAGCCGGGTTAAGTTCCACTTGGCCCGGATCTTGTACACTTAGAATATGCACCAAGCTAATCTTACATACATGCTTCTTTGGTAACTACCAATGGCGAGCGCAATTTCAACGCACCTTGATACCCACAAGATCCTGCGCATAAAACATGTTGCGCAGTGCGAGAACAATGAAAAGAGAGGTAAGTTTCTCCCTCGGCACCTCTCCGTTTTTCTTTACTTGTTTCCGCCGGACTAATCTCCTCGTTCGGTTTTTGCAGCTGGGGTGGAGGCTGAGAACAAAATTATGGGAAGAACTTGGAGGAAATCCGGGGTATGTCCTCTTTTGTCTGACCTTGTTGTGTTTTCCATTTCTTCCTCTCCTTGGCTCGGCAAACATTCACTCCTCGGCTTTGCCGGGTCAACATATTATTTCAGCATCGCTTGAGGATAGTGTGCGTCGATATGATGCTGCATTTTCTCGAACAAGCAGGGCAGCATCAAGCTGAGCTGAAGAAGAAGAATGATGAACTTGCTCTCCTCCGGACTAAAAATGACGAGATTGCCAAACTTAAAGCCGAGATGGAGAATATGAAGGCCCAGCACCGAACTGAGCTCCAAAAGGTTGGCCAGGACTTCACCGAAGAACGTGAGCGCCTTACTCTCCAGATCTCTAAGGGCCAGGACCTACTCAGAGAATCCGACGTCCAGCTTGGGTCGGCCAACGCCGAGCTTGAGCAACTGCGCAAAAGACGCGATGCCTGCATCAAGGAGTTGACCCGGATCCATAGCCATATTTCTCGTAAGTTCCTTTCCCTTATCCGACATACTTCTCCGGGTTACCTCATATGTCTTTCCTTTACCTTCTCCCTTTGCCTTGTCTCCAGATCACTTTCCGGAGGGTACCGCCATTGCAAGCGCTGCTGTTGCCAAGTTTCGCCAAGAGAGGGGTACCCCCATTGCTCCTGATGGTGAGAACATTCCCTTGGACATGGAGGACCTATTGGTCAGCTTGTCCTCTCGTGTGGGAACCATCAAGAATTATGGCAAGGATATCCTCGACGTTGCAGTGCGCATCTTCAATACGTTCTGGCCCGGAGAGAGTAGCCCGGAGACCATCGCAACTCTCATCGAGAAATTAATGGAAGTTGAGAACCAACTTGACCTCTGGAGAGAATCTGCTGGTCGCGTTGCAGCTGACACCATCCTTCATCATATTCTCACATGGTACGAGAAGATCGACCTCAGCCTCCTCACACGCCGGTGCACCGGATCGAGATGGACCGATGATCCGGAGTGAGTAGCTCGGCGCCATGCTTGTGCCTACAGCCTCGTTGAATACTCTCCTATTCATGACTGGATCGAAGGGCCGAGCTTCCTGGAATCCATTGGGGACGAGCAGGATGAGAATGTTGAAGATGGGTCGGATGAGGACGGGGAAGATGATGCTTCAGATATTGAAGACATCGACAACGACACCAAACCTGCTCCTCCTGCTGCTCCTTAGTTCTAAAAAACTCGAAAATTTATCAGATCCCCGGTATGCCGAGTGCAATTGTATGCTGGATATATGATATTTTGCTACTATGTTTTTATGCCGGATTAACTTGGGCATAGTCCCCGAGTTTCACTTTCTTGTTCGTCCAATTCTCTGGCTCGGTCCGTGTCTACCTTGATTCGGTTTTACGACTTACGAATCCGAGCTTCAAAAATTGTTTTAACAATACTTAGAAACTTTGAGGCTTGGCTCAAAATAATTCAGCATAATAACTTGAAAATAAATACAGGGTTAATCCGAAAAAAACAAACATTAGCTTGAATAAATTCATTTCCTTAGTCGTTTTTTCATGTGCTACGCAATTACAAACTTTTGTTCCCTTGCTTGCCATGAAGCCAATTCTTGTTGGACAGCAGCAAGTCGAAGGGTTGGGTTTTTGGTGCTCACACATTACTAATCCGGGTTAAGTAAAACGACTCATTCCAGCTACCGCATAAGAAATCACAACAAATATTATTAAGGCAGTCCCCGAGTTACTGCTCGAGGCGCTGCTATTTCATTGATAATCTCATTGCCGACATACATACCGACATATGAGATGACTCGAATACATACACTTCTTAGCTAAGTGTAGAAAGGACGAAGTAGTGCTACATTCCACGGTCACTTGGATTCCTCTCTGGACCTGTCCGCCTTGTTCTTTTCCTGTGGCTTTGCATCTATAAGATAGTAAGAATCATTGTGCAATGCTTTGCTCACAATGAACGACCCTTCCCATGGGGGGGACAATTTATGCATGCCAGTAGTACGTTGTACCAAACGGAGCACCAGATCGCCTTCCCGGAAGACTCGGGGGCACACTTTCCGGCTATGATAGCGTCGGAGATTTTGCTGATATATGGCGGATCTGGACAGTGCCAGTTCTCTCGCTTCTTCCAGCAGATCAACATCATTTTGTCGGGCTTCTTGCACTTCGGCTTCTGTGTATTGGGTGACCCTAGGCGAATCATGCTCTATGTCGGCTGGTAATACAGCTTCTGCCCCATATACCAGAAAGAATGGCGTATAGCCTGTTGACCGATTTGCAGTTGTTCTTAAGCTCCACAGTACTGCTGGAAGTTCTTCTATCTAGCACCCCGCTGATCTTTGCAGCGGCTCAATGAGCCGGGGTTTTATCCCGGATAATACTAATCCGTTGGATCTTTCCACTTGTCCATTCGATGCGGGGTGGGCTACCAAGGCGACATCAAGTCGGATCTTCTTATCTCGGCAGAAGCGCGCAAATGCTCCTTCCGCAAAATTTGTTCCATTATCAGTTATAATACTGTGTGGATAACCGTATCTCAAGATGATGTCTTTGAGAAATGTCACGGCCGTAGCTCCATCACATTTTCTTATAGGTTTCACTTCAATCCATTTTGTGAACTTGTCCACCATGACCAAAATGTGTGTCATGTTTCCTCTCGCAGGTTTGAACGGGCCAACCATATCCAAGCACCATACAGCAAATGGCCACGTAAATTGTATGGTCTTGAGTTCCGACATAGGCATATGTGTCTTGGTGGCGTACCTCTGACAACCATTGCATTTTCTCACCAGATCTTCTGCTTGTTCCAAGGCACTTGGCCAGTAGAACCCATGACGGAACGCCTTTGCCACCAAGGCTTGGGATGAGGCATGATGCCCACATTCCCCTTGGTGTATATCTCGGAGGATGTCAAGCCCTTCTTCCGGGTCAACGCATCTTTGGAGAACATTGGTTACACTCCGTTTGTATAACTCGGAATTGATGATTGTGTATGCTTTTGCTCTCCTCTGAGTTTGCCTGGCTAACACCTCCTCAGCGGGTAACGCTCCATCTTTCAGGAATTGGAATGTAGGCAGTGCCCAAGCTGGTATTGCTCGTGGAGGGAACATCTCCTCATCAATTTCCATCTGATCCACCGGCATAACTTCAGCCGGATCACGCTGAGCAGTCCCCGGGTCTAGCGAGGTAGTCCCTGGGTTTGTCGAGGCAGTCCTCGGGTTTGCTGACGCAGTCCCCGGGTCTCGCGTACTACCTCCCATGTCAATGTCCATGGGCTCAGCTCCAGATTCCGTATTTTCTAGGATATAGATCGAGTCGGTTCCTGGGGACGGCCTGATAGATGGTTTTCTGAGGTGTTCCAATGCTACACCCGGTGGCATTGCCTGTCTGGTCGACCCGAGCTTAGACAACATGTCGGCAGCCTCGTTTTCCACCCGGGGTACATGGTGAAATTCGCACCCCTCGAAGTAACCAGATATCTTCTGCACGTGAAATTTGTATAGTGCCATGTTTGGATCCAGGGCGTCCCACACTCCGGACACCTGCTGCACCACCAGGTCCAGTCGCCAAAGCATATTATCCGACGTATGCCAATCTCCTTTGCCACTTTGAGCCCATGCACAAGAGCCTCATACTCTATGACATTGTTCGATGCCGCGAAATGCATCTGCAATACGTACTTTAGCTGATCCTTCTTTGGTGAGGTAAGCACAACCCCGGTGCCTAATCCAGTTTTGGTTTTTGACCCGTCAAAGTGCATCCTCCAGTAATTCTGATCTGGTGGCGGTGGTTCGTATTGTACCTCGGCCCAATCCACGAAAAAGTCCGCCACAGCCTGAGATTTGATCGCTTCTCTTGATGTTAGAGGCATAAGGGCTAGCTCAATTGCCCATTTTGTGATTACGCCACTGCATCCTTGTTACCCATTATCTCGGATATGGGAGCTTCACATATTACTTTGATGGGGTGCTCCTCAAAGTAATGCTTTAACTTCTTCGCCGCCATATAGACACCGTATGCCACCTTTTGAAAGTGCAGGTAGTTCTGTTTTGAGGCAGACAATACCTCGCTTAGATAATATACTGGCCTCTACACCGACTTACCCTCTTCATTGTGTTCCACTATGATTACTGCACTTACAACTCGGTTGGTTGCGGCTACGTAGAGCAACATTGGCTCCTTTGACAATGGAGAGGCTAACACTGGCACGCTGGCCAACATCTTTTTCAAGTGGGCAAAGGCTTCATCGGCCTGTGGCGTCCAAACAGATTTATCCGACTTTTTCATGAGTTGGTAGAGAGGCAGTGCCTTTTCTCCCAACCGACATACAAACTGACTCAACGATGCCAGGCATCCAGTGAACTTCTGGACATACACTTCGGCAGCTCCATTCGTTCGATGGCTCGGATCTTTGTTGGATTAACTTCGATACCTCAGCTGGAGACGAGAAATCCGAGTAATTTTCCAGCCGGGACACCGAAGGTACATTTTTCCGGGTTAAGCTTCATCCGGAACCTTCTCAAGTTCGCGAATGTTTGCCTTATGTCGTCAAGGAGTGTTGCGCTTTCCTTGGTCTTGATAACCACATCATCCACGTATACTTGTATGTTTTGACCTATTTGGTCGTGCAAACATTTTTGCATACATCTCTGGTACGTTGCACCTGCATTAGGTAAACCAAACGGCATAGTGCGATAGCAGTAAGCCCCGTACGGGGTAATAAACGCCGTTTTTATTTGATCATCTGGGTTCAGAGGTATCTGGTGGAAGCC
Source organism: Avena insularis (assembly GCA_023614405.1). NCBI lineage: Eukaryota > Viridiplantae > Streptophyta > Magnoliopsida > Poales > Poaceae > Avena > Avena insularis. The sequence continues at coordinate 99,115,569 of CM042684.1, read as the reverse complement.
AGAATATGCATCAATGAATGAAGTTCGCATCCCGCGGTTGAGTCTATGACCTGATCTATCCTCGCCAGTGGAAATGGATCTTTTGGACACGCCTTGTTCAGGTTCGTGTAATCGATGCACATGCGCCAAACCACTGCTACGTTCGGATCGTCCTTCTTCTTTTCTACCAGCACCGGATTAGAGAGCCAATCCGGATATACTACCTCCATGATAAATCCTGCCGCTAGTAACCGAGCTATCTCGTCTCCAATGACTTTTCTCCTATCCTCGGCGAAGCGGCGGAGAGGTTGCTTCACCGGCCTTGCTCCGGGTCTCACGTTCAAAGAGTGCTCGGCCAACTCCCTCGGAACACCTTGCAAGTCCTGTGTAGACCAAGCAAAAATATCTCGATTCTCATGGAGGAAGTTGACGAGCTCGCTTTCCTATTTGTCAGTTAACCCGGCACCAATTGTTACGGTGTGCTCCGGAAACATGTTATCAACTGGAATCTTCTTGGTGTCCTTCGCGGCTTGAAATGAAACGCTGCCATGCGGGTTACTTAATTCCGGCATATATTGCTGCGCGGACTGAGCCAATGCCGCTACCTCTTGGATTTTTCTTTTCTCTTGCGCAATCACGAGTGACTCGGCTAGGTTAGACCCGGCTGAAGCACACTCCATGGAACGTCGAAATCTCCGAAATGGTAATCACTCCATTTGCCCGCAACTTCATCTTGGATAAGCGATGTGACTTGCCATGAATTTGTTTAATTCTGGTCTTCGAGTAGCATGATATACACTTTCCAAGTTTACCACTTCAAACTCCAGATTTTCAGTTAAGCGATTATACCTTGTTCCGAATAGCACGTCGACCCGGGTTTTGCCTATGGGCTCACAAGAAATGCCTGGTACTATGCCATAGAAGGTTGTTCTCATAGCCTGGAGCATGTTCTCCGAGATGCCCAACTTGCGCATCGTATCCGCATACATGATGTTAATGCTACTGCCATTATCAATCAGAACCTTGGAGAACCTCACATTGATGTTCGGTCCGATGAACGTCGGATCTATCACTAGCGCATACGAACCTGGGCTCGACATAAGTTTAGGATGATCTTTGATGTTCCAGGTGATTTCTTGGTCCGACCAAGGCATGTACCTAAATCACCTGGCATGACGCATTTACCTCCATATGTCGGCGCAAGCTCTTTCTATCTGTTTCCTCGATCATGAACACACAATAACTGGTGATGTTCCTGTATTCCTTCCCTCGTTTCCGGGGTACCTCTGATCCGGTTGTTGCTGATTTTCCACCTGATGCACTGCATCTCTTCTCTCATTGTTGTCATACCTCGGCGGAGGGGAGGCAACATTAGCTGCTGCGTGTTCGCTCCAGAGAGCAATTGCTGCCAGGGTAACTCCTGCCGAGGCTGATCATTCCGGGGTACCTAAGCATTCCCCGAACCACCTTGCTCTATCTTACGCATCCACTCACATTGCCTCGTCATGTGACCCGCCGGGCTATTCAGATTTGGCGTGTGAAACTTACACGGCTGGTCCAGCATCGACTCATAGGTATACCACGGACGGTCTTTCTTTTCCTGCCACTATTTCTTCTGCTCCGGAGTCCATGTTTTCTTGCCATCATTTCTTGGAGTCCACTGCCCTCTAATTCTCTGGCGTTGGTTACTCCCTCCTCTGGATTGATCTTGATTCACTGCTGCAACTTGTTGCGAACCATAGCGATGGTCCGGTCTGTCATCTCTCCTTTTTCCTCTGTAATCATTCCTCCGGGATGACCCGGCTCCATCTCTCTGATAGTATTCGTCGTTTGACTCACTTGACGCGAGCCTAGGTTGAGTTGGATCGCCCAAAGCATACGAATCAGCAATCCGGATCATCTCTGCCAGCATAACTGGCATTTTCATTTGCAGTTTCATCCACAGCTCGCTGCCGTACTTGCACCCTTGCGCAAACCATGCTATGGCCTGTGATTCTATGACACCTTCACACGAGTTTCTCATGGTACACCACCGGGTCAAGAATTCACTATCCGTCTCGTTGGGTATTTGCTTGCACATTGCCAGGGTCTGTGGTCTATTCGGCCTCTGGTATGTACTTGAGAAGTTATTGATAAACGTTTCTTCAAAATCTATCCAGCAGTTTATGCTTCCAGGCGGTAAATTATTCAACCATACTCTGGCCGGGCCGTCCAACATCTGGGGCACGTAACGCACAGCCCATCTCAAGTTGCCAGTTGCAATTTTCACCATCATACGTCTTCATGCCTCTGGGTAACTGGAAGTTGGGTACCGGTGGCTCCTTCATGATCCGGGGTCCAAAGCACGCTGGACCCGGAGGACCTTGACATTCGATCTGTTCCGACCTATACAGGCGATCCAGTTTTAACCTGGCGTCATCCGGCATCAAATCCCCGCTTCCCAACCTAGACCCTATCACATGATAGTCCGGTCTGGGGTACCCTGCATTCACCATCTCCAAATCACCGTCATTGTATCGGTTTTGCTCTCGTTGCACGTCTTTCTGCTGCATACCTCGGCCGGCGCTTTGCTCTTGCCTCGGTATATTCCGCTGCTGCGGTTGTCCTGCTCCTGCGGAGTTGTGCTGTCTGGCATTGCCGTTGGCAGCGTCCCCTTGACCGGCATTGCATTGGTCGCGATTACCTCGGCCAGCTTCACCTCGACTCACACTCCGTCGATCATCACCTTTCCGCATCTCTTTTTCTTTTCCCACACGCGTTGGGTTGTACGGGACGATCTGTTTGTTCTGTCTGGCCATGGTTACTACCTCCTCTCTCCTTGGGCCGCCATGAGGCGATGATGCGGCTCCAACAGATTTCTCCGGGTTACCCATCACCAAATGGACAATCTTGGAAGCCCCAGCTCTCTCCGGGTTAGTCCTCAATAGCTCCTCGTTCTGCCTGTTCGCGATCCGAACCAGCTCGTTAACCCTGTCTTGCTGTCTTTGACGGGCCTCACCCGTCAGACCCTCTAACTCGGACGCAGCGGCATCTGCTGCTCTAAGGTTCTTCGTCGGGGTACTATACCTCGGCAACCCCACAGACAGATAGTTTTCCGACCCTTCTGCTCCATCGTCACCTTCTCTGTTCATCTCACTTATGAGATTTTTCCCTTTTACCCTTACTACATCAACCTTGTTTGCCTTTGCGTACTCACGCAGCGTCATGTTCAGTGACTGCTGAGCCGCGCCTATTTTCTTTGCGCCCTCAAGTATCCTTTGCCGAGTTTCCTCTAGCTCGGCCTGTTCCTGAGCCGGTTCTACCGCCGCTGCTATCGGGTTAGCCAAGCTATCCATAGCTTCCCTCAGTACGTTCTCAGGCCTCTCTAGTGGAGGTCCTCTACCTTTCCTCGGTGCCTTAGGTGTTACCTCTGGGTCTGGCGCTGGATCCTTGCTCGCGCCTGCACCTGGCGCAGTCATCATCACCTCCGCATGGTCCGGGAGCGGCGATCGCGCCCATGAGCCACGATGATGGGTGGTTCCCCCGCATCGACGACGAGACGCGGATGAACGCACGAGACGTCCACAGCAACGTAGACCTTGTGCGCGCCGAGCTTGACGAAGAGGTCGTTGTGCGGAAGCGGGCGCGTGCCGAAGCAGCTAGTGTTGTTGCTGACGAAATCCAACGCTCCAATGCGCTGAACGAGCCCGGAGACGATGCGTTCGCCAGTGCTGATGAAGTTTCCCGTCCGGATCTTCACCCCTGCTAGCGCCGCTAGCCCCACGACAGATCCATAGCCCCACGGCAGCCCCACGGTGGGCGCCAACTGTCGTGGTGGTGTCACGGCAGATGCCATGGATAGGCTAAAGGTGGGGACTAATATGCGCTAGGGGAATCCAGGGAGGGATAGTAGAGTGATTCTCCACACAGAAGTTTGTATTGCTATATCTTCAAGATTACAAGTGCTCCTTGAGCTGTATTGGCGAGAGGAGGAAGAAGGAGCTCTCTTACTCTTGCCTAGATCTACTAGCCCTAAGGAATCACCAAACCAACTAGTGCTCAACCAACTAGAATTCTCCCAACCCCCTCTACCAGAATCTTAACACCCTTATATAGAGGTGGTTCGGTCCTGGCCTAGGGCATACGTGGAGGCATATTCCTAAGAATATGCCCCCTCCCAAAGTGGTAACCCGACCGGGGTGCTTTTCCCCGCGTCACACATGCTTTAGTGACACAGCCTCTGCGGCGCCCGCGTCAGCCGACGTGAGCGTCGTCACCCTTGTCGTCCCTGACCCGGTGGTCCTGCCCTTGCTTTATTCGCTCATCTTGTATGTACCAGACCTTCTTTTTTGACCAGAGAGATTCCTTCCTTCTCCTAGAAGCTAAGCGAGGATCCGGATCATAGTAGATCCGGCTACACCTGTTCCTGCATATAAGTTAGACAAGCATTTCCGACTTACTCAAAAGTCAGATGAGACAACGTTAGCCGACCCTCTGGTATGGGTTACTCCGCGATCCGGCCTGCCTTGAGGTGACTCGGCCAGCATTCGCTTTGACCTTGCCGAACCTCGGCTAACTCGGCCCTTATACCCTGGAGTGACCCTACCCGGGGGTATGCCCCCAACAGAAAAGAACACACATGCAATGAAACTAGGGAATCCATATGTGGTTAATGAAAAATAACACACATGCAATGACACTGGTGGATCCATATGTGGTTTGTGAAAAGAACATACATACAATGACACTGGTGGATCCATGTGGTTTATGAAAAAACAGACATGCAATGACTCTGGTGGATCCAGATGTGGTTTGTGAAAAGAACTCACATGCCATGACTCTAGTTGTGGTTCAT